>SJYQ01001969.1:114544-207740 GCA_006410935.1 Redunca redunca
GGGAAATCTCTGCACCTTCTGCTCAGTTTTGCTGTGAACCTCAAACTGCTCTACAAAATTAAGTCTATTTTTTAAAAAAGTTTTTAAAGGGATAGATCTCTCTGTGTCTTTTGCTTTCTGTCCTGTCCACCCCCTGTTTTTCTGCTCAGAATATAGATGTTTCTTAAGATTATGAAAGCCAAAATCTAGGGATGCTGGGGCAGAAAAGCTAGAAGGGGCGTGAGTTTTTGAGGGCTGCTCTGGAGCAGCAGCACCAGCCTTCAGCTCCCTATTTTCTTCATGCGACCAGAGAAAAAGAAAGCTGTGTGTGTGTCAGTCTCTGTACTTTTCGGGCACATCTGACAATCCCCAAATAAGATACAAGCTTTTTACCTTTATACACAGTAGCAAAGACTTCTTGATACAGAAGGGGACTCTGGGGTGCTAATTCACTGCAGGCTTCATGCTATGGCATAGCAAGGGCCCAAAGCAAAATAAAAAAAGAGGACTCTGAAGACATCTGCCAAAAGAAGACTTCATCTGCAAGGTCCCAACCCACCTACTCTTTTAAAAAAAATTATTTATTTGGCTTAGTTGCACATTATGGGTTCTTTAGTTTCCTGACTAGGAATCGAACCTGCATTGAGAGCATGGAGTTTTTAGTCATTGAACCACTAGGAACATCCCCTACCCCAACCTTCTCTCTTTTTTTTTCCCCTTAAATTTTTAAAAACTTTTTATTTTGCTTTGGAGTATAGCTGATCAAAAGTGTTGTCATAGTTTCAGGTGAACAGTGAAGGGACTCAGCCATACGTATACGTGTGTCCGTTCTCCCCCAGTTTCTTTGCACTGATCCTCAGTGATCATGGCATCCGGTCCCATCACTTCATGGCAAATAGATGGAGAAACAGGGGAAACAGTGGCAGACTTTATTTGGGGGGGCTCCAGAATCACTGGAGATGGTGACTGCAGCCATGAAATTAAAAGACACTTGCTCCTTGGGAGAAAAGTTATGACCAACCTAGACAGCATATTTAAAAGCAGAGACGTTACTTTGCCAACAAAGGTCCATCTAGTCAAGGCCATAGTCTTTCCAATAGTCATGTATGGATGTGAGAGCTGGGCTGTAAAGAAAGCTGAGCACCAAAGAATTGATGCTTTTGAACTGCGGTGTTGGAGAAGACTCTTGAGAGTCCCTTGGACTGCAAGGAGATACAACCAGTCAATCCTAAAGGAAATCAGTCCTGAATATTCATTGGAAGGACTGATGTTGAAGCTTAAACTCCAGTACTTTGGCCACCCGATGTGAAAAGCTGACTCATTTGAAAAGACCCTGATGCTGTGAAAGACTGAAGGCAGAAGGAGAAGGGGACGACAGAGGATGAGATGGTTGAATGGCATCATTGACTCAATGGACATGAGTTTGAGTAAACTCCGGGAGTTGGCGCTGGAGAGGGAGGCCTGGCTTGCTGCAGTCCTTGGGGTCCCAAAGAGTTGGACACAACCGACCAACTGAACTGACTGACTGATTCTCCCCCAAGTTCCCCTCCCACCCAGGCTGCCACATAACACTGAGCAGAGTTTCCCATGCTATACAATAGGTCCTTGATGGTTATCCATTTTAAATATAGCAGTGTAGACCTGTCCATCCCAAACTCCCTAAGTATCCCTTCCCCACATTCTTCCCCTCTCTGCTCCACCTTCTCTTGATAAATGTTCACTGCTCACTGTGGGACCTGAATTCTTCTGGCAATGGAAGGAACTGGCTTTGGATGACCCAATGTGAGGAGGATCTTGGTTCATATAAACTTTTCTGAGGGCCAGTAGTAAAGTATTACATCAACTGCATCACTGTTTCTCAATCGATTTTTAGCCATTTCCACTTCCTATAAACACAAACTGTACTTTCTATAGACTGCATTAAGAAACTCAGAGCTTTCTCCTCTCCTGGGAAATGCCACATGTTCTGCTACTTCCCCTGCCCGCCGCTGAGGGTTCCTGCTACTCTCCCCACGCCTCTTGAGAATCAGTTGAGAATCAGCTGTGTAATTTAAATTTCCTAAGATTCTGCAAACCGGGGTTACCCCCGTAAACTCCAGTGACGACACAGCTAGTAGGGGAAGATGACTTGTATACGTGACAGAAGCAGGTTAAGGGAGAAAAGTGGAAGGAAGCCTGGGCTGAGAAAAAGAAATCAAAGCCTTTGGTTTTGCCCCGAATTAGCTCAACTTTTGCAGGTTCAGCCAGCACCTGACTGCAAGCACTCCTAGCTTTACTAAGAGAATTTGTCCCTCTTCTACTTCTCGCGTCTCTCCTTCTTAACTCAGGGTCAATACTGAAAGGCAGTCCAGAGGCCTCCTGATCTTTTCCAAGGGTGGCATAAGCCCATGAAAGCTCCCCAGTGGTCTGGGCCAAGGGGAGTGGGAGCAGGCAGCTCTTTAGTCCTGTTCTTTTTCTGAAGGTCAGCTCTTCAGGGACAGCCATGGAGAAGAGGGGTCGGGGAGGAAAGAAAAAGTCAGACAACCTCTTCAAGATTCCAGGAATGAAGGAAGAGTCCTCTCCCAAGTCGTTATTTCTATTCCACAGTTAAATCCCAGCCCTTGTAAACATTCTTGCTCATAAAAGCTAAATGACTCAGCACATTTAGTAGAGAGCAACAGTAAATGGCGTCTCGCTTCTGTACCCTTTGGAATCTGGGGTTACAGCAGGAATGAGAACATATGAAAGGCTGAGAGCTGCGGGTGGACCCTAGGAAACTAGGGGTGAAGGTCATTCCTTAATGGTTTCAGGGAAAGAGCCACGGCTGCACAGGAAGCCTGGCAACCACGCAGACACTCCCTGTGGGATGCAGATAACGTGACCTTACACCCTGGCATGCATCCCTGTGTCCTCCTGTGTGGGACTGACAGGACTCCTGGGGGCTGCCAGGGAAACTGGTTCTAACCTGGACCCTCCCAGTACAGTGGGGAGCATAGCACAGTGATGGTCCCTGTGGACACAACCCAGACTACCTAAATCCCCAGTGTAGAGTTCTGTTCTTCTATTTACCAGCTGTGTTTAGTTTAGTTCAGTCACTCAGTCGTGTCCAACTCTTTGCGACCCCATGAATCGCAGCACGCCAGGCCTCCCTGTCCATCACCAGCTCCCGGAGTCCACTCAGACTCCTGTCCATCAAGTCAGTGATGTCATCCAGCCATCTCATCCTCTGTCATCCCCTTCTCCTCTTGCCCCCAATCCCTCCCAGTATCAGAGTCTTTTCCAATGAGTCAACTCTTCGCATGAGGTGGCCAAAGTACTGGAGTTTCAGCTTTAGCATCATTCCTTCCAAAGAACACCCAGGGCTGATCTCCTTCAGAATGAACTGGTTGGATCTCCTTGCAGTCCAAGGAACTCTCAAGAGTCTTCTCCAACACCACAGTTCAAAGCATCAATTCTTCGCACTCAGCCTTCTTCACAGTCCAACTCTCACATCCATACATGACCACAAGAAAAACCATAGCCTTGACTAGACAGACCTTAGAAGGCAAAGTAATGTCTCTGCTTTTGAATATGCTATCTAGGTTGGTCATAACTTTTCTTCCAAGGAGTAAGCGTCTTTTAATTTCATGGCTGCAGTCACCATCTGCAGTGATTTTGGAGCCCAAAAAAATAAAGTCTGCCACTGTTTCCCCTGTTTCCCCATCTATTTCCCATGCAGTGATGGGACTGGATGCCATGATCTTCGTTTTCTGAATGTTGAGCTTTAAGCCAACTTCTTCACTCTCCACTTTCACTTTCATCAAGAGGCTTTTTAGTTCCTCTTCACTTTCTGCCATAAGGGTGGTGTCATCTGCATATCTGAGGTTATTGGTATTTCTCCCAGAAAAGGTCAGTTTTCATTCCAGTCCCACAGAAAGGCAATGCCAAAGAATGCTCAGACTACCGCACAATTGCACTCATCTCACGCTAGTAAAGTAATGATCAAAATTCTCCAAGCCAGGCTTCAGCAGTGCGTGAATCGTGAACTTCCAGTTGTTCAAGCTGGTTTTAGAAAAGGCAAAGGAACCAGAGATCAAATTGCCAACATCCGCTGAATCATCGAAAAAGCAAGAGAGTTCCAGAAAACATCTATTTCTGCTTTATTGACTATGCCAAAGCCTTTGACTGTGTGGATCACAATAAACTGTGGAAAATTCTGAGAGAGAACGGGAATACCAGACCACCTAACCTACCTCTTGAAAAACCTGTATGCAGGTCAGGAAGCAACAGTTAGAACTGGACATGGAACAGACTGGTTCCAAATAGGAAAAGGAGTACATCAAGGCTGTATATTGTCACCCTGCTTATTTAACTTATATGCAAAGTACATCATGAGAAATGCTGGACTGGAAGAAACCAGCTGTATGGCTTTAGGCAAATTACTTAATTTTTTTGTCCCCTCAGTTTTCTCATCTGTAAAATGGGGATGAGTGTGCCAACCTTACAGAAGGGTCTTTAAGGATTAAATACCAAACTCGTAGCACAGTGCCTGGCGCATAGTATCATTTGAATGGGCAGTAAATGTTGGCTGGTGTACTGGTTTCCTATGTCTGCCCTAACAAACTATCACAAACTGAGTGGCTTAACTCAACAGAAATTTATTCTCTCACAGTTCTGGAGGCTAAAAGTCCCAAACCAGTATCAATGGGCTGAGGAAAACCCATCATCTGGCTCTTTGAGCTCCTAGTGGCTGCTGATATTCCTTGGCTTATTGACTGCATTACTCCAATCTCTACCTCCATGATCACACTGACTTTCCTCTTATGTCAAAAATCCACCTCTGCCTCTTTCCTATAAGGACATTTGTGATGTATAAGGCCCACCCACATAATCTCTCCATCACAGAACTCTTAAAAAATTTTTTTTTCCATTGGAGTATAGTTGATTTACGATGTTGAGTTAGTTTCAGGTGTATAGCCAAGTGAATCAGTTATATATATACGTATACCCACTCTTTTTTTAGTTTCTTTTCCCGTATAGGCTTAGAGAGCATTGAGCAGAGTTCCCTGTGCTATACAGTAGGTCCTTATTAGTTATCTACTTTATAAATAGTAGTATGTACAGGTCAATCCCAGTCTTCCAATGTATCCCTCCCCCACTTTCCCTCCTGGTAACCATGAATTTGCCTTCTACATCAGTAACTCTACTTCTGTTTTGTAAATAAGTTCATTTGTACGCTTTTTAATGATTCCACATATAAGTGATATCATATGATATTTGTCGGACTCTCTTCACTCAGCATGACAATTCCAGGTTCATCGATATTGCTGCACATGGCATTAATACATTCTTTTTAATGACTGCATAATATTCCACTATATATATATATATATATATATGTACCATATCTTCTTCATCCATTCCTCTGTTGATGGACATCTAGGTTGCTTTCATGTCCTGGATACTGCAAACAGTGCTGCTGTGAACATTGGAGTTCTGTCATAGCACTCTCAATTACACCTGAAAATCCATTTCTTTGCCATGTAATGTAATATTCACAGGTTCATGGGATTAGGTTGTGGGTATCTCTTGGAGGGACCATTATTCAGCCATCACAGTTGGTATTATTGCCCAAGAGTGCAGCCTGATTAACACCAAGCAGGTGGGCAGAGTGTGAAGGAGGGAGAGGTCTCTGCAGAGGAAGGTTGGTGTGTGGTTACCAGTGGTATGTGGTAAAAACCCACAATGCCCCCAGCAGAGGCCAACAGAAACAGGGTCTGTAGACAACTGCCAAGATGCTGGTCCTGACCTGCTCCTTCTTATTTCTCTTCTTCAGTAGTGTGCCAGTATTCAGGATGGCTATATAAAGGGTGCAGGATCGGAGGCCACCACTAGAGAGATGACAGGAAAGCACTGGACAAGTGGCAGCTGAAGAGGAGATGCAAGTGGGGAAGGGTGTAACCTGTCCTCCATACTATCCTAAGGCCGCTTCAGGGCTCTAAAGGGTAATTCACACACGAGAGCAGGTTGAATTGTACTGGCACAGCAGAGCAACGAAATCTCAAAGTCTGTTTTGGATGTGCTGGTCTAGAATCGTCTTCCCTCTCATTCCCCAGGGAAGTCCCATTCTCCCTGGCATCCTGAAGCTCTCCATTGACTGTTGTTTATTTAAAGTTATGGACAGAGGAGCCTGGTAGGCTACAGTCCACCGGGTTGCAAAGAGTCAGATATGATTTAGAGTCTAAACAACAACAATAAAAAATCCCAAATTTCAGTGGATCTTCCCTACCTCCACTGGTACCTTCTCCTGAATCCACACCACCATCAGCCCTCCCCAGATGACTGCTATGTACTTCTATTTGATTTCTCTGCTTCCAGCTTCATCCCCCTGAAGACCCTCCTTCACACAGAGCCTCCCTGAGCTTCTCAGATCTCATCCTCTCACTCTCCTCTATGGTCCCCGTGAGTGACTTCCCACAGCTTATGAATGGAATTCCAACTTCTTACTGTGATCAGTAAGGCCCTGCATAGTCTCGCCTGGCTCACCATGCTCCAATCACACTGGCTTTTCTGCTCCCCAATGCGTTAAGGTGCTTTCTGCCTGGCATTTGCGGGTTCTCCACCTAGACCACTCCTCAGCCGAACTTGACACAGCCCCTTCACTGAATTCAGCTCAACCTAGCAGATATCGGCTCAGCTCAAAGGTAACCTCAGGAACGGCTTCTCTGACTCCTGCCACCCATGACCACTCCCCCTGTCATCATCCCGGTTTGTTTCATTCATAGTTAACTGTGTGATTCCTCCTTTATTCCTATTTGCTTGTTTGCTTATCTCACTAGAATGTGATCGTCCTCCATGAATGTGAGACCACACCTATTTTTTGACCCTCGATAACCCTGGTGCTTGGCACAGATCCCACCACATCCTAGGGAGTAGACACATGTTTGTTGAATGAATGAATGAAACAACAGCTCCTTACTTATTGTCCGTGCTGCTACTGGTAAAATCCTGCATTCCGTTTAACTTTTGGATATATTATATCTACAGCCTCCTCTTATTTGCTAAGCAAGATCTATATAATAAAGGCACACTAGCCTGAATTATCAATGTTGACGGTGAGGAAGGATCCCTGTAGCTTCCAGCAAAATAATGCTGCTGCAGTGCTCAGTCATGTCTGACTCTTTGTGACCCTGTGGACTGTACCTTGTCAGGCCCCTCTGTTCATGGGATTTCCCAGGCAAGAACACTGGAGTGGGTGGCCATTTTCCAGGGAGCGAAAGTATTGTGAGTCCTTTAATCTACAAGAGAGCTCCCAAATGATTACGGGCTAGAATTTCTTGTGATGGTCCCAGGAGAAGATAAATGGAGGCATCTGAGGACAAATATCTCTGAGCTTTTGAAAACAACTCCTCTCTATTCCAGTTCTTCCACTTACCCATCCACACATCACCCAGAAAATAATTATTAAGTGTCTAATATGTGCCATGCTCTATGCCAGGCCCTGGGGATACAATAGTGAGCAAAACAGCCATATTCCCTGACATTATGGATAAAAAGGGAGACAGACATTAAGCAAATCCTCTCACAAAGAAGCGTAGATATGTGCTATAAAGAAATAGTAAATGGTGCTATGAGGGCAATGAACAATGGGAAAAACAAAATTTTTTAAGAAATGAAATCTGCAACAGCATGAAAAATACTTAGGAATTAATTTAAGAAAAGATGTGGAAAACCTCTGTGGTGAACACTGAAAAGCACTGCCAGGAGAAACGAACCTAAACAAACGGACAGATATGTCACGTTCATAGATTGAAAGCCTTAATACTGTTCCAGTGTCAACAGTCCCAAAGTGACCTCTGGATTTAACACAATCCCAGTCAAAATCCCAGCATACTTTTTTGTAGAAACTGATTTATATGGAAATGCAAATGACCTGGGAAAGACAAAACAACTTCCGAAAAGAAGAACAAAGTTGGAAGACTTACACCAACCAACTTTAAGACTTATTATAAAACTATGGTAATCAACTGTGTGGAAATGGTGGAAGGAAAGACATAAAGATCACTAGAGCAGAAAAGATATTTAAGAAAATAGGTCCACTCAGATACATACAACCAATTCATTTTCAGTAAAGGTGCCCAGGCAATTCAACAGGGAAAGGAAGTCTGGAATTGTATAGGTTGGTAAAAGTTTCTTAGGACATAAAAGCACAAACTGTAAAAGAAAGACTAGATAAATTAGACTTTATCAAAATGCAGAACTTTTGTTCTTCAAGAGACAGTTAAGAAAACAAGATAAGTCCATAGAGTAAGAGAAAATCTTTACAGTACCTATATCTAATGTATGCCTAGTACCCAGATACTAAAGAATTCTCAGAACTCATCAAAATAATCCAATTTTTTTAAATGAGCAAAAGGCTTGAACAGACACTTCACAAAAGAAGATAAATGAATGGCCAAGAAGTACTTAAAAGATGTTCCACATCAACAGTTGGCAGAGAAATGCAAATAAAAACCACAATGAGATGCCACAACGCACTAACCAGAATGCCCAAAACTTAAGACTAACCAATATAAAGTGTTGGTGAGGATGCAGAACAACCAGATGATCACGCATTGCCGGCAGGAATAAAAATGGTACAGCCAGCTTGGAAAACTGGCAGGTTCTTTAAAGGTCAAACAAAAACTTTTCCATACTACCTTGCCAATACACTCCCAGGTATTGCCCAAGAGAACTGAAAACATTCACACAAAGACGTGAACAATGAAGTTCAGAGCAGCTTCATTTACACAAGTTAAAAACTGAAGGAAAGAACAACAAATGTCTACCAACAGGTAGATGTATACATAAAATATAAAGCCTCAAAGCAGACTGCTGCTGCTGCTGCTGAGTCTCTTCAGTCGTGTCCGACTCTGTGGGATCCCATAGACGGCAGCCCACCAAGCTCCCCCGTCCCCAGGATTCTCCAGGCAAGAACACTGGAGTGGGTTGCCATTTCTGCTACTATTCCACAATGGAAAAGATGTGATGAGAACATATAAATAGGGAATCTAACTCAATCTAGGAGGTCAGGGAAGGTTTTCTGAAGGAAGACGTGGATACCAGAAAGACTAAGGATTAACTAGGGAGGCTGGAGTGGGTAGTGAGGAATAAAGAGCATTTCAGGCAGAGGCTGCCAGGGGCCCTGGCAGAAGGAACGATGTCACATTCACAGAAGTGAAAGGCAGTCTTGCTTACAGAGCAAGGAGAGAGATGAGTGATAGGAGTTAAGGCTGGACGTTGGCAAGGGCCATGTCAGGTGGGCCTTATAGTCCTTGTGAAGGGTTCTGATGTTTATCCTAGAAGCAGTAAGAAGCCTCTGAAAGAATTTTTTAAAAGAGTGTGGTATAATTGGCTTGACATTTTAAGAAAGAACCCCCTATGGGCTTCCCTGATGGCTCAGTGGTAAAGAATATGCCTGCCAATGCAGGAGACATGGGTTCAGTCCCTGATCCAGGAAGATCCAAATACCTCGGAGCAACTAAGCTTGGGTACCACAACTACCGAGCCTGCAATTCTGTAAGCCCAGGAGCCACAGCTACTGAAGCCAGCGTGCTTCAGGGCCCACACTCCTCAGCAAGAGAGGAGAGGTCTCAATACTACAAGGAGAAGCCCTTGCACCTCCACTAGAGAGTACCTTGCATCACAATGAAGACCCAGCACAGCCAAATAAATAAATAAATTATATTTTAAAAGTACCTTCAATCTTTAAAAAAAGAAAGAACCTACTAAATGCAGTATGACTGAGATTGACTTTCTGGACAGAGAGTGGCTATGAGCGAGCTGGTCATGGCCTCTGCTGAAATCTGGTAACCAATGGTGGTGGCTTACACTGAGATGGGATGATGGAGATGGAGAGAGATGGACAGATTTCGTTAGGCATTTGAGAAGTATGCTGAGATACATTCAGGGCACAAGGAAGAAAATTATGTTAAGACTGACTTTAAGATTTCCCCTAAGATTATGGCTCAGGGATGAAATGGGAAGAGATCCCATTGCCTAGCATGGAGAACGGAGAATGCTGGAAGAAGCTTTAATTTGGCGGAGAATGTCTAAAGTGAGGTCCAGACACAATGAGTTTGTGGTGCCTGGGAGACATCCAAATGACAGTGCGTCCTAGGTAGTTACAACGTGGATGTGAAAGCTCAAAGAAGCCCAGGATAGAGATTCAAAATTGGGTGTTATGAAGGTGGTCATTGATGCTGTAGAAATAGATGCAACAGACTAGAAAGAGAGCATGGACGAGGATAGGAAAGAACCCAGAACTGAGTCTTAAGGAACTCCAAACTTTAGAGGGTGACTAGGGAAAGGTGAGCTAGCCACGGAAATTAAGAAGTGACCAAAGAAAAGGCAGGGACACCAGGAGAGCACAACATATTGTAACTCATGGAAGGAGAATGTCTCAGAGGGGTGTGGAAACTGTGTGGAAAGCTAATCAAATAGGAAGAAAATGTCCTCTGAATTTAGTAACAGAGAGTCACTCCTTAAGAAGAGCAGATCCTCCGAGAAAACAGGGATGTAACTCAGATTAGAGTCGACTGAGGGATGACCGAGGAATAAGGAAGTGGAGAAAGTGATTCTGTGTAACTTTAGATAATGGGTCTAACTTCCTATTATAATAAACATGAAGATGACAGAAAACTGAACTTGGGAGAGATTGTGAAAGATACCACTTCTGTGAAAGGTCATCCCTTGAATTCAGCCTGGAGGTTGCATTTCCTTCTCTTGTGACAGAGGTGGGCACTGTGAATCAAGAATTCAAAAATTTCCTTCATTATGCCCCCTTCATAACTACCGTGAACATAGAGAAGGGAGTTTATGGGGAGCTTTCAACATAGGTGACACACAATAGTGGTATGAGAGAAGTGTGAGGTGGGGAAAAGACAGACAGAGACAAAGAAATGGTCCTAACTACTGAGCACCTGTTTTCCACTGTTTCCACTGTACAGTTAAATCCAGACCCTTGTGATTATTTATAGGAAATCATAAAAGCAAAACGACATGAATAAATTTGGTAGCAAGCAACAGAGAATAGACTGTTCCTTAGTTCCCTAGTTAATCTGGGAAATGCATGTGTGTGTCTGGGGGAGGAATTAAATGAAAAGATAGAACTCTTCGGTTCTGCAGGAGGGGAGAACTGAAGAGAAAGAGAAGCTAAATATTAAGATACTTGGGATGATTTGAGAGAGTAGCACTAACATATATAAGCTATCATGTGTAAAACAGATAGCTAGTAGGAAGCTGCTGAACAGCACAAGGAGTTTAGCTTGGTGCTCTATGATGACCCAGAGGGGTGGGATGGGTGTGGTGGTGGTAGGGAGTCTCAAGAGGGAGGGGATATATGTATATATACAGCTGATTCACATTGTTGTATAGCAGAAACTAACACAATATTGTAAAGCAATTATCAGTCAGTCGCTGAGTTCAGTCGCTCAGTCATTTCTGGCTCTTTGCAACCCTGTGGACTGCAGCACTCCAGGCTTCCTTGTCCATCACCAACTCCCGGAGCTTGCTCAAACTCATGTCCATTGAGTCAGTGATGACATCCAACCATCTCATCCTCTGTCATCCCCTTCTCCTCCTGCCTTCAATCTTTCCCAGCATCAGGGTCTTTTCAAATGAGTCAGCTCTTCACATCAGGTGGCCAAAGTATTAGAGTTTCAGCTTTAGCATCAGTCCTTCCATTGAATATTCAGGACTGATTTCCTTTAGTGTTGACTAGTTGGATCTCCTTGCTGTCCAAGGGATTCTCAAGAGTCTTCTCCAACACCACAGTTCAAAAGCATCAATTCTTTGGCACTCAGCTTTCTTTATGGTCCAACTCTCACATCCATACATGACTACTGGAAAAACCATAGCTTTGACTAGACAGACCTTTGTTGGCAAAGTAACATCTCTGCTTTTTAATATGTTGTCTAGGTTGGTCATAGCTTTTCTTCCAAGGAGCAAGTGTCTTTTAATCTCATGGCTGCAATCACCATCTGCAGTGACTTTGGAGCCCAGAAAAATAAAGTCTCTCACTGTTTTGATTGTTTCTCCATCTATTTGCCATTTTAGTGATGGGACCGGATGCCAGGATCTTAGTTTTCTGAATGTTGAGTTTTAAGTCAACTTTTTTACTCTCCTCTTTCACCTTCATCAAGAGGCTCTTTAGTTCCTCTTCACTTTCTGCCATAAGGGTGGTGTCATCTGTGTATCTGAGGTTATTGATATTTCTCCCAGAAATGTTGCTTACAGCTTGTGCTTCATCCAGCCTGGCATTTCACATGATGTATTCTGCATATGAGTTAAATAAGCAGGATGACAACATAGAGCCTTAACGTACTCCTTTCCTGATTTGGAACCAGTCTGTTGTTCCATGTCCAGTTCTAACTGTTACTTCTTGACCTGCACATAGGTTTCTCAAGAGGCAGGTCAGGTGGTCTGGTATTCCCCTCTCTTGAAGAATTTTCCATAGTTTGCTGTGATCCACCCAGTCAAAGGCTTTGGTGTAATCAGTAAAGCAGAGGTAAATGTTTTTCTGGAACTCTCTGCTTTGTCAATGATACTTATACCCAATTTAAAAAGATTAATAAAAAATTTTTTTAAATACCTGGACCCTGGAGTTCTAGGCCACAGAACTAATGACTAAATAAGGAGTAAGTGCAAGCCCTAAGGAAAGAACAGAGAGTCTCTGAGCAGGGATAAGACCACAGATGGGAAACCAGAGACCTGTTACCTAGGTCAAGAGAAAACACATTCTGATTATCTTTGTTTCTTCAGGTGTGTGTTTCAGAAGGCCTTTGAGGAGATGCCAAGCCAGAGCTATATAAGTCAGAGAGGGAGAAATAGTGAGAAAGGAACACGGGTGGCTAGGAAGTTGGGTCAGCCTGCAGGAATAGGAACTATACAGGGGAAGGGAATGCAGCCTGAACACCACTCCCCAAGGAAGGGCCGTGCAGGCACACAGGGTTCCCTGAATTCCTGCCGCTTTCCCAAGTCAGATGGCAGGTCTGTGCCCTCAACCTCCAGATAGTCTACCAGGTAGCTCACTCTATAGGAAGCTGTCCAAATGGCTTGGGAGGAGGGACCACGTCCTCTTATGGGCATCTATTACGTGTAAAGCACTGGCTTGTATCCTTTATCTACGCTGCCTTGGGGACCCCTCGCAGAAGTCCTGGGATGTAAGTATTCCTGTCCTAGCTCGAATATCAAGGAAACTAAAGTTTGGAAAATTGATCTGCCTCAGGGTAACAACGAAGGGACTTGGATTTGCACCCACATCTTGATTTGGGGCTTGTCTGGTGGCTCAGCTTGTAAAGAATCCACCTGCAATGCGGGAGACCTGGGTTCGATCCCTGGGTTGGAAAGATCCCCTGGAAAAGGAAGTGGCGACCCAGTGCCATATTCTGGCCTGAAGAATTCCATGGACAGAGGAGCCTGGCAGACTGCGGTCCATGGAGTCGCAAAGAGTTGAGACATGACTGAGTGCATTTCACTTCACTTCACCGCGTGATTTTAAATCCCACACTGACATAGGCTAGGAGAAAACGATCAGTTTCAACTGGGAAGGCTAAAGAGACTTGTTGCACAGGAAACTCTTCAGAAAGAGAAGAAAAGGAAGTATAAAACTCTTTTTGGAGACTGAGTAGAAATACAGAAGAAATTGCCTAGAAAAGAGAAGACGATGAAATAATCTGACTTGGGAAATGGGCGGNGGGGCGGGGGGAAATGCCTGGGATTGAAAAAAAATTCAGGAATTAAGGACAGAAAATCTGGGTTTGGAAATCAGAGTGAGGATCTCTGGGCAAGTGGTGGGGAATAAAGATGCTCACATCCTTTCCTTTGGGTTCGAGAGGAGGCAGCACTCAATTACTGAGCTTCCCCTCTTCGGTCACATGACCATTGCTGATATAAAAGCTTTCTACCAGCCAAGTTTCTTACCACTTTTTGCTGTGTGAAATGGGCGGTAGCCGTGGCTAATGCTCTGTTCCTTTTTCCCAGAAGCTTTCAGACTCTCCTTCAAGACTAATCCCAAGAAGCCATTTATCCTGAAGGAAGACAAGGCAAGGCAGCTTGCTTAATGCTTGCACTCTGGGAAGTGATGCCAGGATCAGAAATGGAGGGGAAAGCGTTGGGGGTGGCTGGAGGAAATGACTGTGAAAGGATCAAAACCAGAAACAGCAGCCAATGGGGGCAAGAAATTGTGGAGCAGACGCTAACCCTGGAGAGAGGATGGAGGGGCCAGACAGCATGTGGCCAGTGAGGTTGACAAACCAAACGGAAACCGTTACCCCGTTAAGAAGAGTTGCTCTGTTTGTTGTCAAAACACCAGGCTCAGGAGCAGTGACAGCCCGTGTGCTTCTCTGAATATTCTCTGAAGTCTCTTGGGGGACAAGCCCCATAGGATATTGTGGGCTCACCCCTCCTCCCCGCGCCCCCTCTCCACACTTCTCCAGCTTCCTCTTTGCAATCTAGTCCCCGAGTCCAGTCCGAGTCCGTATTGGACTGGGGAGGGAGAGGTGGAGAAGAATTTGTGTTCTGCAAAAGGAGAGGAAAACAGGTAAGGGGATGGATGGGGGGCTGGGCACCTGCTTCCTGGGCCAGTAGCAGGGTCCTGAGAAGGAACCAGCCCTAGGTTGCGGGGCCTCGGTTTTCAGAGTTCTCCTGAGAGAAGTCTTCCAATACCCTCCTTGCTAGGGTGAGGCTTGCCTTTTCTCTCTGCAGGTCTCTGACTGGGGAAAGGACTTGAGGAAGGTTGCAGACTGCTAACAGTAACTTCCTGTGTCCAGGAGGAGAGAAGGAGAGAGGCTGGGCGAACCACAGGGGGAATTCTCTTGGGCAGCCAAGGGTTGGTCTCCCCAGAGACACATGATGGCAAACGTAGTAACTACTGCTTAATATCCCGCCCCAAGAAAAGTCAATAATTGCTCTGGGCAGTTCTGGCAGGTGGTATGAACAAGCAGTGGTGGGGGCAGAAAGCCCTGGCCTGGGAAAGGGAGCGTGCCCGGGAAGATGTCCACAGACTGAACCAGACCAGGGTCTGCAGTCTGTGAGCTGGTTCACCTGACCTTGCCCCCTGCCCTTTTTCATCCTCTTCCAGGACAGCCATGCCAAACTTGGACAGCTCCTTGATCCTCACGGCCTACATTATTATCTTGCTCACCGGTCTCCCTGCCAACCTCCTGGCGCTGCGAGCCTTCCTGGGACGCGTGCGCCAGCCCCACCCCGCACCCGTCCACATCCTCCTGCTCAGCCTGACACTGGCCGACCTCCTCCTGCTGCTGCTGCTGCCCTTCAAGATCATCGAAGCCGCGTCTGACTTCCGCTGGGAGCTGTCTGATCTAGCCTGTGCCCTCATGGGTTTCGGCTTCTACAGCAGCATCTACTGCAGCACGTGGCTACTGGCGGGCATCAGCATCGAGCGCTACCTGGGAGTGGCTTTCCCCGTGCAGTACAAGCTGTCCCGCCGGCCTGTGTACGGAGTGATCGCTGCTCTGATCGCCTGGGTCATGTCCTTTGGTCACGGCACCGTGGTGATCATTGTTCAGTACCTGAATTCAACCCAGAGGGCCCCAAAGGAGAATGAGACCACCTGCTACGAGAACTTCACCCAAGAGCAGCTGCGGATACTGCTGCCCATTCGGCTGGAGCTGTGCCTCCTCCTCTTCTTTTTCCCCATGGTGGTCACCACCTTTTGCTACTGGCGCTTTGTGTGGATCATGCTCACCCAGCCCCATATGGGGGCTCAGAAGCGGCGCCGAGCCATGGGGCTGGCCATCGTGTCGCTCCTTAATTTCCTGCTGTGCTTTGGGCCCTATAACATATCCCACCTGGTGGGGTTCCACATGAAAGCAAGCCCCAAGTGGCGGAGGGAGGCTGTCGTATTTGGTAGCCTCAATGCCAGTCTGGACCCCTTGCTTTTCTATTTCTCTTCCGCAGTCGTACGCAGGTCCTTTGGGAAAGGGCTGCAGGCACTGCACCATCGGGGCTCCTCCCTGCTGGGACGCAGATGCAAAGAAACAGCGGAGGCGGCGAATGAGGACCCGGGTGTGAGTCAAGCAGAGGGAGCGCAGAGTTCGGACTTCACCATGGACTAGGGATGTTCCTGGACCTTGGAGGAACTCTGAGTTTCGTAGGAGTTAAGCAGGCTTGGAGAGGGAGAATACGACTTCCTGGCCCTGATTCAGGGATTTCCCCCCTGCCCAGACCCAATCCACTCCTGGGGACTGTAAAAATCTCTCTCACCAGCTCCATATCCCTTCCTGACTGAATTTCCTTCCCAAAGGAGCATAGCTCCAGGACTAAAGAAGAAACAGTTGGGCACAGAAGCACTATCAGACCAGAGATTCTGAAGCAATGTAGCTAATACAGATTCCAGCAGTCCTTGTGAGGCGGTTAGTAGCTGAAGCTAAGGCAATCTTGCTACCAGCTTTGCAACAACACCTACACGCTGATCTAGTTGGTGGTGCTGAAAAGAAGCCCATGGAAAAGATGGAAGAGAAATACTAAACAAGGTCAAAGATGTAGGAAGGCTCTGAACCAAGGGGACTAGGAGGGAGGATGGGGATTTAGACCTCTAATGACTGAGGTGTGGACAATATCCATCTAACCTGCTGCTTTGTGAGTATGATCCTGTCTTTGTGTGTGTACCTGTCTCCCCCAATAAACTGGGAGCCACCTGAGGTCTGGGTGGGTATTCTCCCTCCATGGTGCTCCCTGCAGCTCAGAACCCAGCTTGGTACCCATCAGTTAGAGCTCAACTCTCACTAGCACAGGAAAAGACAATCTGGTCTGGCAGATTAGAAATAAAGATTAGAGACTTTCCTGGTGGTCCAGTGGTGAAAATGCCGTGCTTCCACTGCAGGGGGCACAGGTTCAATCCCTGGTCAGGGATCTAGGATCCTGCATGGGGAACTAAGATTCTCCATGCCACAAGGTGTGGCCAGAAGAAAAAAAAAAAGAATGAAAATAAAGATTATAAAACTCTGAAGAGAGTGTCCACAATTTTTGTGACATTTCTGCAAGCACAAAGAGGGCAAAAATAGGATGGAGAATTAGACTCTGTGGTAGTGGGAGGGTGCTGCCTCTGAAACCACAGAAATCTGTTAAGATAAAGATGTCATCAGAGTAGAGTGAGTAAGCAGAATAAGTATGGATGGATTCCTGCCTAGACCAATGAATAGAGATTGGGTTCAGAAAGAAGACAGGGGTGAGTCCCAGTTCAAAGTTATCAGCGTATCTCAGAGGCTTTAAACATGTTATCCTTCTGGTTAGAAACCTGCAGCATTTTCTTTTCGTCCAAAGTTTTCCTCCCAAGAAGTCACATCTCATCACCCTGCCCTTGCCCTGTATCCTCTCTCCCTTCCCAACTCCACCTGCCTAATTCATTTCTCTGCAAGAAGGATCCCTAGACTGTGCTCCCGGGTTAATGGTCCCTCCAGCACCTAGTGGTCTGCAACAGAGGTTCCACAACAGAGGGCTTCCCTGGTGGCTCAGTGGGTAAAGAACCCACCTGCCAGTGCAGAAGCTGCAGGAGACACGGGTTCGATCCCTGGGTCAGGAAGATCCCCTGGAGAAGGGAATGGTAACCCATTCCAGTATTCTTACCTGGAGAATGCTGTGGTCAGAAGAGCCTGGTGGGCTACAGCCCACAGGGTCGCAAAAAGTTGGACACGATCGAAGCAACTTAGCATGCACGCATTCCACATCAGAATAACATGTGGAGGTATAAAAATTCTACAAATAGCCACCTCACACTACTGACCTGGAATTGCTGAGGGTGGAGCCCCAGCAGGTGAGCTTTAAAAAGCTTCCCAGGTGATCATGAAAGGCAGCTCAGGTCAGGAACCACACTGCTCAGGGTCCCAAGAAATCATTCTTCAGAGACCTTTTCCTGCCTATAAGTCCCCTTTTCCTCAAACCCGTACTGTGCCGTCTTCTGATTGCTTGCTTTTCCCTCTCTTGTGAGACACCACTCAACATGTACTTTCTCCAGAGAGACTTCCCTTATTACTCTCACTCAACTCAGAGCTCATTTTCCACTTTTCTTCAAGGCAATACCGTACTGGTGTCATAAGAGCTATGGTTTCACTGTTGATTCTGCTGGTAGCTAGATGACCCTGAGCAAGTCACAACCTCCAAGCCACTGTTTCTAAATCATACTGATGAGGATACCATATGCCTTTCAGGGTGAGTCTGAGGATTCAAGTGAGATTGCACAGATAAAACTGCTGAGAAACTATGGAGTGTTAATTAACTCTAAGATGTCAATGTGGGGGACTTTCACAGCTTGGTGGTCCAGTGGTTCAGAATCTGCCTTCCAATGCAGGGGACACGGGTTCAACCCCTGGTCAGGGAACTAAGATCCCACATGTCCTGGAGCAACTAAGCCCGAGCACCACAAGGAAGACCCAGTGCAGCCAAAATTAAATAAATAAATATAAAACTTAAAAAATAAGATATCAGTGTGTGTGAAACACAGATGCACTCCCACTCAAAAGAAGCATAGTAAGTAGAACATTTAAAGTTATGGAAATAATATATAGTCAGCTATATAGGGTGGTTTGACAGTAATGTATCACAAAAAATTCTTGGATTTTCAGCTGACTATAGGCTTACTATGCATATGTGATACATTATACCTTCCAAAAAAAAAGAAAGTTGATTTTATTTTGGAAGGCATTAAAAGAAATTGAGTCTAAAAAAGTTGATGATAATCCCACTTTACTGAGGTCTAATTGGTAGCATGTTCAGTACTGAGCAGTGCATTTTTTAAAAGGACATTAATCCAAGGAATCAAGCCCAGAAAAATTAACTATAGCACTTTGGAGATTTAAGGCATGATAATAACACACATTAAATGCCAGGCACTGTTCTAGAGAAGGAGCCTGAGACAATTAAGGGAACTTTCCAAGGTCAATAGTGAAAGGGAATTTGAATCCAGGTCTTCCCAACTCCAAAGTACCTGCTTTTTTTTTCACTGACATGTGATAAGCAAGTAAGAGAATGCTGAATATGTGGCTGGGACAAGATAAAGTTCCTTTTATGGAGGATGGATTTTCTGTAGCCCCGCAGAGAAGAACAAGGATCATGGGCAAAAGAGGCAGACAGCTACATCTTGAACAGTCAGGGCTCAACAAGGTAATCACCCCCAAGTCTCCAGGAATTTTGAAGTAGAAGGCACTCATCTTAGATATGGAGCCAACTTCCATATCTGATAAGGACTGAACCAGTTAATTGCCAGACTCTTTCCAACTCAGAGATTCCCAGGGTTTTAAGGCCATGGCTGCTCTTGCTTAAAAGTGCGAGAAAATTTATGGATTTCTGAGCCTTTCTGGGTAAAATTTTAGCTACTCACTGACAAGCATTTGATCTCTATCAAGTCTCTTCATATATAGCCCATATCTTTACTGAGAAATTACTATCCTTTGCTTACCAAATATGTATTGATTTTTAACCTATTTATATAGCTATTGTAAGCCAGATACTTTTCTAGGGACTGGGGTGCAGAGTGTATAAGAGACAAGGTACTTACCTTCTTGGGACTTCCATTCTAGTGGGAAAAAATAGTTAATAAGCAAGTAAACAAACAATAAGTTAATTTCAAAGTGTGGCAAATGGTTTTTACAAATGGGCCCAAACAGAGATATGGGAGAAAGTATACTGAGGGATTGAGAAGGTTTAGAAGATTCTTCAGAGCCAATGATGGTCAGGTGAGACCTGAACAAGAAGGAGTTGCCATACAAAGGCCCATGGGGAGAGCATGCTAGAAATAGGAACCCCTGGTTCAAAAGCCGTAAGGAGGGAGAAAACCTAAGCTTCTCAGGGGCATAGAGATGCGGCCCCCATCTCAGTGTGGGGACAGAGCAGTGGTCTGCAGACTCAGGCATGTTTTAGAAACCCCAGGAGAGTTTGCTGAAGCATAGCTTAGTCTTCCCTCCCCTCAGTTTCCAAATCAGTAGATCTGGGACGATAGTCTGGATTTCGAACAATCCCAAGTGATGCTGATGCTAGTGTTTCAGGGACCACACTTTGAGAACCACTGGGCTGGAGTCTTGTGAAATGGGGAGAGAGTGAAAGAGGAAGTCAAGGAAGCCAGCAGGGGCCAGCCGATACAATGCGTTTAAGGCTCCAGATAAAAGCATGAATTTATTGCAAAAATTTTTGAAGCTATCCTAGAGTTTGAAGCAAGAGGGTGAAATCATCTGATTTCCATTTTCAGATGATCGATGTGGTATCTGTGCCTACCACTGATGGGAGATGGTTGTTAGGATCAAGGAGATAATATGCCCAACAGAGTTAAGAACCATAAAGTAGCAAACACCAGGCTGGGAGCTCCGTGAAAGTGAGGCGGTTTCCTCTTTCATTAGAACTGGCCGCTCAAGAACCAAACAGCCAGGAGGAGGCCTTATACATTATCACACATCTACTTGACAAATAGGTGACCAATGCAATGGACATGAGTTTGAGCAAGCTCCGGGAGACAGCGAAGGACAGGGAAGCCTGGCATGCTGCAGTCCATGGGATCCCAAAGAGTCAGACACGACTGAGCGGGGCGGGGAGTAGGGGAGGTGGGGAGCGGGGTTAGAGGGGTAATGGTGGGTAGCGTTACTCAAGGGATGGAGGGTAGCAAGGGCCCTGATTTGTAGCACTTGCCAGTTTCTGTGGCCACACACTCCCTCCAGGGTCAGTTTCTACACTGAACATGGGTTTGGCAATCGATGCTAAAAACCAGCTCTTGCAAACCAGCTCAAGCACATCACTAGATGTACTGCCTAGCACATAAGCTCAACTGGAAGACTGGTCACATCCTACTTGAGGAAACTTTCTCTCTCCCTGGTTACAGGGAGCACCAGGCTCAGGCACAGGACTTTCAGCACGATAAACGCTAGCTAAATGTGGCTGACTGGACCAGATCCAAGAGAATCTGGGTGGCGGGTTAGTTGTGGGACTTCTCTGAATTCCCTGCAGGATGACAGATGGGTAAACAGAAATATTAGTGCCTGGTTAATGAATAACACAGACAGCAGCCTAGAGCCGCTACCAGGAAACAAGGGTGGAGGGAGATGTCTGAGCCTGATCTGGGGGCCCAACCAACAGGATAGAGGAACCTGGCATTGACTATTTCACTTCCACTTTCTGGAAAAGATGCTCCTGTGCCCCTTTCTCAGAAATTCTCACTGACCACACATGTAGTGTGGTTTTGTGGGGGACACTGTGGTGGGAGAAGGCAGACGTGGGTAGGCCCAGAGAGGGTCTAAGGGAAAACACATGGCCAAGATTCCAACTCCATTCCCTTTAACTTCCCTGCTCCTTCCTTCCAGATTTCTATTGGTTCTCTCACTCTCTCTTTTTTCAACTTTCCCTGCCTCCTATGGTTAAATATTAATACATTTGCCCTATTTTTTTTTCCTTTTCATTATTTTTCTCTAGTCACAAGAAATGAGGATATTTCACATCTACAAGTTGCACATTCAATCAGGAAACTGGGCCAAAGATCGCTAAGCCTTCAGACTCAGTAGTCCAGGGACCTACTTGGCAGAGTTGTAAAGGTGTGATAAGGGAGAAGATGTGAAGTGGTGGGGGTGGGGAGCCAAGGCTGCGGTCAGCTGTCCACCAACAGCTTACTCAAGGAGGGGCTCTTTCTAACCTCAGGCTCCCTCTCCCCAATCGTTGTCCCCTGCCATCTGTCAGCCTTAGCCTCAAGGGAACAGTGTTAGGAAACCAAACATATTGCTCCCAAATCTAGATGTGTTAAATCGTGTACAGAAGTCTCAGGTTTCCAAACTGCCCTATCAGGACTTCTCTGGTGGTTCAGAGGATAAGAATCCAGCTGTCAGTGCAGGGGACATGAGTTCGATCCCTGGTCCGGGACAATCCCACATGCCTCGGAGCCTGTGCGCCACAGCTACTGAGCCAGAGTGCTGCTGCTACTGAAGCCAGTGTGCCTAGAGCCTGTGCTCTGCAACAAGAGTTCAGTTCAGTCGCTCAGTCATGTCTGACTCTTTGCGACCCCATGGACCGCAGCACGCCAGGCCTCCCTGTCCATCACCAACTCCCAGAGTTTACTAAAACTCATGTCCATAGTCGGTGATGCCATCCAACCATCTCATCCTCTGTCGTCCTCTTCTCCTCCCATCTTCAATCTTTCCCAGCATCAGGGTCTTTTCCAATGAGTCAGTTCTTCACATCAGGTGGCCAAAGTACTGGAGCTTCAGCTTCAGCATCAGTCTTTCCAATGAATATTCATGACTGATTTTCTTTAGGGGTGACTGGTTGGATCTTGCAGTCCAAGGGACTCTTAAGAGTCTTCTCCAACACCACAATTCAAAACCATCAATTCTTTGGCACTTATCTTTCTTTATGGTCCAACTCTCACATCCATACATGACTACTGGAATAACTATAGCCTTGACTAGATGGACATTTGTTGGCAAAGTAATGTCTTTGCTTTTTAATATGCTGTCTAGGTTGGTCATAATTTTTCTTCCAAGGGGCAAGCATCTTTTAATCTCATGGCTGCAATCATCATCTGCAGTGATTTTGCAGCCCCCCCCCAAATAAAATTGATACTTTTTCCACTGTTTCCCCATCTATTTCCCATGAAGTGATGGGACCAGATGCCATGATCTTAGTTTTCTGAATATTGAGTTTTAAGCCAGCTTTTTCACTCTCCTCTTTCACTTTCATCAAGAGGCTCTTATTTCTTCTTCACTTTCTGCCATAAGGGTGGTGTCATCTACATATCTGAGGTTATTGATATTTCTCCCAGCAATCTTGATTCCAGCTTATGCTTCATCCAGTCCAGCGTTTCTCATGATGTACTCTGCATATAAGTTAAATAGAAGCCACTGCAAAGAGAAACCAGTGCACCACAAGGAAGAGTAGCCCCCACTCACCACAACTAGAGAAGGCCCCCACAGCAACACTCAGTGCAACCAAAAATTAATTAATCTTAAAAAAGACTAACTCACTTAAAAAAATAAAGTGGCACATCAGACCTCACATCATCACACATAAGCATTTATTCATCCATGAAAGTTTGTAGAGGCCTATGGAGAAGGCAGTGGCACCCCACTCCAGTACTCTTGCCTGGAAAATCCCATGGATGGAGGAGCCTGGTAGGCTGCAGTCTATGGGGTCACTAAGAGTCAGACATGACTGAGTGACCTCACTTTCACTTTTTACTTTCATGCATTGGAGAAGGCAATGGCAACCCACTCCAGTGTTCTTGCCTTGAGAATCCCAGGGACAGGGGAGCCTGGTGGGTTGCCGTCTATGGGGTCGTACAGAGTTGGACACAACTGAAGCAACTTAGCAGCCTCAGCATGGCACATTATGCCCTGTTCTAGGTGCTAAAGACACAGCAGTGCACAAGGACAAGACCCCTACTCTCAGACAGTTCACATCTGGGGGAGAGGCAGATGAGGGGACAATAAACAGACACTCTGAAGCAGTTTAAGGGCTCTAAAGATAGTAAGGCAGAGTCAGGGTAAGGGATGACTTTTGAGGAATGAATGAGTGGCTTGGGAAGGCCACTGGAAAGCGCCCTTTGAGCTGTGACCAGAATGACAAGAAGAAATTATGCAAGCCAAGAACTGGGGAGAAAATGTTCCAAGCAAAGGGTTCAAGGCAGGTACAAAGCTGGAACAGGCTGAATTTGCACAAGGAATAGAATGGCCAGAGTGACTGGACTTGAGTGATAGTTGGAAGACAGGCAAGGAATAGATCATAAGGGGCCTCAAATTTTCTGATAGGAAACAGTGCATTCTCTTCTCCCTGCTTAACAACACAGAAAACTGAGGCTAGAGCTGCCAAGTGACATGCCCCAGTCCCTATCAAGACAGTCTTCTGAGCCCTGGTGCAGACCCTAGACTCCCTCTCAAAGCTGGATGTGCTCACTGGCTCTCTCAATCAGTTACCTCTTTGCAGGAGAGAAAGGGTAGCGGGAAACATGATTCATGAGGTGTGTACTAGTTTGGACAGAACGCTGGAGGTGGAGGAAGATGTAGACTGAATGCCAAGACTACCAGGGAAGAAAGGGAGCAGAGGTGGGACAAGACACCTGAGCACCCAGGACAGAGATCAGCAAGGAAAGTGAGGTTCTGGGAAGGAGTCACGGCTGGGGGAAGGAAGGATGCCTGGGCTCTGGGACAGCCTGGGTGGGAGGTAGAGGAAGTAACCAGCACCATCTCAGGCCACTGAAACAGAAATGGCCATGTGAGGAGAGGTCATGGAACCTGGAGGAATTTTTGAAAGCTTCCACTGGAATAACCAGCAGGATTTCCAGGGAAGCAGCAGTCACAGTAAACGGGATTGAATCCTGACTTACACTGTGTGACTCAACTTCTCTGTACTTTAGTTTTCTGATTAAAAAAAAAAATGTGGCTAACACAACTTCATGCTATTATGAGGATTAAGTGAGTTTGATATTATACATACAAAACACTTAGAACAGTATCTTGCACCTTGTAGATATTTATACAAGGCAGGCTTTAAATATGTAATTCTGTTTTTCTGCATTGTTGTTGCTGTTCAGCCACTCAGGCATTTCCAACTCCTTGCAGCCCCATGTCCTTCACCATCCCCCCAGAGCTTGCTCAGACTCATGTCCATTGCGTTGGTGATGGCACCCAACCATCTCGTCCTCTGTCATCCCTTTCTCTTCCTGCCTTCAGTCTTTCCCAGCATCAGGGTTTTGCTGCATGGAGCTCTCCAAATGCTTCTCATGCATGGCTCTCAGAATAAAACTCAAGGTCTCCCTGGGCCAGCAAAGCCCTGCATGATCTGACACTTGTCCATCTGCCAAAGCTCGTCTCTTCCTCACCCCCGCCTGGCACTCTATCTTTATCACTTCATTTTTCCTTTGTGCAAATTCCAACTTGCTAAGATCTTGCTTTCTGATTCTTTGCACTTACTGTCCCCTTTTTCTTGAACCCTCTTCCCCTAGATCTCACAGGGCTGAGACCTCATCTTTCAGACTGCTGGTGACTTAAACTTTGTTTGCTCACAGGACTTTCTCCTCAGCCCAGTCTAAAGTTGCCTCTCTCTGATACACTCACTCACATTATTCTGAGTTACAGACTTTACTGCGTTTATCACTCTCTAGTATCTATTTTTTCTTGTTATTTCTACAAAAGGTGTATGTGCCCATAGTTTAATGAGTCAAATAGTTTGCTATGAAAAACAGCATATACCTAACCCTCTCACCCCACCATGGACATTCACCCCTTCCTGGAGGCAACTGCTTTCACTTTTATTTCCATTGAATATCCCTCGTGTCTATAAGGGATTTGCTTATTTTACTATTCTCTCTCATTTTTCAGTATCAGGTTTTATCTCCAAACTCCCCCAATGTCAGATGTGGATTCGGCTCTCCCCAATACATAAACACACTTCCTACTCTTCATATTCATGGTATACTTACATCATGATCATATTAGAACAACACTCAGTGCTTACGTTATTGTGACTGTGTAAATAATGGAGCTCTATAGCAAACTATGATTACTTCTATACCCTGCACAACTTTCACCCCACCCCAGAATTAATAGTTAACTTATTTTTCATTTCCTTAGCTTTTTACATATCTATCATTGATTTCACCCAAACTGTTTTCCAATTGTCTTATCTCCTCTCAAGACCTTCAGAGTTATTAGCAGGAAACAGATTCATCTTCTTGAGACCCCCTCCAAGGACTTTCTGATCTCTTTCATCTAGACTAGCAGTGATTTATGCCAGCTAAGTCTTGGACATTTTTAAACTGAGAGGGGTTTTTTTGCCACTCTGCTCTTGTTTCTTTTCCTTGGTTTATGTCCTCTCACAGCTTCTCTGTTATTGTGGTTGCTGTTTAGTCAGTAAGTCATGTCCAACTCTTTTGTGACCCTGATGGACTAGAGCCCACAAGGTTCCTCTGTCCATGGGATTTCCCAGGCAAGAATACTGAAGTGGGTTGCCATTTCCTTCTCCAAAGGATCTTCCTGATCCAGAGATCAAAGCCACATCTCCTGCGTTGGCAGGCAGATTCTTTACCGCTGAGCAACCAGGGAAGCCCAGTAGCAACTTCTCTAGAAAATAATAAATGTTTGAGACTCCACATGTCTGAAAACGTCTTCAGTCTACCTTCCCTCTTCACTAATACCAGCTATATGTGGAATTCTAGATTGGAAATAATTTTCCTTCAGAACTTTCAAGGCATTACCATATTGCCATCTGGCTTCCAGTCTTGTTGAAAATTCCCAAGGCATTCCTATTTCTGATTCCTTGTTTATGATCTATCTTTTTTTTCAGTGGAAGCTTGTAAGGTCCTTTACCTTTCTCACAATTATTCTAAAATTTCACCCACTGCACTAGGCACTTGGTTTCTTTCAATCTGCAAAATAATATCCTTCAGTTTGGGGAAATTCTCTTAAAACATTTTATGATTATTCCCTTGCCTTCATTTTCTCTCTTTTCTCTTTCTAGAACTCCTATTATTTGGGGGGATTTTGGGCCTCTAGCCTGCCCACTAATTTTTCCTTCTCCCCCATATTCCTTCATTCCATCTTTTGTTTTCACCTCTCCATCTTTTTGCCCTACTTTCCATGAGATTTCCTCAAGTTTATCTCTCAGACCTTCTGTTTAATTTTTCCTTTTTGTTATCACTTTTCAAATTCAAGGACTCTCTCTTATTCTTGACTTTATTCCTGACTTTTATTCTTGACTAATTACAACAAAGTCCTGGTTGTAATATCCACTCTGATCTCTTTAAGAAATTTTCATCTCCCTGTTCCAAGTTACTTTTAAAGTGCTGGCCTCAATCTTTTATGTCAGAAGTTGTCATCATTCATCTGGCAATCCTTGATTGTCTGCTCATCTTGAAGAGAAGGAAGGAGACTAATATGTTTTGAGATATTAAAAAAGGATATAAAAATAATGTGACATGTTGTCTAGCAGAAAAGAAAAAAAAGTTTGCTTTAAAGGTAGAAAAGGAAAAAAAAATGAATGAAAACATGGCAAAATCTCCGTAAGTGTTGAATCTGGGTGATGGATAAGATTCTATTGTACTATTCGCTCTACTTTTGATCATATGTGAAAATATTCACAATAAAACTGTGGTTATTGGCAGAATTAAGTTCCTTGATGTCTTCTGTACTGAGGGCCTCAGTTCCTTGCTGGCCATGGGCTGGAGGTCTCCCTGTTTCTTACCTTTCTGAAGGGCAGCTGGCCTCTCCCAGAGCAAGCAAGAAAACATGAGAGGACAAGAAGGAAGGCAGTCTTTTTTATAAACTTGACCTTCAAATTGATCTTCCATCATTTTTTCTCAACTCATTTTGAAAGGGGAAGTGAATTATACAAGAGTGTGAATACAAGGAAGTGGGATCACTGAGGCTGTCTTGGAAGCTGCCTTCCATAGGTACTAGATAATGAGTGGAAGTTGTGAACACATGAGTTAGGCTTCACTGGAGGGTGATTCAGCTGGTTCATTTAGTTAGGGAACTTCTGATGTCAATTTCTTCTTGGGCTGATCAAATTTGCCAGGAAAGTTTCTTCTAATCTCCTGCCTGGAAGGTGAAATTTGGATTGCCAGAAATTTAGTATTCAAATAGAAAAGACAGGTGAGCGGTCTCAATATATAACATTCCTTTAATCTCTGATGTACTTCATGTTGTTCCTTCTTCCTACTGTTTCTGATGCCCCACATTCCAAAGACTCTCTGTGTTTTCCTCTCCAGAGAATGAAACTCGTCTTTCCCTGTGTGAGGGGCAGCTGCCTTGCATCAGAAAACTGGGGAAGAGCTCTGGGGGCTCTTTTCAAATAAATTTTCAGCCAAGCTTCCTTATGTTAGCTTGCCTTTCACCCCCAGAGGCACCTCTTCCCACCAGTTTGTGAGCCTTCTGTGGGCTCAGCAGTAGAAGCTTGGTTGAGTCTTGGCTTTTCCCACTGCTGGTTGGGGATTCAACTTTTCATAGATCTGACAAATCAGTTACCAGTTATGGGTGGCATTAGTGGTACAGAATCAGCCTGCCAATGCAGGAGACACAAGAGGCTCAGTTTCAATCCCTGAGTTAGGAAGATTCCCTGAAGGAGGAAATGGCAACTCACTCCAGTATTCTTGCCTGGAAAGTTCAATGGACAGAGGAGCCTGGTGGGCTACAGTCCCTGGGGTCGTAAAGAGTTGGACATGACTAAGCACACTGTCATTCATCTGCTTTCCAGCTTCCAAAATTCTGACAGCATTGCATCCTCCTCTCTTCTCCCTGTTCTTCTAAGTCTAGTGCCTTTCAAAAAGATCTCTTTGTTGTCATTATGGTGTGATCTCAGGAGGGAACCAATGGAAACATGGGTATTCAACCTACCATCAGCAAGTATTTCGTTTTATTATTGTTATTTGTTTGTTCGTTTATTGCCTGTCTTCTTCCCCTCTTGATTGTAGATTCCAGGATAACTTGTTTTGTTCACCTGTGCATCCCCACCCAGTATCCAGAACCATTCTTGACACAGGTGGGTGTTCAGCAAATGACGGAATCAATTTGCTGGAGAAGGAAACTTGCTACTCACTCTCAACATGGTGGTAATAGACCTACCAAGTCTCTTGACCTTTTATCTTGTGTTCTTCTTGTCACAGGGTGGGTGATTTTGCTGACTAAGAATATGTAACAGGTTATAAGGTGCTTTACATGTTACAGAGTGCTTTCAGAATCTTACCTCATTTGATCCTGACATCAGTCCATGGACCAGATAAAAAACAAATTATTATTGGCCCTAATACAGTTGTGACTCTTGCCGAGAACTACCCTGTGTCAAAGAAATCACCAACCTTGTTCCTGATCTTTTACCCCATGCTGCTGTCATTGGTCTGGCCCCGCCTGCCATTTTGTCTGCAAATAAGACTCTTAAGGCTTGGCACTTCCCAAGGAAATAGTTCTCAAGAATCCAAAACAAGCTGTTTCACAAAGAGGAAAACAGGTACAGATGTGGGTAAGTAACCCAAGGGCCTTTGAGCAAACAGAATGTCTGAGTTTGTGACATGGCTGAGCAGAGAAAGGAGAAAAGTGGGACTATCGGAATTAGTAGAGCATAGAGAAAAGATTGGTACTGGGTGGGAATGGGGAGTTAGATGCTCAAAGGAAAGAGAAAAAGTCCCAGAATGTAAAAGCAGTATGTGTATGGTGGGAGAGCAGTGGGAAGAGAATAACCATCTCCCAGTAGACTGTTTGAAAATAAGAAAGAAAGAAAGGTGGTGGGAGTGAAAGGAGATGAAAAGGAAAACCGTATTACAATGATAAAGCCAGTTACAAAATACCCTAGACAGCCAGTTCTATAAAACATGACATCACTATCTTGGGATCTAAGACTGGCTTAGTCTCTAGACAGTCTGAATGCTGCCTGAGGTTCCCCAGGGAAAAGTGAAAGCAGAAGCCACGGCCCCCTTAAGGGAGACAAGGTGCAACTTCAGACAAGTTCCAAAGGCACGGGTCAGAGAGATAAAAGGCTGTGAGGTCTCACACTTTCCTTGTGCCACTTGCTGACTTCTCTTGGACTCTGCCTGCCACCTCCTGGGTAGAAAAGGTTACTACCAGCCTCCAAAACCTGGGCAACTCCGGGAGATAGCGGAAGACAGGAGAGCCTGGCGTTCTGCAGTCCTGGCCTCTGTTACTCACATGCAGCCAGGAATCTCTCAGAAGCAGAAACTTAGGGATGAGGAGTTGACAAGGGGTCCACCTCCTTAACCCCACATCAAACCTTGATGAGTTGTGGTGTGACAAAAGGCTCAAGACATCTTTTTTTTTTTTTTTAATTTATTTATTTATTCTGGCTGCACCAGCTCTTCTCTAGCTGCGATGAGCGGGGGCTACTCCCTAGTTGCGGCGCTCAGGCTTCTCATCGTGGTGGCTTCCCTTGTTGCAGAGCATGGGCCCTTAGGGCATGGGCTTCAGCAGTTGCGGAGCATGGGCTCAACAGCTGCAATTCCCGGCGTCTAGAGCATAAGCTCAATTGTTGTGCGTGGCTCAGTTGTTTCCACGGCAGGTGGGATCTTCTCAGACCACAGATCGAACCAGTGTCCAGAGGCTTAACACATCTCACTAAGCTACAAAAACAGATGCAGGATCAATTGCAAAATTATAGATGGTAACTAGACCTTTGGTGGTGATCACTTTGCTGTGTATACAGACGTTAAATTATAATAGTATACACTGGAAATGTGTATAGTGGTATATACCAATTTTACCTCGATTTAAAGAAGGGAAATTAAAACTTTCTTTTTAAAAAAATGTTTTATATTTATTTATTTGGCTGTACTGGGTGTGGCATACAAACTCTTAGTTTCAGCATGTGAGATCTAGTTCCCTGACCAGGGATCAAACCTGCGGCCCTCTCATTGGGAGCGCAGAGTCTTAGCCATTGGACCACCAGAGAAGTCTCAGGAAATTAAAACTTTCTAAAGTGAGGAAGAAAGGAAGGAAGGAAGAGACGATTGCAAAAGAGCATTAAAAAAGATAGGAATTAAAGCTCTCCAAAAACATAAAGAAAACAGTATCATCCATTATGTTATTAACAAAATAAGTATATATAACAGTAGCAGCTAAGTGTCCCAAGACCTTGATACACACAGGCACAGTGCTAATTCCTCTGCACTCACTCTTTAGCAACTCCTTACCAAACCACAATGTCAGTTCTGCGATGACTTTTCTTTTTACAAAATGGGAAACTGAATTTTAGATTGACTGATAAATCACTTGCCCAATATCTCATAGCAAAGAAGGTGGCAAAAAAAAAAAAAAAAAAAGAAGGTGGCAGAGGTAGGACTAGAACCCAGGTCTGTGTGACTCTAGAGACTGAACTCTCAGCCATCAAGTTTTATCCTGCCCCTCAAAGAAGAGCAGAACATTTGTGTACACAGGCAAGTGTCTGAAATCAGGAAAGGCTATGCAACAGCCAACTCTGATTACTTAGGGAGTTGAGGAAGGGTCAGCTTTCATCTGCTACTTTACATAATTCTGTACTGTTTGCATTTTCCCAGTGAGCACATGTGTGCTCCCCAAACACACACACAGAAGAAAAGTCAAATTGCTGTAGCATTTAGGCCTCGTTTACTGAGCAGTTGCTATGTACTATGTCCCTCACTAAGCACTTCATATTCAAAACTCACTGACTCCTCACTGGATATTATCGTTAAACCCTTTTACAGATGAAAAACCTGAGTCTCAGGAATATGGACTGACCTTGCAAATGTCGCACAGCAATGCAGGGACTCTGCTCATGTCTGACTGGTTTCCGAGCCTGCTTTTACCTGCTTCGGAGTGCCGATTGAGCAGTAATGATCATGATGATAATAACAGCCATTTAAGTGCTTACCGTATGCCAGACCTGTGCTTTCTGTTCAAGATCTCATCGAATCTCCATGGCAACTCCCATTTTACAGATGAGAAAACTGAGGCTCAGCAGAGAATAAGTCACTTACTTGCCCAAAACCACCCAGCAGAATTGGAACTAGAATCCAAATCATCATACATGGCACTGGCTTCCACCCAGCTGCTCAAACTAAAAAGTCAGTAGTTATCCTTGACTCTTTCCAGTCTCTCCTTTTTCTCCATGTCTAGTCCATTGGTTCCAGTTGGTTCCAGCTTCCAAAATACGAACTCACTTCTCACTAACCAGCTACTGCAGCACCAGTGGAAGGTACCGCCATCTCTCATCTGAGCCACTGCAGGATTGCTCACTGATCACCAGGTTTCCTTTTCTGCCTCAGGCCCCATCCCATCCACTCTCTACACTGCAGCCAAAGTGCTCCTTTTCAAGTCTGTTGCTAAATATCCTCTCATGCATCCTTTCTCAGGATCTTAGAGGAGAAATTAAGCCTTGCAGAGAATGGTATGAGTGAGTGTTTTCTCGGTTTTCCAAAGGATGATACTGGCTAATACCATTCTTTTGTTAATACAATAGGAACTGACCTAATTCACAACATGAATGGATGCCTTAGAGTGTCAGGGCTTAATTCTCTGCAAGAACTGGGTGGAGGTGGCCACAAAAGCTCCCTGTCACACTTCAGTGATCACAGCCTTTGGGGCCCTTGTGATCTGCCAGCCACCACACCTCCACCCGTGCAGGCTCATTTTCTACTAACCTTTTCCTGAGCACAAGAACTTAGCTTTGTTCCTTAACTATAGAAGCCTCATCCTTACTTCAAGGTTTGTACAGAGTCTGTTCCATCTGCCTGGAACTCCTGCCCCCAGGCCTTTCAGGGCCAGCTCCTTTGTAAATCACTCAGGTCTCAGCTCAGATGCTACCAGCTCATAAGACTCCCTGACGCCTAAATTAAAGAGACACTGCCAATTCCTGCTGTTCCACTGTCCCATTTTGTTTCTCTTCCAGTGTGTATTTATCATCATCTGAAACTGTCTTCTTTCTGTGTTCACTTACCTATTGAGTGTCTCCCCAGTTAGAGCTGAGCACTCCAGGGCAGCTCTATTTCTTCATGGTTGCATACTCAATAACCAAGAGAAAACTTTTCACAGGGAAGCAATATGTTTAAAAGTGTGTTTAGAGAACTCGTTAGTCACTCAGCTGTGTCCAACTCCTAGAGACCCCATGGACTGTATCCCATCATGGAATTCTCCAGGCAAGAATACTGGATTGGGTTGCCTTTTCCATCTCCAGGGGATCTTCCTGACCTAGGAATTGAACCTAGGTCTCCTGCATTTCTGGCAGTTTCTTTACTATCTGAGTCACCAGGGAAGCCCTTGGAAAATTTATCAGACATTTATGGTTTGTCAGTCACTGGGCTAAAAGTTTTGCAATATTTCCTTCTCTCTACTCCAGCACTGTGCAACAGAAATACAATGTAAGCCATTTTTAATTCTTAATAGCCACATTATAAGAAGTTAAAAAAAAAAAGAAATTAACATTAACAATATATTTTATTTAACTCAACTTGTTCAAAATATATTATCTCAGCATGTCATTGTTTTTAAAACAGATATATATATAGTACTCCTCTTCCATACTTCCACTCTGCCTTCTGGGTTCTGAAGACCTCAGCTCTTCACTCAAAATTTGGGGATTGGAAAGTTCACACTTCAGAACTGGGCCTCAATGTCCTTCAGACTATGTCTCAGCTTTCCTGCCTTTTCTGTATCCCTCTCGGTGTGCCAATGCCCTTCAAATGAGAAATGAGGATGCAGTCGGAAGCCTGAAAGTCAGAAACAGGTGTGGTAAGTGGTCAGCAGCAGGGTCTTAACTGGAAGTGGGCTGGAAAGAGCAGAGGAAGGGGCACCAGAGTCAAGGAGCATGCGCAGGGTAGCTTCCATCAGAAGTACCTGAGAAGGGAAAGGAAACGGCCACGCACAACTGTTGGGGCCTGAGGTATCCTTTTCTTGAGGCTTGGCATCCTGCCCTGGCCATGGACCTGGGGCAGCCAGAAGAGGAGTTAGTGTTGGTGTTCGAAGCCAAGTCAAAACAGGACATTGACTTTTCCACTGGGAACAGTAAGAGCTCTAAGTTTGGGCCCGGAGAGGAGGAGGGTTTATTCCTGGGTAGGTTCTTTGCAGGGAGGGAGCTGGACTGGGCTTCTCTCGGAGCAGAAGAGATCTTGGGAGGTTTCCCTGGGGTATGATTGGTTGGTGGGCACTGGTACTCAGTCGTGTCCAACTCTTTGCGACCCCATGGACTATATCCCACCAAGCTCTTCGTCTGAGGAATTTCCCAGGCAAGAGTATTTGAATGGATAGCCATTCCCTTCCCCAGGGGATCTTCCCGACCTGGGATCAAACTCTTGCATCTCCTGCAGTGGCAGGCAGATTCTTTACCACTAGCACCACCTGGGAAGCCCCTCTCTGGGGTGTATCGAAAAATGAATCAAAGCCAAAGTAAAATGTGTTTCCAAAATCGTGCCATGTCATAAAGATTTACAATGAATGAACTATAGAATACAAAAATACAGCCTGGACAGTATGATAGCGCAGACAATTTGATTTATAAGAAATAACAAGGTGGCCTGGTAACGGGACACTATTTTTAAGTTGTATGGTGAATGAGACCTTGATTTCTTAATCTAGTCAGCCTGTCTCTGTAACTCTGAATAATCTGATTTGGAGGTAATTTAAGGGGTCAAAAGTTCGTTTTCCTGGCTCCTGCTTCCATAGGGCAGGAGCCCCAGATGTTCTGTTAGGAATTAGTGAGGAAGATTATCCTGAGCATAAGGGGGATCTGTGATAATCGGAAGTCTTAAGGGATCTTTTCATCAGGTCACTGACTCTAGATGGACGCTGATCCCTGGTGCTACACTGGGAAAGAGTATGATGAGGAGTGTTATGTGTAGGGAGAGAGGTTTGTCATGGTAGGGTCGGAGCACGGGGAAGGTTTCTGGTTGAGATGATCACAGTGACCCATGTCTACACATTATTTAAGGAATGCAGAGAATCACATGAGAGGCAATGGGGGACCTTTTTTTTTTTTTTGGCTTTGCCAGGTCTTAGTTGCAACACTCTGGATCTTCAGTCTTCATTATGGCGCATGGGATTTTTAGTTGCAGCATGCACAATATTTAGTTGTGTCATGCAAAGTCTTCATTGTGACATGTGGGGTCTAGTTCCCTGACAAGGGATCGAACCTGGGCCCCTTGCAATGGGAGTGCGTCGTAACCACTGGACCACCAGGGAAGTCCCGGCCCTGGGGAATATTAAGGTGGGTTTCCTCTCCTGTTAGAGAAAGAGTGAAACAATAGTATTTATAGGGAGGTTCATGCTGTGGCAGGTGTTGGGGCCTTTACTGTAGGGCCAGGATGGTGTGGGACCTTGGAGAGGGAGTTCTCAGAAGGAACGAGTGAAGAGAAATAATTGTTTGGCAGACTCAGAAGGAGGCATGATCAAATGAAAGCTTAGGCATGGACAAGGAGGCTGGTCCTTCGTTCAATTCGCAAGTGTTCATTGAGTATTTTCTCTGTGCCAGGCACTATGTGAGAGGGATACAATGGTAAGCAAAAGAGTTCTTGGCTTCATGGGACTGACCTTCTAGCTCTATCTAACAAGTGGAATATGAGCCACATATGTAATTTAAAAGTTTCCAATAGCCAGATTCTGAAAAAGTAAGACAAGTGAAATAAACATTAATGTATTTTGTGTAACCCAATATATCCAAAATATTCCAACATATAAAGTCAAAATATTAGTGAAATATTTATATTCTTTTTTCTTTTTTGTAATGTATTTAAAATTCAATGTGTGTGTTTTACATTGCCCCGTATCTCAGGACTAGTCACATTTCAAGGGCTCCATAGACACATGTGGACAGTGGATAGCTGCACTGGAGAGTGCAGTGAGTATTATAAGGATAACAAATTCATAGAAATGTTTCTGGTAGTGATAAATACTATAACAAAATATGTAGCAGAATTGGAAGATCAAAAGGGCAGGTGACTCTTTAAGTGAGGTGATCAGACTGGAAAGGTCTCACAGAGAGGTGTTTTATCTCAAGAAAGCTGAATGAGGTGAGGGAGCAAGGGCAGCGGGGAGTGAGTCATGTGGTAGGGGGAGCAGCGGGGCCGGTCTGGAGGAGCTCCAGAGGGGCTGGGGGGCTGGGTCAGAGTGAGAAGGGAAGCTGGGGAGGTAGGAGATGAGGCCCCGAGTCAAGTCCACAGGGTCTATTCTGAAGGTAGTGGGAAATCATTGAAGAGTCAAAGTTGGAAAGATGACATGATCTGATTTCACGTAAGAGAAGGAGTTTTCAGGGCTCCTGGGGGTGACTGTGTAACCACGATGATGCAGGGTCTGGTGGGAGGGCAGACGCGATCGCAGTCAGCTGCAGTAGGGGGCGCTGAGGAACACTGCGCAGGCACCAGTCTGGGAGACTCGCGTTCACAGGCGGAGTGGGAGGGGTGTGTTGCTGGGAGAGGACTGGGGGCTTTTCGTTTGTTTGGATTGTGATTGGTTTGGGGAGGAGCACCCAGGAATGTTGTCATAGGTTTATCTGTTGGGTGTCAGGAATTGCTGTGGGAGTCTTAATAGGATAGTTGTCAAGGGCGGCACGTTGTGTTCACATCTCCGAAGCCTCTGAAGATATTTCATCTGTCAAAGTTCCTGGGTTGCCTCCCACAGTGCCATTGTTGTGGCGGGTTGTAATGAAGGAAACCAGTATACAAAACCACTGTACCTAGGAGATGGCTTGAGGAGTACGGGGTCAGCCACAGAACTCCTTCATGGCTGAATGGCTTTGGGCAGATTGGAATTAATGTGTCTTTATTGTTGTTTTATAACATTTTATTATGAAATATCCCAAACATACATAAAAATATGAGAAACTATACTAACAAAGCCTGATGTACATGTCCCTCAGCTTCATCCCTCTTAACCTTTTAACCTACTTGCTTCAGTCTTGTTTTAATATACATTTAGGCAGAGTTGAAGCCTGATTGGACCTTTCTTGATCCTATTTTCTTCTATTCCCAGAGGTAACAGAAGCCTCAAGTGAGTGAAAATCCTTCCAACCAGTATTTGCGCTTTCACTGTAAGTAGAAGTACCCATAAACATATAGTATTGCTTTCCATGTTTTTAGGCTTTGTATTAATGGTTTCACACTACAGGTATTTTGCAACTCGCATTTTTCTTTTTCTTGTCAATATTTATTTAACAAAAGGGTTTATACTTTGATTTTTCCCTTCTGAATTAGGTTTCTTTACTTATTTGTATTACCCCTCCCCACGCAAAATGTACACAGTGAAAGTTTTTAGGGTTAGAACATGTTCTGGATTTTTTGACAATAAAGTATCCTCAATCAATGGCCCCTTGTTTGTGTTGCTCAAACTCAGCCTCTGCTCACCAGTGCCAAATAGAAATGCAGAGATAGAGTTTTGGATGAAGTAGAAAAGAATAGCTTTCATTGCTTTGCCAGGCAAAGGGGCCCACAGAGGGCTAAAGCCCTGGAGACCATGTGACCCACCCTGGAGTGGGTACTAAAGAATTTTCTAGTGTTCAGGGAGCAGGGTGTGATTAGCTCATGGATGACTCTTGGACTGGTTGACATCAAGGTGAAGTTTCAAGCATCATCAACCTTCTGGTTTCAACCAGTCCAGGGTCTATGGTCTTGTGGTCAGCAGTTTTCATCTGGAGGTGGTCTGCTTCCTGTAAAAACAATTTAGGATTTTGTGTCAGACCTTTATCTGTATCTTTCTGTATCTTATCTGTATCTGTATCTGTATCTGTACCAACTGGGAGTTGGTAATTCTGTTATGCAGCAGAGTTACAGTCTAAATTGTTGTTCCCTAGCCCAACAACTGTTCTTTGTTTCTACATCTTCACTTTTCCCAAACATTAACTCTTGCGTCAGCATTTTACTTCAAAAGACAAGGATACCAGGGCTTGTGCACAGTGTCACTTGGATTGCCTAATGTCTTTTTTTCTCCTCTATTTTGAAAGTTCACCTCAAGAAAGTCTGTTTCTTCTTGAATTCTTCTCTAAATATACATTTACTCCTGACTGATTATAGACTAGCCCCATTGACTGTGATTCAGCCTCATAAAGTCAATTGGGTTCCTTATGATTTTCAAATAACATAACATAAAACCATTGCCAAGATCCCAGGAGAGAAATGGCAAAGGTAACACTATAATAAATTTGATCTAGGAGTATGTCTTGGATTTGCATTTGAATGTGAGGATGTCTGGCATTTTGAAAATTAGTGTAGTAATAACAATTTTAAAAATTTCAAATTATATCTGTTATATATGTTTATTATCTTCTAGATCTGCACTGGCCAGTATGGTAGCCCCTACCCACATGTAGTTCCTGATCATTTGAAATGTGACCAGTGCTACATGTTGAAAAGACAATATTTAGGGGCTTCCCTGGTGTCTCGGTGGTAAAGAATCTGCCTGCCAATGCAGGATACACAGGTTTGATCCCTGGTTCAGGAAGATTCCACATGCTGCGCAACAGCCAAGCACATGCACCACAGCTATTGAGCCTGTGCTCAAGAGCCCGGGAACCACAGCTGCTGAGCCCATGAGCCACAACTACTGCCGCCTACACGCCCCAGAGCCTGTGCTCCGCAATAAGAGAAACCCATGCCCTGCAAGTAGGGGGCAGCCACTGCTCACCGCAACTAGAGCAAAGCCCACACGGCCACAAAGACCCAGCACAGCCTAAATAAATAAAATTATTTTAAAAAAGAAAAGATAATATTTTGGAGGTATAAGGGTAAATAAAATATATTATTAAGCACCTTGCATTTTTCAGTTAACAACTGTTTAACCTCAGCCTGGTTGATTTATGTATTTCTGTCTCATTTTCACTCCTGGATACCTACCGTTCGACCAGATGAAAATACCGTACTTTATGTATCCATTCTCTTGTTGATGGACATTTCAGTGATTTCCACTGTTGAGCTATCATGAGCATTGCTGCTGTGAGAATCCGGATACCTGCCTCTTCGCCTAGGGGTGCACGTGTCTAGTGTATATAGGACAGCAGTTGCTGGCATGCGCGTGATGCACCCACAACTTTATACTTCAGTCCTGGTTTTATCATTCAGAAGTCTGATGAGAAACTTCACTGACAGCAAGTTAAACCCAGCCATGATTTGCCCCTTTGAGTTTTATTTTCCTCTATATAAAGCAGACTCAATCATAGTACCCACTTCACTGAATTGCAAGAATTAAATAAGATCATGAACGTAAAGTACTAACACAATATCTTACATGTGGTAGGTGCTCTCTTTGTGTCTCATTGACAGGAAATTAAAATCATTAAAGGCTCTAAGGCTTTGGAGTCTAACAGAAAGTGTTAGTCACTCAGTTGCGTCCAACTCTTTACAACCCCATGGACTACAGCCCTCTAGGCTCCTTTGTCTGTGAAATTCTCTAGGCAGGAATACTGAAGTGGGTTGCTATTTCCTTCTCCTGGAGATCTTCCCCACACAGGAACTGAACCCCTGTCTCCTGCATTGCAGGCAGACTCTTTACCATCTGAGCCACCAGGAAGAGACTCTAGCAGAACCTGGGTTCAAAGCATGGCTTTGCTGCTTCCTCTCTGGGTGCCTTCGGGAAAGTCACGTCACCTCTCTGAGCAGCAGTTTTCTCATCTGTTAGGAAAGAGCAAATGGGTGCTGTTGTGAATGCCAGCTCTCTAACTGTGTCTGGGTCATGAGCCGACTGGTGTTACAGAGCATAATGGTAACAGCTACCCTGTGTTATTATGAAGTGAAGTGAAAGTCGCTCAGTCGTGTCTGACTCTTTGCGACCCCGTGGACCGTAGCCTATCAGGCTCCTCCATCCATGGGATTTTCCAGGCAAGAGTGCTGGAGTGGATTGCCATTTCCTTCTCCAGGGGATCTTCCCAACCCAGGAATCGAACCTGGGTCTTCCACATTGTAGGCAGACGCTTTACCATCTGAGCCACCAGGGAAGCCCTGTTATTATGAATGTTAGGCTAATATTCATTGAGTGTTTGTTAATGCCTATGAAGTACTGGTATTATTCTCACTTTAGATGATAAAACTGAGGCCCCAGCAGGTGGCTACCCAGAGGTCACATGGCTAGTGAAGTGGTGTGTTTTACCCAGTCGTGTCCAACTCTGCTACCCCGTGGACTAGAGCCCACCAGGCCCCTCTGTTTGTGGAACTTTCCAGGCAAGAATACTGGAATGGGTTGCCATTTCCTACTCCAGAGGATCTTCCCGACCCAGGGATGGAATCTGCATCTCTTGTGTCTCCTGCACCGGCAGGCGGATTCTTTACCGCTGTGCCACCTGGGAAGCCCGTGAAACCAGGTCTGACTAATTTTAAAGCACGTGTTCTAATCACCAGGTTGCTGCTGCTGCTGCTAAGTCGCTTCAGTCGTGTCTGACCCTGTGCAACCCCAGAGATGGCAGCTCACCAGGCTCTTCTGTCCCTGGGACTCTCCAGGCAAGAACACTGGAGTGGGTTATAAGCCTTAAATGCCTCCGGCAGCTGTCCGTCATGCTCAGCAGTGATTTCTAAACATTTTTTGTGAAAGGAAGCATTTTATCTGGGAAAATCTTATATAGAACCCCAGTCTGTAAAACAAATAAATGTTGTACAACTCCAGTTAAAGTCAGAGTAACATCATAGGTCCATGCCAGTTTAATTCTGGCTCCGTTCAGGCTGTGTGAGCTGAAACAAATTACTCATCCCTCTGAGATTCAGTTTCTTCATTTGCAAGATGGGGATAATGATACCAACCTAATAGCTTTGTTATGTGGATCAACTGAGACAATATATGCAAAATACTTGGCATGAAGCCTGGCTTGTGATAGGAACCAAATTAGCGTGGCTGTTGTTGCAGCTGTGGCTGTGTTTGTTGCAGGAATCTCTTCACTGACCCCGGAATGAAGTGGAAATTTCTCAGCCTTGTATTCATGGCCCTCCACCATCTGACCCGACCTGCGTTTCCAGCCTTCAGCACCTACACTGTATTACACAACCCCAGTCCAATGTCCTGCTCTACCAGTTCTGCGTTTAAGCTCTGCCCACTGGGGGAACCCTCCACGGTCCTCCTCCTTGCTCCAAAAGTACAAAAGTACACTTTAAAAAAATACTAATGAACCTGTTTGCAAGACAGAAATAGAGACACAGACGTAGAGGATTGATTTGTGGATACAGTTGGGGAAGGAGAGGGTGCAATGAATTAAGAGAGTAACATTGACATATTTACACTGCCATGTGTAAAATAGATAGCCAGTGGGAAGTTGCTGTATATCACAGGAGCTCAACTCAGTGCTCTGTGATGACCTACCGGTGGGACAGAACGGGGTGTGTGTGGGAGAGAGGCTCACAAGGGAGGGGATATACGCATACATAAAGCTGATTTACATTGTTGTACAGGGAAAGTCCCTTCCCTATGTTTTCCTTGAAGAAACATGGGAAATCCCAAGAGATTTTGTTGATTTCCTCTCCCTGGAATTCTTTACCAGGTTCTTCTATACATTTTTTTTTTCCTGCAGACTGGTAGTTAGAGTTTTAATTTGATTTGAAGTTGACTGTTGGCAAGAATACTTCATAGATGGTGATCTGTCTTTTCTCTTGAATCAGGCTCCTCATCTTTCTTGTAGTATTTGGATAGATCCATGAGTCCACAGATTGTCAGCCTGATCCAGCCTTCTCAAGTTCCCGGCCAGTGTTTCACCTGATGGTTTTAGCAGTCACTGATGCTAGCCTAGACCCATTATTTTATTAAGTTTTGCAAAATGGTAATACTATAATTCTGTTAATCCTTCTGCATTTATTAGCTTCAAATTCTTATGTAAAGAAAAACTATTTGTTTGCCCGGAGGTACATTTCCTATGCTGCTGCTGCTGCTAAGTCGCTTCAGTCGTGTCCGACTCTGTGCGACCCCATAGATGGCAGCTCACCAGGCTCCCCCCGCCCCTGGGATTCTCTGGGCAAGAACACTGGAGTGGGTTGCCGATAGGAAAGAGAATAAATACTTGGTTCATTCCCTTTATTTAGCAGTTTTCAGAATAATGAATTTGGTTCCCAAGCAGCCTCTAAATGTTACGGATGAGTTTGTTGGTCTTTTTTAACCCTATTATGAATTCTTCAATGCCTAGCTCCAAAGTTATTTCCCCTAGTTTTTTTACCCGAACTCAAAAGAAATTTCTCCCTTCTGAATTTAAGCACATCTTTTCTAACAGTATCCGGGGCTTTCTACCACTTTCTCTTTATCTTCCACCGGATTAGAAGCTCCTTGAGGCATTCTGCACAGCACTTAACATAATGCCTCAGGCAGTGTTTCTCAAACTTCGTGGTGCCTTCATTTGAATTTTATGGGGAGCTGCAGTGGGGAGGGGAGCAGAGTCTTCATTAAAATGCATATGCTGATTCACTGGCTCTGGGATGGGCTGAGATTCTGCTTCCTCACAAGCACCAAGTGGTGCCAATGAGGCTGGTCCAAGGAGCACGCTTTGAGTAGCAAAACAGTATGGTGAATGTATGGGAAATTTAAAATTTCATTCACTCAGTAAGAAGTACTTACTCAGACTAGTTCATGGGCTAAGCCCTAATACCTTAAAATGCAGAAGGTTTTCTTAGTGGGTTTATTTTTTTATTAGAGTTTTTTTAATTTATCTTTTTCAATATATAATAGTACATATGGTAAAAAAAAATTATTTTTCATAAAATCCAAAAGGGTACACAGTGAAAGTACATCAGCCCCCAAAGATGATCACTGTTACTTCTTGAATTTTATTCTAAAAGTACTTTATGCATGCATGCATTCTGAGTCCTTTCAGTTGTGTCTGATTCTATGAGACCCTATGGGCTGCAGCCTGCCGGGCTCCTCTGTCCATGGGATTCTCCAGGCAAGAATACTGAAGTGGTTGTTGTGCCCTCTTTCCAGGGATCTTCTCAACCCAGGGATCAAACCCTGCAGATATCTCCTGCATCTGTCTTCATTGGCAGGTGGGTTCTTTACCCTTAGTGCCACCTGGGAAGTCCTACTTTATACATACAAGAGCTACCATCTTTTTTTTTAACATACTATTTCCTGCTCTGCCACTTTCTTTTTCCATTTTACTATGTCTTAGAGATTATTCTGTATTTCAACATATATTTCTGCATCTTGTTAATGAGTAGCATAATGTCCACACAGAATGCATTTGTTGTTTCTATGAAATGTAGAGTGAAATGGCTTAGCTTCTTCCTTATCCTACACATTCCCCAGAGAGAACAGGTATCTTGTTTTCTGTTCTTTGAATCCTCTGAATTATCTCACCCATGTTGGTCCATCTTTGGCAATTTCATTTGATCTAGAGTACATACCAGAGAAGGCAGTGGCAACCCACTCCAGTACTCTTGCCTGGAAAATCCCATGGACGGAGGAGCCTGGTAGGCTGCAGTGCATGGGGTCACAAAGAGTCGAACACTTACTGAGTGACTCCACTTTCACTTTCCACTTTCATGCATTGGAGAAGGAAATGGCAATCCACTCCAAAGTCAGACATGACTGAAGCGACTTAGCAGCAGCAGCAGCAGAGTACATACATCACTTATTTACAAAAGTATGTCTGCATTTTTTTCCCTTCAGAGTCCAATCTTCCTAGACTCATGCTGCTGCTGCTGCTAAGTTGCTTCAGTCGTGTCCAACTCTGTGCAACCCCATAGACGGCAGCCCAACAGGCTCCCCTGTCCCTGGGATTCTCTAGGCAAGAACACTTGAGTGGGTTGCCATTTCCTTCTCCAATGCATGAAAGTGAAAAGTGAAAGTGAAGTCACTCAGTCGTGTCCAACTGTTAGCAACCCCATGGACTGCAGCCTACCAGGCTCCTCTGTCCATGAGATTTTCAAGGCAAGAGTACTGGAGTGGGGCGCCATTGCCTTCTCTGCCTAGACTCATAAATTGTTTCTTAACTCTGTAACCCCTCAGCACTCACAGATTACTCTTGTGTTAATAAAATATTGAGTTGTCCAGAAAGTTCGTTCGGGTTTTTCCATGCCATCCTCGGGAAACCCTGAACGAATTTTTCGGTCAACTCAAATGTTATTATGCAATACTGAATACATAAATGTGTATTATTGGTGGGGTTCAGTACGCACTATCCCCAAATACACTGCCTTAGCATATTGAATATTTCAAGCTGAAGGAATCCAAGAAAATAGATGCAGGAAGGACTCTCTCACCTTCCTGAGAAGCAGGTCACAAGACCCTCATGTGTGAAGTGCCCTCCCTCCACCCAAGGGAAAAGATCATGCTTGCCTCCAAGATGGAGGGACCCGCAAGAGAAATATTATTGAACACACCTAAGTTTTCCCAGTTTACTGAGCTCATATCACATTTGTCGTATCCCATTTCACCATGACTGCCCACTCTTCATCAAACCTAGCACAGAAACAGACAAGCCTGACTGCTTCTTCAGGCCCTCATTTATTTGTGAGGGCTCCCATGTCACATAAAACTTATACTAGATACATTTGTATGCTTTTCTTTTGTTAACATGTCTTTTGTTACAGAGACCCAGTCAAGAACCTGGAAGAATAGAAGGAAAAGGTTTATTTTTCCTCCCCTCCAATATATTTAAGGAAAAAATAAAAACATTGGAAGGAATGATGCTAAAGCTGAAGCTCCAGTACTTTGGCCACCTCATGCGAAGAGTTGACTCATTGGAAAAGACTCTGATGCTGGAGAGATTGGGGGCAGGAGAAGAAGGGGATGACCGAGGATGAGATGGATGGCTGGATGGCATCACAGACTCGATGGACGTGAGTCTGAGTGAACTCCGGGAGATGGTGATGGACAGGGAGGCCTGGCATGCTGCAATTCATGGGGTCGCAGAGTTGGACACAACTGAGCGACTGAACTGAACTGAACTGAATAATAGAAGCCTCTGTCACTTCCTACTGCCTCCATGTAGCCCTTCCCAGTCGCATGATGGTCTCTCTACCTACGAGGTAACTACTATCCTGAATTTTGCATTAATCATTCTCCAGTTTTCCTTTCTCAGTGGTTCTCAAGCCATTAGAATCACCGACAGAGCTTATTAAAACATGAATTTCTGGGTTCCACCCCCAGTTTCTGATATAGTAGATCTGGGGCAAGGCCCAAGAATTTGTGCCTCTTGTAAATTCTCATGTGGTACTGATGCTGCTGATCCCAGACCTACACTTTGAGAACTGCTTTATCTCAAAGACACTCCTGCCTTCTATATAATGACAGCTTGTCTCCTTCCCTAAAACCTACTCGCTCAATAAATATAGCTTAAGGACGTCCCCTTCTTCTTCCTCTACTCCATTTCCTATCACCCAATTTATGAGCATTCAGTCTTTGCTAAGTATTTTACTTGACTGTGGCATTTAACCAGTTTTCCATTTTTTCTTTCCCATTAATGATCCTGTTTATAAGTTGCTTCTTGTTTGTGTGTGTGTGTCAACTAGAAGAACGGGTATAAACAACATTTACACGTCTTACTCATCTAGACTTTTAAGCTCCTTGGAAGCAGAAACCAAGTGAAAGGGTTCAGAACATGCTGTGTTCAAATATTCTGCTTTGATGATTAATTATTGATTATTTTGAGCTGAGAACATTTATTAAACAGCAGATAACAGGAAGGGCTCTCTGACATCCCCCATACACACCTAAAAGCGAGTTGTAAATTTTTCCTTGAAAAAGGTACCCTCCCTGTACCAGGAAGAGAAGAACATTCTTATCATCAGAGACTGGGAATTGACTCCAGTCTGTATAAACAAACATACTAAAATAACTCTTATCTTCCACCAGTTCCCTCCACATGCTTCCTAGTCACTGCCCCACAATTTATTGCCCCGAGTACAAGCCCCTGTGCTTTGTCACATCCCCACAATTTATCATTCTTCTTGTTAAAAGGTGTGTACCGTATAATCTTTAGGACCTAATGACTTCAGGTTTTCATTTTCCATCTGAAGATACCTGTGTATATGTAAAAACAAATTAAATGTTTATGCCTTTCTCCTGTTAACCTGTCTCATGTCCATTTAATTATTAGGCCAGCCACAGAACTTAAGAGTGTAGAGGGAAATTTTTCCTCCCCCCTACACAAGTTTAATTTCCCTTTGTAGTCTACTTCTTCAAGTAAACTACAGGCCACAGTTTGCAACTTCAGTTGCTTGTAAGAGCCAAAAGGCAATGTAAATAAGTGAAATTTGCCACGTGGAACTTAGCTGAGACCATGTCTTACGTAAAGACGGCAGCTGTTACTTGGATTTAAGCCAACTGAGGGTCCCTTGTTGTCTCATTTTCCCAGTTTTCAAGAGAAACCAGAAATAACCCCAACTAATTCAACAGTTTAAGTACATACAGCAGCCACACAGAGCACACAGATTCCAGACAGAGTATGTCTGCAGGAACCGAAACTGAATCCATTCCATACTTCTAGACCTTTGCGGTAAATGGGTGGATGGATGGATGAGTGGGTGGGAGAGTGGGTGAGTGAGTGAGTAAATAATGAATCTGGGTCTTTACTGCAGTTCCCAAGGTTGTGGGGGAGGGAAGTGGAGAAAACAAGGAATTGTTGAGGACTTACTATATGCCTGGCCCTGTGCAAAGGGTTTTACATACCTTATCTCATTTGACCTTCATAACAACACTTCAAGGTAGTTATTACCATTCTTGTTTATTTCCACACTCCTTTCACAGATAAAGAAAGGAGGCTTAAAATGGCCCAGGGTCACACCACTAGCTTTCTTTATTTATAACCTACCTAATTTTTTTTACTTTTGTTTGCATTTATTTTTTGCGACATTTATTCCTGGGCCATAGTTTTTTGTTTCTGCAGTTTCTTATGGGATATCTTTTTCTTCTGTGCAACCTCCTCTTCTGGTTTAGGAACAATCTGTTCTTTTTCAGTAAGGATCCTGTGGGGTTTTCTGGGTCAAGTGAATAACACACCATTTTTAGACATCACCTCAGGCTTCGCTGATGGCTCAGGCGGTAAAGCGTCTGCCTGCAATGCGGGAGACCTGGGTTCCATCCCTGGGTTGGGAAGATCTCCTGGAGAAGGAAATGGCAACCCACTCCTGTACTCTTGCCTGGAAAATCCCATGGATGGAGGAGCCTGGCAGGCCACAGTCCCTGGGGTTGCAAAGAGTCGGACACAACTGAACGACTTCACTTTCACTTTCAGGCTGCTTACTGGAAAAGCTGTAACCTACCTAATTTTTAAGAAGGGATTTCAGATGGGCTCTTATGATTCAAGCTGGGTCCTGAGCCCGGAATCCCTGATAGCTCTGTTATACAAAATCACCACCACCAGAGGACTCAGGTTCTTAGAAGGCAGGTCAGGCAGGGTACCGGGTGTTCAGAGGGCAGCTTAGTTTCCTTGGGGATCTTACCAAGCTGCTCATCACTTCATGCTCCTCAAGGATGTCAGCCAGTGCTAAGGAGCTAAGACACAGGGGATCTCTTGCCAGCCTGATATGCCCTTCCCACTTCATCCTATCTCACTACTTACTATCCTCTCTACTTACTCTGTGTGTGTATGTGTGTGTGTGCGCACGCACACTCAGTCATGTCCAACTCTTTGAGACCCCAGGGACTGTAGCCTGCCAGGCTTTTCTTTCCAAGGGATTCTCCAGGCAAGAATACTGGAGTGGGTTGCCATGCCCTCTTCCAGGGGATCTTCCCAACCCAGGGATCGAACCCACATCTCTGGCATCTCCTGCCTTGGCAGATGGGTTCTTTACCACTAGCGTCACCTGGGAAGCCCTTTCTACTTACTGTCCTCTAAGAAGTCAAAATATCTGCCTACCAGCTTTGGATCCCACTCCATCTTAATTCCTTTTGAGAGCCCAGTAAGATAAGGACAGAGATGCAAATGCAGGAGCTGTTTGTTTGGAAAACGTTTTATTGGAGTTACTGAGGCAGCAAAGGGTTATCATAGGATGGTGGCCAGTAGCCCACTCTTTCAGTGGCATCAGCCGCGCTGGGTCTCTGGGTCACTGGGCATCAGGAGTTGCACTCCTCAGTCCTTTCAGCTGAGAGAGAGAGGGTACAGTCAGATTGGAGACCCTGGGGCACAGGAAGCCAGGATCCTAAGGAAGTCCAGGATAGGGTGGGGTTCTGACAGAGGGGACTCACTGCCCTGGTCTAAGTTCCTGTTCTCCTCTGAGTTATAGTGGCTGCAATTTCCCTTAGACTTATTTTGTTGTTGTTGTTGTTTAAATGTTTATTGTTGATTTACAATGTTGTATTAGTTTCAGGTGTACAGCACAGTGAATCTGTTATCCATATATGCACTCTTTATTTGATTCTTTTCCCACATAGGCCACTACAGAGCGCTGAGTTCCCTGTGCTACACAGTAGGTCCTTACTAGCTATCTATTTTATTTGTAGTAGCGCGTGTATGTTAGTCCCAATCTTCCAATTTATCCCTCCCCTCCCTTACCCGCTGGCAATCATAAGTTTATTTTCCATATCAGCAACTCTGTTTTTGTTTTGTAGATAGGTCATTGGTAGCTTTATTTTTAGATACCTCATATAAGTGATATCATGTGATATTTGTCTTTCCCTGTCTGACTTAGCTTTGGTCAGAAGAACGTTTAGCCCGCTTTCACTTTCCTTACTCTCCTGCTCAGATCCTCTGCTTTTTCCCTCACCCCCAGCCTCCTTTCTCTCCTAATGCCCATCTCCTCTTACCTTAGGAAAGGCATCCCAGTTGAGGAAAGGAAGTTTCCTTTTGATAGACTAAGACAGAAAATGAGAATGAGAGTGATGTGGTCAGGTCAGGTGAACACGGATCAGTAAGCTCTTGTTGAAGAGCTCTCTGAAGTGGTGATGGTGTCATTGTCTTATAAATACAATAAGAATGAATATTTTCTGAGCCTGTATTCTGTGCTTGCCTTGCACAGACTACTTTACAGGCATGATTTCACCTGGTCTTTGCAGCAATCTTTTGATTTCAGTACTGGCATCATACCCACTTCACAGATGAGGAAACTGAGGCTCAGAGAACTGAAGACATTTGCGTGAGGGCACATAGTATGTGCAGGATCAGGCACCACAGGCTCTACTTTCAGTTCTACCACGGACTTAGCTTTCTTTTTCTTTTTAATGTTTGTTTTTATTTAGTTATTTGGCTATGCTGGGTCTTAGTTGTGGCATGTGGGATCTAGTTCCCCGACCAAGGATCAAACCCTGGCCACTTTTGCATTATCCACCGGACCACCAGGGAAGTCCTTGGCTTTAGCCTTCTAAATTTAGGTAAGTCACTCAACTTAGGACCTCATTTTCTTCCTAGAGGATGAGGATGAGGTTTGAATAAACCCTTGACTGATTAAGTTCTTACTTTCCAGGGATTGTCTTTGTGGGTCACATTAGGAAAACAAAGTGTGGCCACGACAGCCTCCCAGGGAAACTTTCTTTAGCTGGGCAGCATCCCTCCTGGAACCCAGGAAAGCACCAAAAGGGCTAGACCAAGATGTGTTGCCCCTACCTGGGGAAACAATCAGGACAGAAAGGGCACCCAAGCTCTTACCTCAAAGAGAGCGTGCCAGTTCAGGAATTCATCGTTCTTGAAAGCCTTTTCAGAGAGAGAAAGAGACCAGAAGAGGGTCACTTCCAGGGAAGGACAGAGCTTAGCTCCTGGCCCTCTGGGAATAGTGAGGGACCGAGGAAACCCTGCAAGCGCTCCACCCAGGCATCAGTCTCCTTGAGGATGGGAGTGTTTGTGGAGGCCTCTCTAGAGAATGAAACTTACTGATCGCAACTTGTCAAGGTTCAGGAACTGGGCATTAAAGGCCTAGGCAAAGAAGCAGGGTGTTAAGAAAGTTACTGAAAAACATTGAAGAGATAGGGGACAAACTCATAGTCAGATGGCGAAAACAGGTGGTTTACCTCGGGTCCTGCCGCATAATTACCAATAGTGGTTTCTTCCTGGAAAGCAAAGAAGAGAAAGGGGCTAAATGATAGCCTGATGGCAAATCACCTTCCCCACAGCCTCTCTGCCCCTTGCCGCCCTCCACAGGCCAACCCCATTCTCCATCCCCGGGGGGGCCCAGTTAACCCACTCTGTCCCAGTATGGTGGTGGACGGTAAACAGACGTACAGGTGATGAGAAAGGGATTGGAGAGTGCTATGCGGGAGACAGAGAGTTCGGAGCCCAGGCCCGCATCCCCTGTAGGCAGCAGGAGGAGAGGGTGGAGAAAAGAGGACTCCTCCCAAGAAAAACTGGCTTGTGTGGTTCTGCGGTAGACTCAGGGTGTTCCTGAGACACCCCCACTTAACCCACAAAGCTGGGTGCAGGAGATTAGCAGGCAGGTGGGACCCTTTCTGAGGTGCCCTGCCTGCCTTTAACTGATGGAGCTTGGTTTGCTTTGTGACTTGATTGCCACCAGAGTCCTGGTCTCCATCTCTCTACTCCAGCTGGCACCAGCCCCCATCCCCAGACCTCAGTGCCTCCAGTCTGTCACCCTCCCCAACTCAGCTGCCCAGCTTCAGCCCCCCTTATTTCTTCCTTCCCGCAACAGTGGTCACAAAGAGTAGCCCACAGGCTAGACCCAAATGTTGACATCGCATCATAATTTGGCTTGTCTGTTTTTTAATTTGAATTAAATATTTTTAATTAGTAAGAGTTCATAATCAGATTTCCAGGTTCTCTGGAAAACTTTTCAACTCCGGCCACACCAGCTACCTTTTCCCACTTAGCAGCTGGCAGGTGGCATACGGACTGTCCCTTTTGAGCTGGGGTAAGTTCGCGCAACCTCCCCTCTTGCTCCCCAACGTCACTTGCTCCCGTCCTATGCAGTGGAGTCTGTGCCCTGTCGTTGACTTTCATATCCAGCATGGACATTCTCCCCCAACAGTGGGATAGGGTGGGAAGAGAGGGATCTCAGGGGTTTTCCTGAGGTCAAAAAAATGTGTGGCTGAACCCAGATGACCAGCCTCAGTCCCTGTCCCCTTTCAGGATGTCCAGCCTCCACCCTACACTTGACCATCCTTTCCAAGAAACATAAGCCTCTCTGCCCCTTCCCAGGATTGCTTTGTCTCCTTCCTCCTGTCTTCCCTTCTTCAGAGACCCAGCTTCTCCTTCAGCCCCTGGGAACGGCCAGAGATAAGAGCCACTTCTCCAGTAACTGATGGAGGGTAAAGAAACTGAGGAGCAAATCAGCTAATAAGAGAAGCCAGGTGACATTGCTCACCTCGGAGCTGGCCAGCGCCGCCCCCTGAGCAGAGTGGAGCGCCAGGACAGAGAGAAGAACGACAGCGGGAAGAACGGGGATCTTCATGATGTCAAGTTTGGGGTGCTCTGAGACAAGGCAACCTAAGACTTGCCCTTTATATTCCCAGGGAAGCAGATCTGAGCAGAACTGGGGTCCCCGCCCCACTGACTCACCTCCAGATCCTATTGCCCACCCCTGGGGCTCTGGGAAGGGGAGGTGTGGACTATTCCCTACTTACATTGGATTTCTCAATTCACATACTGCCCTGGGCACCACAAAGGTGAGCCAGTAATGGGGTTCTTCGTGCAAACAGAGCTGAGATGGAGACAGGTTGGACCTGTCCCTCCAAGTGACTGGCAGTGGCACCCAAGCAATCTGTCCTTTTGTCTTTGTCTCCTTTCCTTGTAGCTCTTGGTTCCTGTCTTATAATTCAGGCTTTTTCCCACCCTATCCAGTTCTGTCTAAACTCCCTACACTGTCATTGAAGGCCTACCAGGCTCTGGCCTCAACCCAGCTTTCTAACTTTTTCTTCCTTTTAATCCCTTTGCACATACCTCATGTTCTGGCCAAACTGAACTCCTTACCAAAACTGCCTTTTTACTCCCTCCTCCAAGCAGCTGCCCATGCTAACTTATGCCTAAAATGCCCTTCTCTCCACTTTTGTCCTCAGAACCCAACACCCATCTTAGATAAATCTTCCTTGATATCTCTCATCATCTGTTATCCCAGACTCCAAAACTTTTCCCTCCCTCCTCAGAACTGCCATAGCAGTTCATTTGTATCTCTCTGGCATTGTACCTAGAGTCACTTGTGTTCTTCCCTCTTAGAATGTCAAGTTCCTTGAGGTCAAGGACTATATCTTGATCAACTTTATATTCCCCCAGCACCGCGCCTTAGAACGGAGCGAGATTCTACAGATTCTAGATTAAGCATCTTAGAATTTAAACATCCTTCCACCAAGTTGTACACTTTCTTCCTTTGGGGCTGGACCCATTATCCAGCTGTCCATCTTTTACTCTTGGATCTTCAGAGAGGTAACTGTCTTGACCTTAGACAAAGAATGAGAAACACAGGAAAGCAAAAACAAGTCTTAGAGCTACCCAGTTGGAGATGGGCTCTAGGTACTAAACTTTGAGTGCCTACACCGTCTTGCTGAGCTGATTCTGTTCCCCACCCCACTCCCCCAGCTTGGGAGTTGTATCATCTCAAAGCAACAAACCACCCTCATCAAGCAGCCTTCTCTGCAGCGAGGTTCAGGCAGCCCAACCGGTTCCTGATGTAACAGGGAGGTGCTGGAATGAAGACGGGCGCTGCCTGGACAAGGCAAGATCTTCTTTAAGATTGGACTCTCAGGACTTCCCTAGTGATCCAACAGTTACAACTGCATCTTCCAGTGCAGCGGGTGTGGGTTTGATCCCTGGTCTGAAAGCTATGATCTCACAAACTTTGTGGCCAAAAAACTAGAACATAAACAATAGAAGCAATATTGTAACAAATTCAATAAAGACTTTAAAAATGGCCCATAAAAAAAAAAAAACTTTAAAAAAAGAAGACTGGGCTCTTTACCCCAGCCTGATGGGCTACACAGAGCTAGCAGGCATAGCAGGGGAGGGCTAGGTCTTTCTCAGCAACAGTCTTCTTGAACCCCAGAAGCTGGAACATCGGTTCAATTCTCCTCCTGTCCCCACACCCCAGTCCCTGACATCCTGCCCCTCTTTAGCCTCAGGAAGCCTCCTCTGTCTTTCTAACAGCACCTCCCCCTCTGCAGAGCTGTCTGAGGAGACAGTGTTTGAGAAACCAGCAAGCACGGATGACCGGGTCACCATGGATGTCACGCAAGGTTGGTGCTCGTGGAGGGGACAAGTGAGAAAATGACAGATGGGTGGAGCACCTCCCAAAAACGTTTTCTGGAGGACATGAGTTTTTAATGCGTGATGAATTCTTACCAGCTAATTAACAGGGCCTGAAGGAGCTCATTAACCACCATTCTGTCAGCATAGGGTCAACAATGAATGAAGCCGAATGAAGAATGAACAAAATGGGACTTCCTTGGCGTTCCAGTGGTTAAGAATCCCCCTTCCAATGCAGGGGACACAGGTTCAATTCCTGATCGGGGAACTAAGATCCCACACGCTGCAGGACAGCTAAGCCCGTGAGCCGCAACTACAGGGAAGCCTGCACACCAAAACAAAAGACCGCACATGCTGCAACTAAGACCCAAAGCAGTTGTAAATAAAAAATACATAAATAATAATAAAGAATGACCAAAATGAAGACTCGACCAAGGAGAGCCGATGTGGTGTAATGCAGTCCCACCAGACCTGCTAATGAAGGAGCACTTCAGCCTGGATCACCTAGAAAAACCGACCAGCCCAGCACCACCACCTCTCTGGCTCCAGAGAACTTTTGCAACAAACTGATTTCCCTGTTTTCCTTTCCACCTCATGCAAATGCTGCTAATAATAACGTGAGCCAGTTTATTGATGTCCTACTCTGTGGCAGGCCTTGCGCTAAGCGCTCGAAGTGGGTGATCTCACTGAAATCCCACAGAGCTCCTGTGAGGCGGGTATTACAATTATCTATGGTCTGTAGGCAGGAGAACCACAGCACACGGAGGTTAAACCATTCACCCTTGGTCACACAGCCAGGGCGTGGCGAGGCCAGCATTGCAACCCCAGATCCCAGAGCCTGCACCTGTATCACTCCTTTCCTGTACTGTGTCTTGCGGAGGGTCTCAGCCTGCCCACCTAGAGCCTTGTATGAATTAGACCCATGCCCTGAGAGCTGGGGGGCAAAGCTGCAGGGAACCCCCACTAGTCCTCCTCAACAGGTGTCCTGTTTTTTAATTTTTATTTGCTTAATTTTTGGCTGTGCTGGGTCTTTGTTGCTGTATGGACTTTCTCTAGTTGCAGTGAGTGAGGGCTACTTTCGTTGTGGTGCACAAGCTTCTCTTTGCGGTGGTTTCTCTTGTGGCAGAGTACAGGCTCTAGAATGCACGGGCTCAATCACTGTGGCCCATGGGCTTAGTTACTCCAAAGCATGTAGGATCTTCCTGGACCAGGGGTCGAACCAGCGTCCCCTGCATTGGCAGGCAGATTCTTAACCGCTGGACAACCAAGAAAGTCTCAAGTGTCCTTTTGCGGTGTGTGGCCTGCACAGCCATAGATGACAGCTCTGAGCAGGCATACATTAATTTCAGCAAACTAAAATGCAATCTCAAAAATGACAGAATGATCTCTGTTCGTTTCCAAGGCAAACCATTAAGTACACAGTAATGCAAGTCTATGCCCCAACCAGCAATGCTAAAGAAGCTGAAGTGGAACAGTTCTATGAGGACCTACAAGACCTTCTAGAACTAACACCCAAAAAAAGATCTCCTTTTCATTACAGTGGACTGGAATGCAAAATTAGTAAGTCAAGAAAAACCTGGAGTAACAGGCAAATTTGGCCTTGGAGTACAGAATGAAGCAGGACAAAGGCTAACAACAGACTTTTGCCAAGAGAATGCACTGCTCATAGTAAACACCCTCTTCCAATAACACAAGAGAAGACGCCACACATGGACATCACCAGATGGTCAATACCGAAATCAGATGGATTATGTTCTTTGCAGCCAAAGATGGAGAAGTTCTATACAGTCAACAAAAACAAGACCAGGAGCTGACTGTGGCTCAGACCATGAACTCTTTATTGCCAAATTCAGACTTAAACTGAAGAAAGTGGGGGAAACCACTAGGCCATCCATTCAGGTATGACCTAAATCAAATCCCTTATAATTATACAGTGGAAGTGAGAAATAGATTCAAGGGATTAGATCTGATAGAGTGCCTGAAGAACTATGGACGGAGGTTTGTGACATTGTACAGGAGGCAGGGATCAAGACGATCCCCAAGGAAAAGAAATGCAAAAAGGCCAAATGTTTGTCTGAGAGGGCCTTACAAACAGCTATGAAAAGAAGAGAAGTGAAACGCAAAAGAGCAAAGGAAAGATATACCCAATTGAATGCAAATTTCCAAAGAATAGCAAGGAGAGACAAGAAATCCTTCCTCAGTAATCAATCCAAAGATACGGAGGAAAACAACAGAATGGGAAAGACTAGAGATTTCTTCAAGAGAATTAGAGATACCAAGGGAACATTTCATGCAAAGATGGACACAATAAAGGACAGAAATGGTATGGACCTAACAGAAGGAGAAGATATTAAGAAGAGGAGGCAAGAATACACAGAAGAATTGTACAAAAAAGATCTTCACGTCCCAGATAATCACAATGGTGTGATCACTCACCTAGAGCCAGACATCCTGGAATTCGAAGTGAAGTGGGTCTTAGGAAGCATCCCTACGAACAAAGCTAGTGGAGGTGATGGAATTCCGGTTGAGCTACTTCAAATCCTAAAAGATGATGCTGTGAAAGTGATGCACGCAATATGCCAGCAAATCTGGAAAACTCAGCAGTGGCCACAGGACTGGAAAAGGTCAGTTTTCATTCCAATCCCACAGAAAGGCAATGCACAATTGCACTCATCTCACACGCTAGTAAAGTAATGCTCAAAATTCTCCAAGCCAGTCTTCAACAGTACGTGAACCATGAACTTCCAGGTGTTCAAGCTGGTTTTAGAAAAGGCAGAGGAACCAGAGATCAAATTGCCAACATCCACTGGATCATGGAAAAAGCAAGAGAGTTCCAGAAAAACATCTATTTCTGCTTTATTGACTATGCCAAAGCCTTTGACTGTGTGGATCACAATAAACTGTGGAAATTTCTGAAAGAGATGAGAATAGCAGACCACCTGACCTGCCTCTTGAGAAATCGGTATGCAGGTCAGGAAGCAATGGTTAGAACTGGATATAGAGCAACAGACTGGTTCCAAATAGGAAAAGGAGTACATCAAGGCTGTATATTGTCACCCTGCCCATTTAACTTAAATGCAGAGTACATCATGAGAAATGCTGGACTGGATGAAGCACAAGCTAGAATCAAGATTACTGGGAGAAATATCAATAACCTCAGATATGCAGATGACACCACACTTAAGGCAGAAAGTGAAGAGGAACTAAAAAGCCTCTTGATGAAAGTGAAAGAGGAGAATGAAAAAGTTGGCTTAAAACTTAACATTCAAAAAACTAAGATCATGGCATCTGGTCCCATCACTTCATGGCAAATAGATGGGGAACCAGTGGAAACAATGACAGATTTTATTTTTGAAGGCTCCAAAATCACTGCAGATGGTGACTGCAGCCATGAAATTAAAAGACGCTTACTCCGTGGAAGAAAAAGTATGACCAACCTAGACAGCATATTAAAAAACAGAGACATTACTTTGTCAACAAAAGTCCATCTAATCAAAGTTTTGATTTTTACAGTAGTCATGTATGGATGTGAGATTTGGACTATAAAGAAAGCTGAGCGCCGAAGAATTGATGCTTTTGAACTATGGTGTTGAAGAAGACTCTTGAGAGTCCCTTGGACTGCAAGGAGATTAGACCATTCAATCCTAAAGGAAATCAACTCTGAATATCATCGGAAGGACTGATGCTGAAGCTGAAGCTCCAATACTTTGTCTACCTGATGCGAGAAACTGACTCATTGGAAAAGACCCTGATGCTGAGAAAGATTGAAGGTGGGAGGAGAAGGGGACGACAGGGGATGAGATGGTTGGATGGCATCACTGACTCAATGGTCGTGAGTTTGAGTAAACTCCGGGAGTTGGTGATGGACAGGGAGGCCTGGCATGCTGCAGTCCATGGAGTCCCAAAGAGTTGGACACAACTGAGCAACTGAACTGACTAACTGAAGCTGTGTTCTTACCAAATGGAAACAGAGAACTAAGAGAGTAAATGGTCCTCACTGAGCATATTCGCCAGAATGAACCTGCAATGGCCTCAGATTCCAGATGCCTCTTATAGTTTGAGCATCTTGCCACATCAAGGGTGTGTTTAAAGATAGTCTTCTAGTGTTTAAAGATAGGTGCTTTTATATAATGCCTCTAAACACAAGCCTATTGTTTCATGTGCACAACCCAAGAAATTCCGTTCACATTCTGGAGAAAAACAAATTGGGTGTGCCACAGGGAACTCTGCTCAATGTTATGTAGCAGCCTGGACGGGAAGGCAGTTTGGAGGAGAATGGTTACATGTATATGTATGGCTGAGTCCCTTTGCTGTCTACTTGAAACTACCACAATGTTGTTCATCGGTTATACTCCAATGTAAAATTAAAAGTTAAAACAAAAACAACTGGCCATGCCGGACTTATGATTATTTCCATTTGACACCTTCTTGATTTTCAAGGGTAATTTTGGCTTTACATGATTTATGATCTAAATGCTACTCTAGAGTCTAGTGTCCCTCTCTCCCAGCTGTCTCCTCTTCTCCCATTCAAACTGCCTCGGTGAGTTGTGTTTCCCAAGTGTCCAGTGTCCAGTGGTTGGGCAGGTTGGGAAGAGAGACATAGGAGGATCCTCACTGGCAGAGAGAGTCCCCGAAGTTCAGCTAATGGGACCCTCAGCAGGAGAATCTTCCCAGGTTCAGCCTTGCTTTGGCTGCATCCCATAGGGTAAATGGAGTCAGGCAGAGTCACCGAGCCTGCCTCTGTGTCACCCCAACCCCAAGTCTGGTTGATCTCCTACTTCTCACTCCAAGAATACCAGTAAGCCCCTGTTTTCCCACAGGCCTTGGCCCACTCCGCCCCAAATCTGCCAGAACTTGAGTGTGGGTGAGAGGCGAGGCCCAACCCTGATTGCTACATTACAGACACACCTAGGGGCTGGGAGCCAGCCTCCCTGGGCTCAGGGAAGGGCTGCATGCTAGGGTCTCAGGGTCTCGGTGAACACGAGGTGAAAAGCCTAGGATCCTTGGAGAGAAAGGGGGCCAGGGTATGAGGTGTGGGGCATGGAGAGGCAGAGCCCAGGGCATCCCTGTCCCATCCTGTCCTCCCTGTGTCCGAGTTGTGGTCACACCCAAGAAGGCAGTCACGTTGCCCAGCAGTCTGGCTTCTTCCCTTGCCGCCCACCCTCTGCTCTGTGTACACTTTGCTTAAACTTTTCCCAGGAAGACTTCCTAGATGCAGCCCATTAATTCTTTTTTTTCTTTTTCAAGAAATAAAGTTCTATTTCATTATGATAGATTCAAACCAAGGTTATAAAAGCCCGAAGATAATGACTAATACATTACGTGAAAAGACTTTGTTACTGCTTGGCAGTGACCTGTGCTAGACAGATACCAGAATTACTTTTGTTTTTTCAAAAATATCAAATGATGACTGAATTGGAAAATTTTCATGCAGTTCTCATGGATGAATATTCCCAGAATATGATATAAAAGCTGACCAACTTGGAGACAGACCATCTCATTTACCGACTTTATTTCAATACTTCTTATACCTTATAAACTACGTTCCCAAGTGGCTGACAGAGGCTAAGACTTTGTTGAACCCACTTAAAGCTGACCCCTCTTCCATTCTCTAATTCCCAAATGCTTATTAAACAGCTTTTTTGGCTCTTGGTGCTGAGGATTCGAGATGGACAGAAACCTGTCCTATGAAGCTTCTGTTCCATTAAAGGAGACAGATTATAACCTAACAAAAAAACTAAGAAACAAGATCGTTTCAGAGGATGACAAGCTCTGTGAAGAAAATAAGACCAGGTGATGTCAGAGTGGTTGGGGAGGTGTCCTTGGTTAAGCTGGCTTGGGGATTTGCATTTAGACCAAAAGTCATTAAAGTTTTAGCCTTTCGATGATTTGGGGTTTCAAGGACAGGTAACAGCAGTGTTCTTTGGGAGACTGTCCAAGCACATCTGGGTTGACATTGGACAGAGAGACCAGAGCCAGAGCAAGCTGAGCTGTGCTCAGGGGTTGAAATTTTATTCAGCGGTTAATTGAATTTGTGGGCTTTCCTGGTGGCTCAGCAGGAAAGAACCCACCCGCCAACGCAGGAAAGACGGGTTCCAGCCCTGAGTCTGGAAGATCCCCCAGAGAAGGAAATGACAGCCTACTCCAGTGTTCTGGCCTGGAGAATCCCATGGACAGAGGAGCTTGGCAGGCTAAAAAGAGTCTTTTGGGGTCGCAAAAAAGTCAGAAATGATTTAACCACTGAAAACCACAGTGGGGTTTGTGGGGCATTCTGGACAGCGGAGCCTCCCTGGCTGCTGTGGGAGAATGGATGCTAGGAGAAACTCAAAAGTCAGAGGCTACGTCAAGAAGCTGCTTCAGAGGTCCCGGCAGGAGAAAGGGCTGGCCTGCTGTTTTATGAGAATCCTTTACACCAGAGGGCCTCAACCTGCTTTACCCAGTGCTTTAAACTTTAGAGGGTGGCTTTCAGCCCTTTGGACCATGAACGCCCCAAGTCCAGAACTATGTTGACCACTTCGATCGCTCAATCCCCAGCTTCTCCCTCAATCCCTCAGGGATTGGCTGGAGGCAACGTGAGGTCCCGCAGTTTCTGTCGCTCACTCACGCTCCCTGAAGGAAGCCAGCTGTCAAGTCAGCTGGAAGGACAGAGCGGCAGCCCCGGGACGGCGCGCTCTCCCCCCTGCGGCTTCGAGGAGGTACTGCAAGGCCCTCCCTAACCAGGTGAGATCCGGAAAGTGTGAAAGTGTTCGTGGCTCAGTCATATCCGACTCTTTGCAACCCCCGTGGACTGGAGCCCGCCACACTCCTCTGTCCATGAAATTCTCCAAGCAAGAATACTGGAGTGGGTTTCCATTCCCTTTGCCAGGGGATTTTTTTGACCCGGGGATCAAACCTGGGTCTCCTGCACTGCACTCCTTACCGTCTGAGCCACCAGGGAAGCCCCTGAAATTCAGAGATGAATATAAAGCAGGAACCCCGGCTTAAGGACAAACCTGAGAAATGAATGCACTTCAAGTCATTTCCCTTAAGTCCGCTTTGGGCCCGGCTTCTTTCATTACTTCATCAGCTATTTGGGGCCCACCCTGTGCCAGGCCCTGAGCTAAGCCCTGGGAACTGAATCTCCCCTTCCCCCTCATGTCAGTCATTTTGTACACCCCTCTCAAGAGGAAGGGGCTTCCCCAGTGCTGCTGCTGCTGCTGCTAAGTCGCTTCAGTCTTGTCCGACTCTGCGAGACCCCATAGACGGCAGCCCAGGGACTCAATGGTAAAGAATCTGCCTGCAATGCAAGAGATGTGGGTTCGATCCCTGGGCTGGGAAGATCCCCTGGAGGAGGGCATGGCAACCCACTCCAGTATTCTTGCCTGGAGAATCCCATGGACACAGGGGCCTGGCAGGCTACAGTCCATAGGGTCGAAAAGAGTCGGACACAACTGTGTGAGTGAGCACACTCAGGAGGAAGGTGAGTTACCTGCCCCAGCCCGTCTTCCCTCCTCCCTGACCCAGACCATCAGTGTTGTATTAAAGAATAAAGTCTGCCAGAGTCTTAGGGATACAAGATTCACGTTTTATTTCCACAGAGAAACTAAAGTAGGACACTCCTCCTGAATTTTTGTCACGGTGACTTCAGGTCACAAAATGGAGCTGGTGAAGAAACGGCTGGGGTACCCACTGAGACTGGTGGCCACGGAGACACCACCACCGTGCGTGGGGGAGACAAGGGACAGGCAGGCCGGACCCCAAGCTAGAAAAGGCAGGCGTTGGCACGCAGACCGAGAGCTGGGGCCCGGGCACAGTCCGGTCCCTTGACGACCCATGTTTCTCAGGCCCTCAGTCGAGGTCGGAAGTGCTTGTCTAGAAGAGAAAAGAGAAAACGGTAGAACGCCAGCCACTCCCAGATCTGTTGAAACCAGGCGTTCTCTCCTCTCCCCCAGCTGCTGCACCCTCAGTGCCCTCGTGTCCTGCGCAGCCGCCTGCGGTCTCCTCTCTCTCTCCTCCCTAAAACAAGTATCTCCCCTCCCAGAGCCCCCGTCCCCCTCCACACACAATTCCTATCCTGGTCCCACTCCTTAACCTAGTGTGCGTTCCTGTTCCTGCCTGGCCCCATGCAGCACTCAGAAGGTGCATTCCCTGTGTTCTAGGTCATTTTTTAAAAACTCTTCTAAGTATTTATTTTAACTGAAGTACAGTCTTTTTAATTTTTAAAAACATTTTTTAGCCGAGCCATGTGGGAATCTTAGTTCCCCAACCAAGAATCGAACCCACACCCCCTGCATTGGAAGCTCAGAGTCTTAACCATTGGACCACCAGGGAAGTTCCTGGTCGTTTTCTTATGAGTCTTTCTCCACACGCCACACTTGGGTGTCTCCTCCTCCTTAATATCTTTAGCATGTTCTTCTAGAACAAAGGGAATGAATGCCCAGCACCCAGCCCTTACCCCAGGTGACTGTGCCTCAGCTCCTGACACTCACCTACCAAAACTTCACCCACTGCAGCAGGCCAGGGTGCGTCCGGGAAGCCTGTGGGGCAAGGAGAAGGTCTGAATGGACAGCGCATCGTCCCGCATGCCCCCTCTAGAGCCTCAGACCCCTTCTGTCGAGAGCCAAATTTTCTCTGGCCCAGAACTTACCGAGGAAGAAACTGTGACTCCCCCCTGTAAAGAGAAGATCAGAGGAGGTGAGGTGAGGGCCTCCATGACTGCTCTGTATCAGCCATGTCCTCAGGAGGGGCCCATGGCCTCAGCACATTCAGACCAGAGTCATCCCAGAGATCCTTTGGTCTGACGGCAGCCCTTCGGCCACAGCCAATTTCTCATTCTGCATGCATTTTACACAAGATGATACTGAACGTGGTCCCTGAGCATGCACTGACCAAGGGGAGTGAGAAGAGGAAAGTTAGGTCTCCCTCTGTCTGCCTGGGGGATGAGCGAAGTGGATAGCCCTGGAGTATTAACTGCAGCTTCACCTCCTTTCAGTCAGCAGGCAGTTTCTGATCTCTCAGGAGAAGTCCTCTCCCCGAGGGCAGGGGCTTTATTATTCTGAGAGATGGAGGGAAATACCAGCAGTTCGTTTGTTAACCAGCCGAATTAGTATTTAGCATATTCCTTTACTGAATTTATAAAATTGTTTCTTTGAGCCTGAATAAAGCAAAATCCTCACTTTTCTTTCCTATTACTTCCTTTATGAAAAGAAGCCTTCATTTTCCCAAGAGTTTCTGGGCCAGCCTTCTCTCCCCCAGAAAGGTCAGCAGTTAGAGATGGAGAGCGTATTTGCCGCGGGTCCGGTGATTTTTGAGGAGGCTTCGCTTACTCCTTGGAAGAAAAATTTACGACCAACCTAGATAGCATATTCAAAAGCAGAGACATTACTTTGCCAACTAAGGTCCATCTAGTCAAGGCTATGGTTTTTCCAGTGATCACGTATGGATGTGAGAGTTGGACTGTGAAGAAGACTGAGCGCCGAAGAACTGATGCGTTTGAACTGTGGTGTTGGAGAAGACTCTTGAGAGTCCCTTGGACTGCAAGGAGATCAGCCCTGGGATTTCTTTGGAAGGAATGATGCTAAAGCTGAAACTCCAGTACTTTGGCCACCTCATGAGAAGACTTGACTCATTGGAAAAGACTTTGATGCTGGGAGGGATTGGGGGCAGGAGGAGAAGGGGACGACAGAGGATGAGATGGCTGGATGGCATCACTGACTGGATCGACATGAGTCTGAGTGAACTCCGGGAGTTGGTGATGGACAGGGAGGCCTGGCGTGCTGCAATTCATGGAGTCGCAGAGTCGGACACGACCGAGAGACTGAACTGAACTGAACTGATGTTCCTCATTGAGAGGATCCCAGTTTTCTCCATGGCATGCGATGCAGTCACGGTTCCCCTGTAAACTCTTCTGAGTGGGTGGGCAGTTGCAAGTCTTACCTTAGCGGGGGTCTTGACTGGGTACTGCCCGCCAAGGGCTGTAGGAGGTCCCTGCTGGTTGTAATTGTAGTTCTGTGGAAGGAAGCAGGGAGTTGGGGGTGGGTAGGGGGACAGGAGAGAAGGGATGAAGGCATTTTACCCCCACCCCCCTGCTCTGGCTGGACCTTTCTCAAAGGCCCGGCCTCCTCCCCTCCTCACATCATGTGTTTGCTTCTATAGAATCTACTTAGCCACACCCCACGCCTTCACCTCGCTTCATCTCCCACCCCAGATAGCCTGGCCTCCCTCATCCTTCTCTGCCTCTCCCAGCATCTCAGGTGTCACTAAGGAGGTGGGCAGAGACCAAGAAAAGAAGGGAAGTCTGAATTAGGTGGTCAGGTGGCAATTAGCTCACCTTAGCAGTCCCAGCTACTGCGTCTTGCCATCCTGTGCCAGGCTGAGAAAATGATAGAAACGGGCATGAGGAGGGAGAATTTCAGATTGGCCAGACCGAGAGCCAGGTGGACTTCCCAGGTGGCGTTAGTGTTAAACAACCCGCCTGCCAATGCAGCAGACATAAGAGAGGTGGGTTCGATCCCTGGGTCAGGAAGGTCCCCTGGAGGAGGGCATAGCAATCTACTCCAGTGTTCCTGCCTGGAGAATCCCATGGATGGAGGAGCCTGGTGGGCTGCAGTCCACAGGGTCGCAAAAAGTCGGACATGACTGAAGTGATTTAGCATGCACAAGAGCCAGGCGGAAAGGGACCATGAGCCTTTAGGGCATTCTGAGGGAGGGACTCACCTGGCCAGCCCCACCTGCCCTCTTCTGAAGCGATGGCACGTCTTCGCCCTGGAAGGAAGGGGGAGTCAGAACGAGGGCGGCCTCGCGGTCCTTCAGGCCTTGCCGGACTCTCACCACCCAGGCTCTGCCCTCCTTCTGGAGGCCAGCATCCCACCCGACCCACCCACCCTTCTCAGGGTCCGTGATAGGTGAAGGCGGCAGGCTGGGAGGAAACTGATGGCCCGGATAGATAGAGGACAGGTTGCCACACTCAGTGGGCAGCGAGGAGGAGAGAACAGGTTTGGCAGCCCCACCATCACCTGGGCACCTGCAGCGCTGGCCTGAGCCGGAATAATAAGCTCCCAGGGCGGAGCCCCCACGTCAGCCCCACCCATCTTCAGCCTGCGGCACACCCTGCTCCCCTCACAGGCCTGGTGATCTCTCTTCCCAAATGCTCTTCTTTACAGGGTCTTTGGAAGGCCCGGCTGGTTCCCAGGGAGGCCAAGTCAGAGGAGAGAGAGGAAAAGGAGAAATACAGGAAAGCAGACAGACCCTTAAGAAGCACTGCAGGGACTTCCCTGGTGTCCAGTGGCTAAGACTCTACACTCCCAACGCAGGGGGCCTGGCTTCGATCCCTGATCGGGGAGCTAAGATCCCACATGGCTCATCTAAGGGTCCCCATGCCAGAACAAAGATCAAAGGTCCTGCGTGCTGCACGGAAGACCCAGCGCAGCCAAGGAAAGGAGTAAAGACTTTGTAAAAAGAAGCCCCGCAGATGCGCAGGCCGCCTCCCCTCCTCTGAGCAAGGAAAGGGGAAATCTTGCCTGTCTTTCTCAGGCTCGGGATCTTCTCCCCAGATCTGGCTTAACACTCCACCTTATCCATACCTGCCATTAATTTCCTTTTCGTTCTTTCTGTCACTGACTTCTAACCCCACTGCTAGCCCCAAAAACATGGACACAAACTGGAGGACCACAGGCCTCCACAGGCATTTTTGGCTTGGTCCACATGTGTAAATTCAATTAGTTGTGAACGGTTGAAAGCCCTAGCTTCTTCTAGAAAAAATCAAGACAGCGTGTCCCCATCTGTCCAGCCTCACGTGCCCAGGTGGATAAGGGAGCCGGCTGCCCTGGCCTCAGTGCCCAAAAGTCCTGATTCTTGAAGGCCACTAGCCCCACGAAATCCAACTGTGGCCTTCAACAGGACCCTAAGGTCCTGCCCGTCCTTCGCAGAACTCAGATAACCAGACCCCCCGACCCCCGCACCTGCCTGCACGCGACCTTGACCCTCCCTCCTCCTCCTCCCCCCAAAGATACTACCCTCCCACTGCCCTTCAGCTTTCCTCCTGAGTGACCCTGTTCCGGCCCTGAGAGTTGAGCCCAGCCCCAGGCCCCTCCAGCTCCCCAATCCCGCGACCCCCACCCCCTGCTCCCCCTGCAGTACCCACCCAGCTGTGGCTCCCCCCGAGCCAGGCCACACCCAGCAGGAGCAACAGCAGAGATGAGACAGTGGCCGGCTTCATGATCTCTCGTCTGTGGAGCCCTTGACTCTCGACTTCAGCTTTTATCCCCGGGAGGGCCTCCCACCCGGCTCCCTTCTCCGTGACTCACAGCTTCCTTCTCCCACCCCACCTCCGCTGGGCAGGCACACAGGGAGGAATGTGGGGACCGAGGGAGGCACCTTCCCTCAGCAAGGAGGAAGCAGAACCGAATCTCCACGCCACTGCCCAGGGCCCCCGAACCCTGTGTCCCCAGAGCTGAGCGTCCTGACCCCCAAACCAGGGGTTCTACGGCCCTTACCTCAGTAATGACTTTCCAGTTCAAGAAAGGAGTGTTGTGTTTGAAATCCTGAAGGAAGAAGGAAAGATGAATGGGCCACAGGGAAAGAGGATTCAGAGGGTGGAGTGTGGCAGCCTGTTGTGAAAGTTTCAAGACCATGTGCAAGAACGGGTTTTGGCGCCTGGGTGTAGTCTGGGGTCAGATGAGGATAATCCTCCAGGAGACTGAGAGTGTTAACATTGCTGATGGTGCTGGTGATAAGACTTAGGGGAGATGATGCATCTCAGAAGTGGGAAGAGGGGAAATTTTGTAACAGGTAGACGGCAGCAGAGGGGTAGCTGCCTTGAGGGAGGGAGGGAAGAGGGACAGGATCACCAGGATTCCCAGTTCTTCAAAGAGTGAGAGTTCTCCTACCTGCCAGAGCCGCCTGAAGTAGAGGAGGGCACGAGTGCTGGGGGGTGGGGCTTGGCCCTGTGGATGGAAGTGGGGAGCGAGCCGGTGAGCAAGGCGCCTGTCCCCAACCCACCCTCACCTGAACCCCTGCTCCTGCCTCCCTCGGCCTTCAGAATTCCCTGTGATTGAGGTCTGGGGGGAGCTGCTGCCTCGAGGGACACCAGAATACTGTTCTGGGGGACAGGGAGAGGGAGGCTAGGTCTCTGGAGCCACTAGCCACCCCTCTGTCACCCCCACAGCACACGACAGCTTTGTTCTCTAGCCCAGTTCCACCCCACCCACCCCCCGCCCCCAGCCTCAGGTAGAACACAACCTCAAGTCCTGCCCCCTCGACCTTCCCACCTTACTACCTGCCCACCTCCCAGAGAGGTGGAGCCGAAGTCCCCCCTTCCAACCACCCCGCCCCCTCCCCATTCCCCAGAACAACAGTGGAGACGTTAAGAAAGGAGCAGAGACCAGGAATGTGGGATAGCTGAGATTTATTTTGGAGCAAGCATTAAGGTTAGTAGGGAGATAGTGGTGTTTAAAGAATGGGTGCGGGGCGGGGGGGCTCCCCTCCATCTGGTAGCTCCGTGTCTGGAAGTCACGGGGTGCGAAAGCTCCTCTGGTCCTGGGCAAAGAAAAAAGTTCCAAGGGGGAGCTCAAGGACTAGGGATTTGGTGAGCAGCGGACCAAGGCAGGGGTAGATGGGACCTCCGCATCAGAAATCTACTGGGACTTTTGCGCCCACGGCTGTCATCCAGTCAAGTCCAGCTCTTGGGCTTGGAAACCCCCATACCTACCAGGAACGTGTGGGCCCTGTCCTCACTCTTCATCTGGCCGAGTCCTGGCTCCCTCATTGCCCCTCCCCCTACCATGAAGAAGGTGGATCTCTCCCTCCTCTTCTCCACCCATCTCTTGTGTCCTGTCCCTTTCCTGGGAGATCTGCTCCTGGGGGAGCCGCCCTCAGTGAATCCTGCCTGGCGGTGAGCAATCCCTTTACTGCTCCCCTAGATGTGCAAAAACGTTTGACCCCCTGGGAAGTATCTGTGCATGCCCTGGTTCTCCCATTAAATTCTTAAGTGCCCATGTCACAGGCCTGAGCATGGTCCATGGCAAGGAGTCTTGCCCTTACCAGAGACCATTCTCTATGAAATAGAAAAGTCTGTTTTGTTCATTTCGTCTCTCCAAGCCAAGACTCTGCTATAGCTGGGAGCTTCTGCAGCTCCCATCTTTCAGTCCCCATCTTATTCCCAGAGAGTGATGTTCCTGAAGGGGGGACTGCCTCTCTGTCTCCCCACTGACCATCTCCCTCCCCCATGAGTTTTGGAGGGCAAAAATCCTAGTCTGCATTCTTTTACTTGAAGGGTCAGGAACTCTAGTTTCTCCAATCAGGTGGCTAGAAGGACTGGGATGGGCAGGGGGCATCTGACTGCTAGAGAGCAAGCCCCAGTGGCAAGAAGCAGCTGCTTCTCGGCTCTGGGCTCTCACAGGCCATAGAAAGAGGAGCCCAGTGTTGCCGTATTGTTCTTTGAAAATGAATCAAACAAAAGGATCAGTGGACCACCGATTGCAGCTTCTACCTTTGGTATTTGAATCATTTATTTGTCCCTCACCCCCCATTCCAGTCCACCCTCTCTGCTCTGGAGATACATCTGCTATTCTAGTGTCAGATCAGCCTGGCCAGGGCTTCCCCTGCGAGAGCAAGGGATATGCAGGGAAGAAAGACAAGAGGCATCTCCTAAGATTACGTACGTGCAGGGCCCAGACTGATGCCTGGACTGTTCATTCCCTTTTCCCTTCTCTCTTGGCATCAATCCTCAGGTGAACTTTAGCTCCCCCTGATGATTCAGTCCATGCCCTGCCTCTCTCTGCCTCTGCTCCCTCCCTGATTCCTGGGGATTAGGCCTACTTACTCTCTGGGGAAACTGAGGTTCAGGACTGTTCAGGTCTGCATGTTGAAGACGTGAAAAAACCTGCTCCCTCCTTATCCCCCACTCCCAGCTGTTTTGAAATTCTCCCTCTCTTTTCAGGTCTCTGCTCTCCTTCCTCCTCATTTTTATTTTTTCTTTTTAAATGACTGGCAGAAATGCCTTCTTAATGATCATCATCACTTTTCCCTGGCTCACCTAGCCGGAGTTTAGCTTTCTTCTCTACATCCCTCCCTTAAAAAGATCAGAATGACACGGCCTTCCAGCCCTTACCTTGTTTAAGGCATCCCAGTTAATGAAGCCCAGCTTGGATTTAAAATTCTGCAGGAAAAAAAAAAAAGAAGAAGAAGAATGGCCAAACTGGATCATAGTGTGATTGACTCAGGGCCTCAGGACAAGAGAGGTCAAGGGCCACTGCTGACAATCATTATATTGAGTTGGCCAGAAGTTTGATCGGGTTTTCCCAAAGATGGTATGGAAAAACTGGAACGAACATTTTGGCCAACCCAATAGCCCAAAGACTTCCGCCTGTGGGACCAAGAGACACAGGTTTGGTTTCCAAAGAAGAGTGAGCAGAGCACTCCTGCCAAACTCACCTTCCAGAAAGTGTCGAAGTTGAAGGGCTCAGAAGATGTCTGAGAGTTCTAAGGGACCAATGAGAAACAGAAGGAGAGTAAGAACCCACTCTGTGGGCTGGAGACAGGAGTGGGGAGGGCAGGCAGGGGTGCTTGACACCATGGTCCCGACCCAAGAGGAGGGATGTTCTCTCACCAAGGTGTTGATTCCACTGACAGCTTCGCCTTCTCCACCAGAGCCCTGCCCCTGGGTGGGGAAAAGGGGACTGATGTTCAAGGCTCCATGCATCCTGTCATGCATGCCGCCTATCACCTCTCTCTTCTCAGCCTTTGTACTGAGTACTCTCTGTCAAGCCATCCACCCCATTTCTTTCCACAGCACCTAAGACCACCACCTCCAGAAAGCCTTCCTGGACTGACTTGCTGCTTGCTCTCCAGACTAACCCTACCCAGTCCCTTGAATCAAATCCATATTCTTTCTTCCCCCGATTCCTTGCTCCCCAAACACCACTAGTAGCCAACATGTAGTCCCACTGTGCATGGAGCACTGTGCTTCTTTCCACCACTTTCCCATCTGGAGATGGCTCTGCTTTACAGAAAGAAACTGAAGCAGAGAGCTGTCCAGCAGCTTTTCTCAGCTCCTGTCTCCATGTTAGACTCCAGTGCCAGGACTCTGAACCACCTTGGTGTGATTACGATGCAGAAAGCTCTGCAGTAACTGACGGGGCTCAACAAGTTAGCTTCACTGTCCCTGTTTGACACAAGAGGAAGCCCAGGCTCAGCGAGGTCAACTGACTTGCCTGGAGACACACAGATGACAGGTGATACTGCTGGTATTCAAACCTCCATCTTTTAACTCAAAATTCACTGCCTTTCACTTGTCAATTCTGTCTTCTTACATTTGGTTTTAAAAAATAACCCCTTGGGACTTTCTCTGCAGCCCTCCTTGCAATGCAGGGGGTGCAGGTTTGATCCCTGGTCAGGGAACTAAGGGGTTTCCCAGGTGGTGCTAGTGGTAAAGAACCCGCTTGCCAATGCAGGAGACATAAAGGACATGGGTTTGACCCCTGGGTCGGGAAGATCCCCTGGAGGACGGCATGGCAACCCACTCCAGTATTCTTGCCTGGAGAATCCCCATGGGCAGAGGAGCCTGGTGGGCTACAGTCCATGGGGTTGAAAAGAGTTGGATACGACTAAAGCAACTTAGCACGCGTGCACGGGGAAGTAAGGTCCCACACGCTGTGGGGCAAGTCCAAAAAGCAAATAAATAAAATAAAATAAATATCCCCTTGATGACAGAGGATGTGATGGTTGGATGGCATCACTGACTCGATGGACAGGAGTTTGAGTGGACTCTGGGAGTTGGTGCTAGACAGGGAGCCTGGTGTGCTTCAGTCCATGGGGTCGAAAAGAGTCGGACACAACTGAGCGACTGAACTGAACTGACTATTCTGTTATTTTTGTCTGTCTTTCCACCTCGTTACGTATTTAAGACTTTGGTGTGCAAAAAGAAAACTAAAAATAGAATTACAAACTGGGAGGTTTCTTAAAACCTGCCTACCCATAAAAGGTTAGTGTCCCTGACATGTGAGGAGCTCTTCACAGAGGCTTCTCTCTGTAGGGCCCTCCTCCCCACTGGGCGTGCTCCTCGTCCTCCTCGCACATAGGCTAGCAGCCTCGCCAGGACGCTTGTTGGAAACCAGAGTCTCAGCCACACCCCAGTCCTGCTGAATCAGAATCTGCGTTTTCACAAGACCTCTGGGCGCTGCCTGTGGACCTTAGCGCAACACCTCCTCTGTCAGCTCAGCAGGTGCTGACAGAGAGCCAGATTTCCAGGATAACTAGGAGGGAAAGGTATGCTTTCAAATCAGTTTCAAAACTCATCACCGAATTCTGTTCACTGGCCAGGTATAGGACATTTGAAACAATCCTGTTTCTAAAAGGACTGGTTTTCATTCCATTGTTCACAGCCCCAGTCTGTGGTCCAACGTGAGACAGAGCATGTAAGGACCTACAGTTAATTATTACTTGGGAGCTTATTAGTCTTTTGAGGAAAATGCCCATGGTTTCCTCCCCCTGGATTGTAAATTCCCCACAGACAGAGTTGAGACGGAGGCTCGAATTAGGAGAGCTGTGAGCAGAGCTGCATTGAGGTGGGGGCACCACTTCGGGGATGAACTGCAGTCGCTGCAGGTTCAGCTCTCACCTGACCCCCAGATCCCCCGGAAACATGTGGGTTGTCACACTGTGGGAGAGACAAAGAGAAGACTCTCAGTCCCTACCCAGACACCTAGTTCAGCCCCGCAGACTGCAGCCTTCGCACCCCAAGGCTGGCCTGGGTCCATCACCCCATCAGCATCCGCCCCCGTTCCCTGCAGGGACTGAGGGAGCTGTCCTCTCCCACCGTTGCCCACCTTCCATGCCTCTTCACACTCACCTCGGGTTTGTTTCCGCCACCACTTCCAACTCTGCTCCCCGAGGAGGAGCTGGGGTTGTATCCCTACAAGGGAGAGAAAGAGTCCATGTGGGGGCTTCAAAGGACTTGGAAGGGCCCAGAGTTCCCGAAGTAGGGATTGGCCCCATCCCCTCACCCTCTCCTGGAACCTAGAGAGGGGAAGGGACCCCTAGAATCCTTACCTGGGAGGAGCCACCATGATCAGAATTTCTAGTGTCCTAGATGTAGGGAAAGCGGGTGGTACAGAGAGCAGTAAGTTATGGCAGCTTACAGCACCTGGCTTGTTCTTGCCTGAGACCTTTCCCAGAACCCCAAGGAAGCCAGCTGTGCCTCCTCTCTGCAGGCCGCCTGGTTGGAGCTCCGCCCTCATCCGGCTCCCAGGTCATGGTCCCCTCCTGACCATCTTATCCCTCGTGTAGGGACACTATTATTAGCATCTACACCTAAGTTCTGTAAGTGTCCTTAAGTCTCCACATGTGGTCCTGTCCCCGTCCTCCTGGGAGCTTCCCAAATAAGTGTCATGTTTCCCTGGGCCCACCTCTCTGGCTCCATCCACCACCCCAGCTCTGGTCAGATTCACCAAGTAGACCTGCCTGCAGGAGCGGAGGTTAGACAGGGGACAGCATCCCCCGTCACCAAGTGGATGGCAAGGGGCTAGGGTAAACACAGTAGGCAGGGCACCTCTTCTGGAATTAGAGGGCACCTGTCAGTGGCACCGCCTGGTGGGGCTGGAAGGTGGGCAACATGAGCTGCGGGGCCTGGGATGACAACTCCATTGACGCCAGCTACCCTGGGGCTGGCAGCTTTCAGGAAGACCCTGGAGTGAGTGTCCTCACCAGGCACCACCAGGGGCCCCATCTCTGCCTTCAACAAAAGAGTAGAACATACCCAGCTGGACCCGGAGCTGCCGCTGCCGCTGCCGCCGCCATTGCTGCCGGCGCCGCCATTGCTGCTGCCGCCATTGCTGCCGCCGCCATGACTGCCGGCGCCGCCATTGCTGCCGCCGCCATGACTGCCGCCGCCATGACTGCCGGCGCCGCCATTGCTGCCGCCGCCATTGCTGCTGCCGCCATTGCTGCTGCCGCCATTGCTGCCGCCGCCATTGCTGCCGCCGCCACTGCTGCTGCTTCCCTGAGGAGCGGGAAGAGACCAGCGTCAGTCACTTGCGTCCTGTCCGACTCGGTGCGACCCAAGGACTGTAGCCCGCCGGGCTCCTCTGTCCATGGCATTCTCCAGGAAAGAAGACTGGCGTGAATAGCCATTACCTTCTCCAGGAGATCTTCCCCACCCAGGGATCCAACCCCAGTCTCCCTCATTGCAGGCAGATTCTTTACCGTCTGAACCGAGACCAGAGTGAGGTCTAAAGATGAGAACACCAAGGGAGAAGGCTTTCCTCCCTCTCCCTCTTCCCTCAGGAATATTTCCCACCCAGTTTGAGAGGAGTAGAGTTTCTCTATCTCCTCCCAGGGCAAAAATGCTTCAGGTTGCCCCGTGCTCTTACCCCAGAGTTGCCAGAGCTTCCACCTGAGCCAGGGGGGGTGGTGCACTGTGGAGGGAAGGGGACGGGTGGGGTTCCAGGCGAAGCTGTTCCCCCAGGCCAAGCTGTTCCCCCAGGCCAGGCTCTCCTGCATCCTTGGCTTGGCTTCCTGCCCCAGTGCCTCTCTCTCCCAAGCCTAGCTCACTCTTCTGAGCCCCGTCCCCACGCCTATCTCTCCCCAACCAGTCTGCATCTTCCTTCCACCCCTCCCCGCCCGTCTTTCTCTCCACTGTGTCTCTCCCAGTTTCCATCATACGCATCCAGACACCTCTGCCTCTCCAGGCTCTTCCTCTTACTTCTGCATTTCTGTTGCTGCTGCTTCTCACTGAACCAGGTTGGGGCGCAGTTCCCTGTAGGAAGGGTGAGATGAGCTTGGGATCAGGAAGGACATGGGGGAGGCACCAAAAGTGTGTACTTGAGGGGAGGGAGGGGGCAAGCATCAGGGTTGATGGTTACTTTACCTGAGAGTTGGCCCCTGGGTTGAATGGCCCTCTGTGGCCTCCCTGGCCCCAGGAGCCTCCCTGAGCATTAGTTCCAAAGCTGCCACCTGAGCCTCCAGAGAACACGTGGTCCTGGGTGTCCCCTGGGCCTCCAGAGCTGCCCTGAGAGCCAGGGATGCCATGGCCTCCAGATGGAGGCTGCCCATTGGTTCCCTGCAAGAACGACATGGCTGCACTGAGTATGTGTGACCTCCGCATTCTGGGGTGGGGGAAAGCGGGCAGAGCAACTCAGAGAAAGGAACCAGAGCAGGACACGGGGGAGGCAGGTGGAGAGAGACCCAAGGCAGTGGAGGAGGGAGGCCTGACGTGGAAGGATCACCACCGATAAGGAGGCATCCCTCCTTTCAACTACTTCCCGGGATCCTCAGCCCAGCTGCCCATAGCCTCCCATTTCCACAGCGGCCTTCCAGCCACTCACCCAAGCTCCGTTGCTGCCGGGCGTCCCCTGCCAGGAGCTGTGGGCAGGGTCCACTCCGTGTCCGATGATATTTTCAGCCTGTCTGCCGGCCTCACTCCCAGTGTTTTTAAGAGCGTGGCTCGCTTCCTTAAGCTTGTGGGCAAGAGCATCCCCCAAGTGGGGGTCCCTGGCCTCCCTGATTCCCAAGCTCGCTTTCTCTCCAGTCCTTTGGCCAATGGCCTTCTCGATTCCTTGGATGGCGGCTTCTCCCAAGGCCTCTCCCACCCCCTCTCCCACCCCGTGTACAATGGCTTCCCCAACTTTTCCTCCAGCCTCCCCCTCTCCACTCTGCAGCAGTCTAGCCTCTCCACTGCCCAGGAGCAGGAACAGCAGGAGGCAGGCCAGAGACCCCTTTCGCCTCATCTCTGCCTCTCTTCCTCTCTCCTGAGTGTCTTCTTTCCACCCAGGTTCCTTTTCGGGCCCTGTCGCTTCCCGGATGTCTGCTGGCCCTTCTCCCTTCTCTCCTTCCTTATGGCTTCTTGTTCGGCCTCCCTCTGGGTCTGCAGCCTGCTCTCTCCCTCCCTAGATGCCCTTGTCTTCCTAAAGTCCTCCTCCACACCACTACTCCTTATAGTGTAGCTTGGGAGAAGGTGGCAGGGCTGGGTGGTTCAGGGTCCCTCCCCACAGTGACTCAGATCCAACCACCCGATAGGGTAATGAGCTGTAATTGTGAGTCTGAGTGTCTGTGTCGAAACAGAGAGGGAGTCCATGCATCAGGGAGGGAGGAAGAAATGGGATGAGGTCGGTGCCAAAGTGTTCTGATTTCCCAACCCCAGGAATTTGGGGCGCAGGGTGGGGGTGGGGGCATCTGGGAGCTAGGTGGTGGGGTGGAGGGGACTTAGGAGGGAGGAATCAAACAGGATGTCAAAAGAGGGAGTGAGGGTAAGGAGCCCGGTGGAACAGGACCCATCCTAAGTGTAAGCCAGCCTGGATCCGGGGCACCAGGATGGACGCAGGTGACCTTCGCCAGCCTTCATCTCTCCCATCTCTCTCCTATACTGCCACCTACAGGTGAGAGCCTGACACTGCCATGCCTTCCAGCCACAGAGAGCCTGGGACCCCAGGCATCAGTCAGGGAAGGAAGTGGCCGCGACCCTCAGAGTGGTCATCAGGGCGTGTCAGTTAGCATCTGGGCTGAGAAAGCTGGGTGTGGAGCAGGGGAGCTGGGCGGGCGAGCCAGCCCCAGGGAACGAGTGGGAGGGAAAGACCTAGGGAGGGTGCAGCTGACCCAGGAACCTATCCTGTTTACCAGGCCTGACCCAGGCACCTATCCTGTTTGCCAGGCCTGGAGGGGGCACATGTGTGAGCTCACAGCCTGCTGTGAGGGCTGGGACTACACCAGCTCACCCCACCCCACCCCCAGCTGCTCCCCAATGAGCCAGAGCAGCCCTGCCGAGGGAGGAGGGGTCAGCACAGTGGTCCTCTCCCCTGGGCCCAGCTCAGGATGCAGAACTCCAGCATCCTCCGGAGGGCTCATGGCTCGCTGCTCAGCAAGTGTGGCTGCTTCTCCCACTCCCATGAACCCCAGGTTCTCCCATTTGACACTGCCTTGTATTGCTGGGACTCATCGCCCAGTTAGGAGGGGCCAGTTTCCATCTGCCTTTCTCAATGTCTCTCAGTCAGTCTCTCTCCACCCCAACACCCGCACCCCAACTTGTAACATCCATCACCTCTCATGATGTAAACACTGCCTGTCCTCCGCTGCTCCTTCCTCCTTCCCTGTTTTTCCATCACTGACTCTTTAATGATAATAATAGTGACAGTGGTAATACAATAGTAGTCGTCATCATTTTTGTAGCTGCACTTGAGCCACAGCATTCTATTTGCCCAGCACTGGACTAAGCACTTTAAGGCTCAGACAGCCCTGGAAGAATCGGTCTTATTATTACCCCCATTTAGGGACAGAGAATTTGGTGCTCAGAGAGGATATAGTAAGTGTGCAGTAGTGGCAAAGCCCAGCCCCGGCTGGCTCGCTCCTGAGCCTGGTTCCCAGCGTACTCTGTCTTCTTGGTGCCTGAGACCCTCCGCTGGTTTTCAGAACCTTCATTCTCCTCTGGGTAGTATTGGTTTGGGTTTTGCTCCGGGGCCATGTGAGGGACGGAGAGCGTAAATCTCAGGCCTCTGGCATTAGTGATGGACACCCCACACCCCCCGGGACTCACTGCTCCCCACCCGCACAGGACCTCAGGGCAGGAGGTGGCACACATGCTCACCAACTCCAAGGCTCCTCCCACACTTCCCTCATGGGACATCCTCACCATGGCATAGAGCTGCCCTGTTCCTTCTTCTTTCTCTCTCCTTCCTGGAGCCAGCTTACCTTAAGTATATTTTAAGAGAATACTTTATATCACTACTCTAAGTAGAAAGCCAGGATCACTAGCCCATAAATAGAAAGTACAAAAAAACAGTGAGAAGCAAGCAATTGTATCACATTATAGCTGGTGGCAGTTCCTGTATCCTCTTTGTTTAAAAAAAAAAAAGATTAGCACATCTGAGAGAGGTGTTCTGAGCCCACAAGCACAGAAATGGAGTCTCCTTCTTCACCTAATCGGAAAGTTTCTTAAACGTTTTAAGAAAACAGTTAAGTTTCTCACTTTTTGATTCAGACTTATTCAAAGCCATGTTCACAAGCCATCTAAATTCTCCCATGCCACCAGTTGTCCCATTTATACCTTCTGGAAAAATACTGCCCTCAGATATCTGTGGACCTGAGGGGTCACTTCAAATCAGTCTGAAGGCATGTTTATTAAATACTTATTGTGTATTAAATACCTGTTGTGTATTTAATAAACAGAAGACTAGGTGCTTTCACATGAATGATCTCATTTAGTCCTCACTGTAATCTTGAGAGATAGATATTATTCCCATTCTACAGATGAGGTAACTGAGGTCGTGAGCTGTTTAACACACATACAAAATCATATACAAGATCATGGCAAAATGGAGCTGTCAGAATCTGACCTAAATCTGTCTGACTCCAAACAGCCTTTTCTCCTACAGCTCCATGCCTCTTCTTTTCTTTTATGCATAACAGTATCCACAAATCTGATATGCCCAAGACCCTCTGATTTCAGCTTTTCTCTCTAATTCACTATTTCATTCATTCAACAAGTGTTTATTGAGTGCTTACTCTGTGTCATGCCTGTTCTAGACATGGAGTACAGCATGGAACAAGATCATGAAAATCTCCCTCCTTGGGGAGCTCACGTTCACTAAGGGGAGATTGGACAATGAACATATCAGGTGATGAAGAGTCTTATAAAGAAAGATACAGAGGATCCTGCTGTGATTTATGTCGGAGAGTGTTTTGCCTATGTTCTCTTCTAGGAGTTTTATAGTTTCTGGTCTTACATTTAGATCTTTAATCCATTTTGAGTTTATTTTTGTGTATGGTGTTAGAAAGTGTTCTAGTTTCATTCTTTTACAAATGGTTGACCAGTTTTCCCAGCACCACTTGGTAAAGAGATTGTCTTTAATCCATTGTATATTCTTGCCTCCTTTGTCAAAGATAAGGTGTCCATAAGTGCGTGGATTTATCTCTGGGCTTTCTATTTTGTTCCATTGATCTATATTTCTGTCCTTGTGCCAGTACCATACTGTCTTGATGACTGTGGCTTTGTAGTAGAGCCTGAAGTCAGGCAGGGTGATTCCTCCAGTTCCATTCTTCTTTCTCAAGATGGTTTTGGCTATTCAGAATACTGGAAATAAAAGCAAAAATAAACAAATGGGACCTAATTAAACTTAAAAGCTTCTGCACAACAAAGGAAACTATAAGCAAGGTGAAAAGACAGCCTTCAGAATGGGAGAAAATAATAGCAAATGAAGCAACTGACAAACAACTAATCTCAAAAATATACAAGCAACGTATGCAGCTCAATTCCAGAAAAATAAACCACCCAATCAAAAAATGGGCCAAAGAACTAAATAGACATTTCTCCAAAGAAGACACAGATGGCTAACAAACACATGAAAAGATGCTCAATATCACTCATTATCAGAGAAATGAGAATCAAAACCACAATGAGTTACCACAATGAGGTACCATCGCCAGTCAGAATGGCTGCAATCCAAAAATATACAAGCAATAAATGCTGGAGAGGGTGTGGAGAAAAGGGAACCCTTTTACATTGTTGGTGGGAATGCAAACTAGTACAGCCACTACGGAGAACAGTGTGGAGATTCCTTAAAAAACTGGAAATAGAACTGCCTTATGACCCAGCAATCCCACTGCTGGGCATACACACCGAGGAAACCAGAATTGAAAGAGACACATGTACCCCAATGTTCATCACAGCACTGTTTATAATAGCCAGGATGTGGAAGCAACCTAGATGTCTATCAGCAGATGAATGGATAAGAAAGCTGTGGTACATATACACAATGGAGTATTACTCAGCCATTAAAAAGAATACATTTGAATCAGTTCTAATGAGGTGGATGAAACTGGAGCCGATTATACAGAGTGAAGTAAGCCAGAAAGAAAAAAACCAATACAGTATACTAATGCATATATATGGAATTTAGAAAGATGGTAACGATAACCCTGTATGCAAGACAGCAAAAGAGACACAGATGTATAGAACAGTCTTTTGGACTCTGTGGGAGAGGGAGAGGGTGGGATGATTTGGGGGAATGGCATTGAAACATGTATAATATCATATATGAAATGAATCGCCAGTCCAGTTTCAGTGCATGATACTGGATGCTTGGGGCTCGTGCACTGGGACTCAGAGGGATGGTACAGGGAGGGAGGAGGGAGGGGGGTTCAGGATGGGGAACACATGTACACCTGTGGCGGATTCATGTTGATGTATGGCAAAACCAATACAATATTGTAAAGTAATTAACCTCCAATTAAAATAAATAAATTTATATTTAAAAAGAAAGAAACATACAAGGCGGGAGGAAATAGACAAGACAGAGTTTGGGGTTTGCTTTAGTTTGGGGGTTTTTGTTTTCTTGGCTGTGCCTCCTGGCTGGCAGGATCTTAGTTCCCCAACCAGGGATTGAACCTGGGTCACAGCAGTGAAAGCACAGAGTCCTAACCACTGGGCCACCAGGGAACCCCCTCATAGTGTTTTAAATAGCGTGGTCAGGAAAGGGCTCTTTGAGATGTGATCTATGACCCAAGACTGAAAAGAAGTGAGAGTGAGCCATGAGAATATCTGGAGCCCAGGGATTCCAACAGGGAAACAGGGCAAAGGCCCTGAGGCGGGAGCCTGCTTATTCTGTTTGAGGACCATTGTGGCTTGTGCAGAGGGGAAATGCGAGCAGTTGATGTCAGACACAACTAGGCCAGATTGTGGAACTTTGGGGACTGTGGTGAGGACTTTGACTGCTAATGAGGTAGAACCAGCCAAGGGCTGGGAACCAAGGAAGGTTGTGACCTGATTCAGATGTTTAACTGAGCAACAGACTGGGGTGGGGGTGGGCCTGAGGTGTACATAGGCCAGGGAGGAGGCTTCGGGGGGAGGCCAGAATCAAGGATGGAGCGGGCATGGGGCTCAGGGCTCAGTGGTGTCTCTGCTCCCCTCTCTGGGGTCCTGGGACTCAGACTGGCAGCTGCTGGCTCAACTCATCCTGTCCTGGAGCCCATGCTCAAATCTTGACTTGATTACTTACTTACTGCAAGAGGGGTGGATACAAGGATGACCCAAGGTACCACATGCAAAGAGCTCAGCACAGTGCCTGGCACATAAGAACACTCGAAATATGTTCTTGCTAGTGTCAGACGCTTCACTGCTGTTGGGATACTTTCCTGGCAGTTGTTTAATTTTGAGACTCACGCACAGGCACACAGGTACCCCCTGAATGGGCCAAAGGCAGAAATTTACTTTTAAAGAGGACTTATTTGGGGAATTCCCTAGCAGTCCAGTAGTTAGGACTCCCCACTTCCACTGCGGGGGTGACAGGTTCAATCCCTGGTCCGGGAACTAAGATCCCACAAGCAATGTGCTTCCCGCTCCCCCACCCCCAACCAGAAACAACTTGGTACGGGGAACTTATTTGGAAGTAGCCCTCCCCCGCACCCAGAGTCACAAGGAAGCCCGCCGCCGTCCCTCAAGCAGAGATGCCCAGCAGGAAAGTGCTCAGGTCGAGGAGCCAGCCATCACTGCCTACTAATTGGGTGGCCTCAACTCTCTCCCTTCTCTGAGCCTTGGCTTCATCATCTCTAAGGGGGTGATCGCAGGACCCGCCTCAGGGGAGGTGATGAGGGTGACTGAATCATGTCTGAAAATGCTTAGTCTAGAGAGAACACCCAATAAATGCTGGCGGTGACGGTCCCACCCAGCCTCCTCTCCCTGTTCTTCCACAGCCTCAGCAACTGACCTCCTCTCTTTCTGACTCCCTCGCCTGACTACCTGTCTGGCCCAGCTTCGGGCTTCCTGCTTATACAACCCAAGTCTGCTCCAGCCGGTAGCCTCCCCTCTACTGGTTGCCAGACACCTGCGCTCAGCCTCGACCCCTCTTCCGGAACCTGTTCGTCTAGGAGAAATGGATATGAAACAGGTAAGGAGATAATTGCAGGCTTCCCAGGTGGCTCGGTGGGTAAAGAATCTGCCTGCAATGCAGAAAATGTGGGTTCGATCCCTGGGTTGGGAAGATACCCTGGAGGAGGGCATGGCAACCCACTCCAGTATTCCTGCCTGGAGAATCCCATGGACAGAGGAACCTGGCGGGCTACAGTCCATTTGGTCACAAAGCGTTGGACACGACTGAAGTGACTGAGCATGCACACACACACACACACAAGTATATAATTACATTTTGTCACAAGGCCTTGAAGACCAGTATCAGTGCACTATGGGAGCAGAGATAGCCCTTTGTTCAAACCGGGGAGGCAGGAAAGGACAGATAGGCAGGGCGAACGTCCCTAGCAGAGAAAGCAGAGCTCACCAAGCCTCGAGGCAGGACTGAGCCGTTCCTCTTGTAACCTTCAGATCTGCCTCATCAGACCCTCCTCTTCCAGAAGCCTCCCAGGACTGACCCCCAGTATTATCCTATATCTCTTTGGCACTTACAGGAACCCCATTCAAGCCAACCTAGCAAGAAAATGGGGGCAAATAGAATCAATGAAAGCTTTTACTTTCTGAAAGAATGATTCCCCACTCGGAAGGGGTTCTTCCAGACCAGATGAAAGGATGTTCAACACAGAGTAGACCCTCTGTTCCCACATGTGTAGGAAACATGTGGTATTGAGTTGGCCAAAAAGTTCATTTGGTTAGTGAACAGTTGTTCAATAAAGTTCTTGTGAAAATAGAAAATATGTCTTTTATTGTTACTTAAAACCAAACGAACTTTTTGGCCAACCCAATAGAAATGAATGCTTCTGTTTATTGAAATGCCAGAAACAAAGCTCTGGGATTTACTTTGAAAAGCATCGAAAATGTATCAGTACCCGAGCAGAAGGATCAGGGGAAGGGACAGTTAGGGAGTTTGGGATGGACATGTATACACTGCTATATTTAAAATGTATAACCAACAAGGACCTACTGTATAGTAAAAAAAGAAAAAGTATCAGTGGAAATGTGATAAAGCAAGCATAGTCATATGTTTATGGTGGAATCCAAGTGGTGAGTATGCAGGTATCCACTGTAAAATTCTTTCATTTTTGCAATAAGATATTGCCAGGGGAAAAAGGAGCATATGTTGTTTAAGTAGGGACTTCCCTGGTGGTCCAGTGGTTGGGACTCCGAGCTTCCACTGCTGGGGGCTTGGGTTCTATCTGTGGTTGGGGAGGCAGCGAGGCAAAAAAATAAATAAATAATAAAATAAAATAGTGGTATTCTACAAACAAGGAAAAACAGAGAATATGAAGTGCCAAGAACATTACCTTTACTGTGCATATCAGGCCCCTCCCCTCCCTGGTGTGTCCTTTAGTCTTTATTGATACATCACTTCGTGTTTGTTTTCAAATTCTGTTTGTGCTTTGTGCTTAGTCACTCATTCATGTCGAGCTCTTTGTGACCCCATGGACTGTAGCCCGCCAGGCTCCTCCATCCATGGGATTCTCCAGGCAGGAATGCCTGGAGGAATGCCATTTCCTCCTCCAGGGGATCTTCCCGACCCAGGGATCGAACCCACATCTCCTGTGTCTCCTGCTTTGCAGGCAGATTCTTTACCTGCTGAGCCATTGAGGAAGCCTTCCCAGGAAGCCTCTAAATTCCCCAAGGGCAAAAGCACTGTCTCTATTTCTGGTCCCACAGTTGATAGAATTTTGGAGCTGGAAGCCATGTTTGCAGTCCTCTCTTGCAGACACCCGCCCCACTTTATATGGGAGGAAGTGGTGGCCCCTGGAGGGGAAGGACATGGCCCACAGGCACCTGGTCTCCCAGCACTCCACCCATGCTAGGTGAGTATTCTACAGACGTTATAGGTAACTGGGCAAGGTCAGGTTCTGGAAATAGACAGGCCTGCTACTTTCTCACGGGTTACCCCAGGCAAGTGGCCTGGCCCCTTGGAGTCTCAACTTCCTCATCCATACAGTGTAGATCATATCCTTTGGGTTGTAGGAAGCTTAAATGGTTGTAGAGTATCTTTCATATGGTGCCTGGAACCTACTGCATGCTCAGTGTATAGTAGTTGCTAGCATCTTCGCTCCGGGCTTTGAGCCATCCACAGATCTGAAAACGGGGCCTCGTGTGTCACCGTTCCTCTCATAAACAGGCCTCCCTCCTGTCCTCAGTGTGCCTTCCCCCTGAGCCCTTTGTGGTCCCACTGGAGAGAAGACCTCACACGTGTGCCTCCTTCCTCTCTCCTTATTCGCTGAGTCCCCTCCCTACTGATACTAAACAGCAAAAGAGGACTTCCCTGGTGGTACAGTGGATAAGAATCTGCCTGCCAATGCAGGAGATACAGGGTCAATCCCTGGTCCCCGAGAAGGTCCCACAAGCCGCAGAGCAGCCAAGCTCGTGCACCACAACTACTGAGGCGGTGCCCTAGAGCCCGGGAGCCACAGCTACTGAGCCCATGAACTGCACCTCGGGAAGCTGGCACAGCCTAGAGCCTGTGCTCCGCAGCGAGAGAAGCCACTGCTATGAGAAGCCCACCCACCATGATGAGAGCGTAGCCACCACTCTCCACGAGACAGAGCCTGCTCGCAGCAACAAAGACCCAGCGCAAGCAAAAGTGAAGTATTTTTTAAATGTTAAACAAACAAACAAACAAAACAGCAAAAGACCTCTGGGTTTTCAGAATATCCTTTGTGGCTGTTTCTCCCTCCACTTGTCGTGTGACTTTGGTCGTGTTTCTTAACTTGCCTGAACCTCCGTGTGATTTTTTATAAAATGGGGCAATAGCAGTACCTCTTACCTAACTGATCAATTGAGAGGATTTGGTGAGGTCGTGAATGTAATGCACGGGGAGCCTAGCATGCCTTAATTACACAATACACGTGCGTTACTATTGGTATTCCTTTGGTGCCACACCCCTGAATGAGGATGCTAACTTTTGGGCCTCCACCAAGGTTCCTGCCATTTTTTTCCCCGGGCTCCTCCCCCAACTACTGGCCCAGAGGGGCTTTCCCTGCGTGGATTTCCTCTTGGTGCCAAGCACAAACTTTGCACTAGTCAAGTATAACCTGCCCCTGTAACCACCCTCTTCCATCAGATCAGCCCGAAATCTCCAGCTCCACCTATCCTGTGCATCAGACTCCCGGCTCCTCCAGCAAAGCAGCAAGAGGAGGAAAGACAAGCCTTCTCCCATGGATCCCCCGCTTAGGGAGCACAATGGACCATGATGTTGTACAGAGTGTTGTATTTATTCACAAGTCTCAGTATTGCCCCCTAAGGGACTCTAGAAATCCATCCTCCCCCTTCCCTTCCCCGACCCCCCCGACCCCACCCTGCGTGCCCCAGCTCCTTCAGGTCACTTCAGTGGATATGACAATAGGAATGTCAGTCTCTTCAACCAGGCCAGTTCATCAGCTTAGGGAATGATGCTGGTGACGCTCTGGAGGAGAGAAGGAGAGAGGGGGTGGATACAGAGTCCTGTGCCCTCACACCCCCTAGAGAGATGAGAGGGAGACTAGCTACTCTGGCCAGGAATTGCTTCTGTTCCAGGGACTATCTTAAGGAAGGCGGCACCTAGACTCGGGAAGAACAGGGAGCCGGTCCACCCAGACACAGGTGCCAGGAGCCTCGGTAGAGACTGAGAAGCCTTGTCTGCTTTGCCTGAGAGGATCCTCCACCACCTCCAGAGCCCCGGAATAAACAAGGGTGTGTCTCTGAGTTTCTGGCATAGTCTTAGGGCTGTTCTACACCCTCACCCATTGGATCCAGTTTCAGGCCGCTGAATGTACTGAGCACAGACGAGACCCAGACATCTCTTTGGGTCTAGAGGGAGGCCCAGGATCCCAGAGGAGCCTTTAGCCTGGTGGGGAGTGGGCGTGGGGGTGGGGAGGGACTTGCTGTCCACCAGGGACAGAGCTGGGGTTCCCGCCACCCAGGAGGTTGCCACAAGACAGCAGGAACAAAACGAAGGAGCCACAGTGAAGGGGCGGGGGGTGGCGGGTGACAGGAGATGCCGAGGCAGCTGGTGATGGGCACACGTGGGAAGGTTTCAGCAGCCCCTCCCTCCCTGGCTCCCAGATGCACAGGGACCCCTGGAGGTCTCTTCTGCTTGGATGGGAATAGAAAGAGCCCAAAAGGTGAGCGCAGGATTGAAGGGCAGAGAGCAGGGAGGCAAGGCAGACCAGAGCTGGGAAAAGGGTTGGCTGGCATCTGCAGAGCCTGAGTGTCCGCAGCACAGCTCTCAATGAACAGGTGGTGGGAGTGGGTATGAGAACATCTCCCAGAAACCACCTGGGCACTCACCTTCCACAGGACTGACAAGGCCATGAAGGGCTTGTTGACCGAAGCCTGAAATTCAAGGACAAGAGGGTCAGTCCCCAGCATCTGTCCCACCTGCCATCCGAGGAGAGCCTCCGCTCCCTGCACCACCACCCTCCAAGTCCACGCTGTGTGCTCGAGACTTACTCCAGATGTTAAGGTTGTGGTTGCGGCCCCTCCGTGCTGGGCTGTGGATCCGCCTGGATGACCGTCCTGTGGATGAAGCCCAGACTGTTGTTACAACCCCCCAGACCTTGAGGGTCTCCCAACTTCTTTTTTCCCAGTGGCCCGTTTCCCCTAGGGTGACTGGGGCTGGGGTGGGAGGCGTAAGCTCTCCCGCCGACCTGCACTGTCCAGGAAGAAAACCCTAAGCCCACGTGGCTGTGGGAATTCCATGAGAGATAGGAGGAGAAGCCAGGAACCATGTCTGCCCTTACTGGTCAATCTTCCCTCAGTTCCCTTTTGTTCTGGTTAATGAGATGTTCTTAGTTACTGAGAAGGGGCCCCACTGGAAAGGGAGCCCAGAGGAGCCACACAAATACCAAGACCATAGTTTAACCTCTGCCCTGACCTCTAACACACTCTTCTACACACACTCCAGCCTGATCACTAATTCGGGCTGATCCCTATCCTGAACCCTCCCCAGACTCTCAGCAGTGCCTCCGCCTCTGCACTGCTGCTGCTAGCCTTGAATCCCCAAACAAACCACCCACTCTTGGGCTCTATTCGGTGAATCCTGGCACCTGACTCACAGCCCTCTCCCTTACCCTGCACACTTTCAACATAGTTCCTCTCTCCGTACCCACCCATCCCTGGCTCCGTGGCTGGCAGCTTTCGAGGCCTGGGCCAGTCTGCAAGCTGATATCTCAAGACTCCGCATGGAGAGTGGGGAGTGGGGAACTGGGGCAGGCAGGAGTCAGCCTTCTCTTGCTCCCCCTTGGTGCCTGTAATGCCACGTGTGGTGCAGCTTGCCTCCCAGTATCTGTCCCCTCTACCTAAGTGGGGGTCAGAAATCCCCCAGGAAGTCTCCCTGGTGATCCAGTGGTTAAGACTCCGAACTTCCAATGCAGGAGGTGGGACTTGGATCCCTGGTTGGGAACTAAGATCCCATATGCAGCATGGCTATGCTGTCTATGCTTAGTGCTCTGTGATGTCTGACTCTTTGCAACCCCATGGACTGTAGCCCACCAGGCTCCTCTGTCCGTGGGGATTCTCCAGGCAAGAATACTGGAGTGTGTTGCCATGCCCTCCTCCAGGGGATCTTCCCAACCCAGGGATCAAACTCAGGTCTTTGGTCTTGCAGGCAAATTCTTTACCATCTGAGCCACCAGGGAAGCCCATGCTGCATGGCATGGAGAAAGAAAGAAAGAAACGAAGGAAGAAAGGAAGAAAGGTCCTCTGGAAGGCCTCCTCTGACAGGACAGTGTGGAGGAAGAGAAAGAAGCCTAATTTGCAATTCACTAAAGCTGTGTGCTAGCCACGTGACCTTGGCAAGTCCCTCAAACCTCGCTGAGCTTCCGGTTCCTTATCTGAGAATCAGGGAGTCAGCATCCTTACCATGACTACCTCAGAGGCTTGCTATGAAAATTAAACAGAGTGGGCTTATCTCCCAAAGCTAGTCCTCAAGTTCATGCTGACGTTCTGGGTTTTCTCAACACTCATTCTCTTTGCTCCATAATAGATCTTGGCCTCAGTAACTGCTTCCTGTTCCCCAGGGGAGGCTGTGCTCCTACCTACCGATCACCTTAGGTGGGAGGACAGCTCCCTGGAGGTGGGGCTGGGGTCCCTTTCACACTCTCTGATACAGGGCTTTGCAGATAAGATGGCTTAATCAGTCTGACCGGTTGGCCACCAGCTCCTTTGTAAGGGAGATGGAGAGTGGGAAGCCCAAGCTTCCCCCAAGCTTAGCTGCCCAAGCTTCTTTCACCAAATGATGGTGACGTGGGCTCCCCAAAATGTCCCAAGGGTTGAACCTCTCCCTCCCCCAACACCCTTCTCCCCACTTCCCCACCCCTGTTCACCTACATTCAGCAGCTGGTTGGCCTCCTTGCCGGCTTGGTTGACCCCATTATGAACATTCTGCTGCAACCTGTCCTCCTCCTTCCCGGCCTGGCCTGCAGCATGGTGGACACCTTGGCCAAGTTTCTCCGCTTCCTTTCCAGCCTGGCCAGCAGCGTGGTTGACCCCGTGGCCCAATTTCTCTGCCTCCTTGCCGGCCTGGTTGACCCCATCACGGACCCCTTGACCCACTTTACCCGCCTCCTTTCCAGCCTGTTCAGTGGCATGGTGGACTCCCTGCCCAAACTTCTCTGCCTCCTTCCCAGCCTGATTCACTCCATGATGAACCCCCTGGACTATTTTTTCTCCCTCTTTCCCACCCTGCCCGGCAGCATAATGAACATCCTTGCCAAACTTCTCTGCCTCCTTCCCAGCCTGATTCACTCCATGTTGGACCCCCTGGACTATTTTTTCTCCCTCTTTCCCAGCCTGCCCGGCAGCATGGTGGACTCCTTGACCAAACTTCTCTGCCTCATTCCCAAACTGCCCAGCAGCATGGTGGACCCCCTGACCAAACTTCTCTGCCTCGTTCCCAAACTGCCCAGCGGCATGGTGGGCCCCCTGACCAAACTTCTCTGCCTCGCTCCCAGCCTGCCCAGCAGCATGGTGGGCCCCCTGGCCAAACCTCCCTGCATCACTTCCCACCTGGTTGACCCCATGAGGGACCCCCTGAATCACTTTGTCTGCCTCCTTCCCAACCTGTCCGGCAGCGTGGTTGACCCCATGGGCAAGCTTCTCTGCTTCCTTTCCTGCATGTCCGACGCCATTGTTGATTTCATGGGCTACCTTGTCCAAGCCGTGGTTGAGCCCCTGGACGCCCTTGTCCAGCTCCTTGCCGGCCTGGTTCCCCATGCTGCTGAGTCCATTAAAAACTTTCTNAACCCCCTGGACTATTTTTTCTCCCTCTTTCCCAGCCTGCCCGGTGGCATGGTGGACCCCCTGACCAAACTTCTCTGCCTCATTCCCAAATTGCCCAGTGGCATGGTGGACCCCCTGACCAAACTTCTCTGCCTCGTTCCCAAACTGCCCAGCGGCATGGTGGGCCCCCTGACCAAACTTCTCTGCCTCGCTCCCAGCCTGCCCAGCAGCATGGTGGGCCCCCTGGCCAAACCTCCCTGCATCACTTCCCACCTGGTTGACCCCATGAGGGACCCCCTGAATCACTTTGTCTGCCTCCTTCCCAACCTGTCCGGCAGCGTGGTTGACCCCATGGGCAAGCTTCTCTGCTTCCTTTCCTGCATGTCCGACGCCATTGTTGATTTCATGGGCTACCTTGTCCAAGCCGTGGTTGAGCCCCTGGACGCCCTTGTCCAGCTCCTTGCCGGCCTGGTTCCCCATGCTGCTGAGTCCATTAAAAACTTTCTCCACTTCCCTTCCAGCTTGAGTGATTCCATTGTTGATGCCTTCCAGGGCCTTGCCCACCTCTCTCTCTGCACTGCTCAGCCCTCGGTTGATCCCTTCAATGACCTTCTCAATGGGGTCATTGTTGGCCGCCCATCCAGGCAGGGCCCCCAGTAGCAGCAGGAGGGAGCAGGAGCTGAGCAAACTGGCAAGATGCATATTGTTGGGCAAGCGGGGAGGATGCAGAGAAGAGCCAGGGAGGCAAAGCTGCTATTTATCCTCTGCCTCCTTTGCTCCTCTCCACCCCTCATGACTCAATTACCCTGTGAGGTACTTAGTCCCCAGTCAGGGAGGTATTCCCAGGGAGATCTGGGGTTGAGCAATGAGAAGAGGAGGAAGAGAGGATGAGTCATGAATGGAGAAGACTCACATGGCATCTTTGCTCCTTGCCCAGCTCGCACCCTCCACCCCAGAGCCCATATGTCTGTCCTTTCAATCACCTGCTCTTTTCATTCCTCAGTACTATCCAGGCTTCATCTCTCCCAACCCCATCTTCTGTCACCCTCCATCCCTAGGACCCTGGCTAGTTCTTCAGCATCTTCACTCCTCTCAGGGGATTTAAGGATCCAGCTTCCCCAGCAACAAGGGTCTGAAAAGATGGGGAGCAGGGGCCAGAAGCACCCCTCAGGGAGTGGAAGCAATCATTAGACCTTGCTCTGATTGTTGTTGTTGACCCCTGCCCCCGCACTTACTCTGCTCCAGCCACACAGGTCTTCTCTCTGGTCCTCAAAACACACCAAGCTCATTCCTGCCTCATGCCCGTGGCACTTGCTCTTCTCTCTGCCCAGAATGAAGAACTCAGATTTTCACAGGTTGGGTTCCTCCTCACTCTCTTCTTGCCTCAGATGTCACCTTCTCAAAACACCTTTCCCTGGCCCTCCCCCAGTTATACTCTGTAATGTCATCCTTTACTTTTTATAAGCTCTTACCACAATCTGAAATTATTTTTTATTGTCTGTCTCACATATCAGATTGTACGCTTCCCAGGTGGCGCAGTGGTAAAGAACCCGCCTGCCAATGCAGGAGATCTCAGTTCGATCCCTGGGCTGGGAAGAATCCCACTCACTGGATTCTTGCCTGTAGAATCCCCACAGACAGAGGAGCCTGGGGGGAAACAGTCCATGGGATCACAAAGAGTCAGACGTGACTGAGCATGCACACACACATACCCCTATCAGTTTGTAGACTTCCAGAGGGCCTTTGTCTGTGTTGGTCATGCTATATCCTGAGCTTCGAGAACATTCAGTAAATATTTGTAGGTTGAACAATGGATGGATTAGAAGATATCAGGGGATGAGCGTCCAGGCCTGAGCCTGGGTCTCAGAGCATGATGGAGGGAAGTTTGTATGTGTCCCCAGAGCAGCATCAGGTCCCTTGGTGAGGGTGGCAGATTTTGGAACCAGAAACACATTCTTGGCCTACCTCCCAGCCCTTGGGCTAAGGCAGAGGACTGATTGCCACTAGCTGGGACAGGACGTAGTGTCTCCTGAAAAGCCGGTTGAGGCAGCCACAGGGAGGAGCCGAAGACCCAGGGCAGCAGGAGCCAGTCAGCCAGAACCTGGGCTGGGGTCCAGGAGCTCATCCCTTCCTCCCTCCTCCGCCTGAGGCCTCCTAAGTCCCGACCTGAAGTCCCAAGTGTTGACATAATGGCAACGGCTGGAGACAGAAACAGCTGAGAATTTGGCCTGAGTGTGGAACGGGACATCAGAGTGAAAGGCAGGGGGTGGTGGTAGGTCTGTCCTTGGTGGGTCTGTAGAGCTGGTTCGGAGGGACTAGAAGGATGATGGCCAGTGGGTGGGTACATTTGGGTGCCGGGGTGAAAGATATTTGGGTTTTGGTGCCAAGGGGAGAGCCTGGGAGAGGGGGCGAAGGTGGGTTTGCAGGTGGGCAGGCCAGGCACGAAGGAATGTGCTGGGTGTGAGCAGGTGGGGGCGGCGGAGTTATGCACGTGGGTACACAGGTGTGGCGAGAATTGGCATGTGCTTTCAGGCTTTGCTCAACGAGGGCGACAAGACCCACTCCCCCTGGAGGACCCAGGGCTCCATCTCAGATCCAGGGATCCAGACCCAGAAAGCCAGGAGTTTCTGCCTTCTCTAGGCTCTGCCCATAGACCATAATTAATTGTGCCACCTCTCCAAGCTTGAGCTCACCATGTTGGTTTCACAGTCCAAGGATAAAGTCAAATCTCTGGGCAACCTCAGGTGTGGCTTTCCTGCCCTTGTTCAGCACCAGAAGGAGGGAGTTTCCCAGGCCGGGAGGTTGCTAGGTGGGGAAGGGTGAGCTTCAGAATCTTAATCTGCCCCAAGATTGAGAGGTGGAGCTTCTCCTTCAGAAATGTACTCCGTTTCTCTCTCCCCACCCCATCCTACCATCTCCTGTCAGTCTCCATCCTCCTCTTCAGTGCATAGTTCTCATTGTTGTTGTTCAGTCACTCAGTCGTGTCCAACTCTTTGCAACCCCATGGACTGCAACACATCAGGCTTTCCTGTTCTTCACTATTTTTGCTCAAACTCATGTCCATTGAGTTGGTGATGCCATCCAACCATCTCATCCTCTGTCACCCCCTTCTCCACCTGCCTTCAATCTTTCCCAGCATCGGGGTATTTTCCAATGAGTCAGCTCTTTGCATCAGGTGGCCAAAGTATTGGAGCTTCAGCTTCAGCATCAGTCTTTTCAATGAATATTCAAGGTTGATTTCCTTTAGGACAGACTGGTTTGATTTCCTTGCTTTCCAAGGGACTCTCAAGAGTCTTCTCCAACACCATACATAGTTCAAAAGGATCAATTCTTCGTGCTCAACCTTCTTTATGGTCCAACTCTCACATCCGTACATGACTACTGGAGAAAACATTCATTCTCACTTGTACTATTTCACTCAGGACTTTGGCATCTATCTCCATATATGAGATTAATCTGGAGTTGTCCTTTGCTGTTTCCTAGAGTGAGTAGTGGAGGTTTCAGGAGCTGAGCTGTCACAACACCCCCACAGCACTTATGAAGTGTGCAATGTGGGTACACACAGTATGCCTGCCATTCCATGGGGCCTCAGAGCCCAGGCCTTACCCAGAGTGCCTCAGCACAGGAGCTGCCACTAGGCTTCCCAGCTTCACTTAGGCTCTGCACTAGGTCCCGTAGAATGGCAAATATTTGTTCCCAGGGCCTCAGCACATCTTGCCCATAAAATCATTGGGATCTGAGTCACCCTTTGGGAGGACAGATCTTAACTCCTTGTTTCTTCTCTTGTTATTGGCCTACGCAGATTTGCCATTTCCTTTTTTTTTTTTTTTTTTTGGTGGTGCTGGGTCTGTGTTGCTGGGCATGTGTTTTCTCTAGTTGCAGTGTGCAGGCTTCTCATTGCAGTGGCTTCTCTGGTTGTGGAGCTCAATATCCAGGGCTCGTGGGCTTCAGTAGTTAACTGTGCACAGTAGTTGCGTTGCACAGGCTTAATTGTTCTGAGGCTTGTGGGTTCTCCCCAGACCAGAGAAGCCCCGCCATTTCTTTTTGTATCGGTTTTGATCCCTCATATTTTCTAAGAACATTTTAACTGCATCTAGTTTTTCATTGTAAAGGCATACAAAATCGGTCCCTTTTCAATTCTGGTTTTATTTGTGCACACTTCCTCCACCTTGACTATACATGTTAAATTTGGCACCCCCCACCTCTGTTCTCTTTTTTGATCTGGATTTGTTGACATCTCCCCAACTGTTCACTCAACTTGTTTTCAGTTTCACCTTTCCCATCCAAGCAGGAGGGCCTCACCCTTGCTCTGTCTCATGGCAGATGCTTAGCACACTGAGTCCTTATGGAAGTCAGGGGAAGGAAGAGGTTATGTCATTCTGCCCTTTCTTGCTTCCACACCTCTCTCTGGGCCGATGACTCCCTCCCGGCCCAAATCCCCCCGAAATCTTGGTCACAACTGCGTGTCAACTGGCCCTACAGGTGAAGGTGCCTGCCTGTGAGTCACAGATGAGCAAGCAAGCCCCCACACCCCAGGCTGTGGGGGGATGGGGCCATCGGTCCCTGTGTTCTTCCCAGAATGTTTAATGAAAGCCTGCTTTGTGTCAGGCACAGGAGCTGGAGGACCAGTGAGGAACAAAACAGGAAACAATGGGCCCAACAGGGAGACAATGATCAAGCAAAGGAGTAACTGCATCGGGGCAAACGAAACACGTGAAAAGCCATCAGGAAATGAACAGCACGTGTGAGAGGGCAGGACTCGAGACTGGGCACCAGAAGAACCTCAGGAGGCTCCAGTTATTCATTCACCCTGGAACTATTTTTTGAGCAAGCACCTTTTAAGTACCATTCTTCTAGTCGATGGGATATAAAAGTGACAAAGGCAGACAAGCCCTCTATTGGGCAGAGACAATTTGCAAGGAAAAAACTGGATAAATAAAATGATCTTTAGAGAGAGAGATATGCTGGGAGGAAAAGAAAATTATAGAGTATAACCCTAGAGCAGTTTGGCACATCTTCATGTGTAACCCAGGATGGGAAGTCAAAGATTCCTGGATGACTAGATGTAATGGTCATGGCAGATAGTGACTGAGAAAGGAGAGAACGTTAGACGTGGAGTTAGGAGGAACTCTCTTAGAGCGTGGCACCTCAGGGAAACCAAGAGGCTGCCAAGGGAAGAACGTGAATGAATGCCAGAATGAATGAATAAATCCAGGACTTCCAGGCAACAAGAAATAGCGAGGATAACTATCCAGAGGAGGGTCCAGAAGAGCATAGAGCCCAAGCAGAAGAAAGAAGAGAGAAAGGGCTTTGAAGGTCAGTGCAAAATGCTGGATTCCATTCGAGACGCCAGGGGTGGTCTTGGAAGGGTGGTACACAGCCGCAGCCGCGTGCCTCGACTGGGACTGGGCCTTCGCACCGGCTCCTTTGTGACGTCACAGGACGTCACGGTAAGATGTTCTGGTCCCTCCAGCCCCGAGCCCCGTCAAGCAGTAACATCGCGGTGAGTGCCAGGGCGGCTGGCTGGGCCATGAAACTTTAGAAGGCCATGTCGAAACGCGACATCGTCCTCACCAATGTCACCGTTGTCCAGCTGCTGCGACCGCCGTGCCCCGGTGAGGGAGGCGGCGGAACGACCCCTGGGAGGGAAGAACGGGCAGTGGGTCCAAGCCCCTGCCGGCGGGAGGCGCCCCGGTAGCGTCCACCAAGAGCCGGACGGGAGGCGCGGGGTGAGGGACCACTTGCCGGTCGGGGGCTCTTCCATCCTGACTCGCTGCCTTCGCTCCCTGGAGTCCCACCCTCCTCACCACCTGGTTTGCGGGCAAAGTGCGTTCTATGACGGTGGTGGAGGGGAAGGGGACCCCCGCCTCCAGGTTGGGCTTTGCGACAATAGCGCCATGAGGGTAGAAACCGGCCTGGGCGGAGGCACCCGGGATCTTCACCCCGTTCCCTCCCCCCACCCCCTTGCCGACTGAGGGCTAGGCGCCCGAAGCCTCCGCACCTCAGGGGTGTGGGCAGGGCCGCGGTGGGGCGAGGCTTGGGAGGGACTCCGGAGTCCTGGAGACCCTGGAACGCGTCTGTAGGCCTTGAACCCCCCTCCCTGCTTATCACTCGCTCAGTGATCTCAGTCGGTTTCCTCTCGGCAAAGTGGGTGTACAGCGCACTCACAGGATTCAGTGAGCTGGTGCACATGAAGAACTCAGCACAGCACCTAGCCTTGGTGGCACCAGGAAATGGGAGCGTCATTGTAAATAATTGATAGCGTGCCCAGTACCGTGTTTCACCTACCGGATGAGGCTTCATCACTGAAGCTGCCCCAGGCTCTTCCTTCCCAGCCGATGTACCCGATCCAGGAGCAGAGGGAAGAAGGCAAGCCTGGGGGAAGCTGCAAAAGAAGGACCAGCTGGGGTTTCTCCTGAAAGGTCATAGAGTAGGCTCATATTCCTACTCTTCACCATATGAAGAAATCCCCCCTTTTCACGAAGGCAGAACCCTCAGGAATACAGACATTCTTAAGCTCACCAGTAACCACCAATAAACACTGACCAATAGTTTTATGAACTTGTAGCGGTACTGGAAACACACACAGCCCAGCCTCAGGTCACAAGGTCTTTGGCAGACTGGAGAGATTAGAAGAGAGGTTGGCTGACCCCCAGCTCCTAATCCCACCCCCGGCAAAGTCCCTTT
>SJYQ01001969.1:211268-222270 GCA_006410935.1 Redunca redunca
TGGTATGTTTGGGATTGAAAAGAATGATAACCTCCATTACTGGGTCAGAAACTATATAAAGTTATGAAATGATGTTATTTATGTTGTCTTTTCTTTCCTATGGACATGGGGAACATACAATGACTTTTGGAACACCTGATGAAATATTTCAGTATATAGCTTTAGAGAATACAGCAGCAATACAAAATATTTACTGCATAAATAATGTTTGTGAAAGATTCCATAGAATCTGTGTTCTAGGCATAGTGGAAGTGCTGTCTCCTTTACAAGAAAAGCTACAACAACAGCAAGAGTGTTAAAAATTNGGAAGTGCTGTCTCCTTTATAAGAAAAGCTACAACAACAGCAAGAGTATTAAAAATTTCTCTGGAAATATATGCTTATCTGAGTAAAGAGTATAATCATTATATATATTTATTCATTTATTGAGTCCTGCTAATGTTACATAAAAAATCATTTCCATACATGTGAATTTCCATTCTTCTGTCTTTAAGGAACATATATGTAAACCACTGATTCTCTAAATGTGCAGCATTTAGTAGTATGATTATAAGGCATAGGATAAGTGAAACTGAAGTCGCTCAGTTGTGTCTGACTTTTTGTGACCCATGGACTGTAGCCCACCAAGCTCCTCCGTCCATGGGATTCTCTAGGCAAGAATACTGGAGTGGGTTGCCATTTCCTTCTCCAGGGGATCTTTCTGACCCAGAGATCAAAGCCAGTTCTCCCACATTGCAGGCAGACACTTTAACCTCTGCACCACTAGGGAAGCCTAAGGCATAGGATAGTCCACCAGAAAATTAGAATCATCTAGTTCAAAATGTCGATATGCTGAGGTTGAAAAACTATGATCTAGGTAATTAACAATACTTTTTCATACTGTTAAGAATGGTATATATATGCAGAAATCCATTTAATTGGTACAGTCATTTCTGTAACCAACTATGTGGAGTTAGGCCAAACTTTCGAGGTTAAGTATAGTATTCTTACTTACTTCAGACATCAGCTGTGAGTTCAGGGGTATCCCAGGCCACTTGCACCTCTGATCATTTGGCTACAAATTCAGGGTTCCTCTTTACTCCTTAAGTTCAGTTCAGTTCAGTTCAGTTTCTCAGTCGTGTCCAACTCTTTGTGATCCCATGAATCGCAGCATGCCAGGCCACCCTGCCCATCACCAACTCCTGGAGTTCACTCAGACTCACGTCCATCGAGTACGTGATGCCATCCAGCCATCTCATCCTCTGTCGTTCCCTTCTCCTCCTGCCCCCAATCCTTCCCAACATCAGAGACTTTTCCAATGAGTCAACTCTTCACATGAGGTGGCCAAAGTACTGGAGCTTCAGCTTTATCATCATTCCTTCCAAAGAAATCCCAGGGCTGATCTCCTTCAGAATGGACTGGTTGGATCTCCTTGCAGTCCAAGGGACTCTCAAGAGTCTTCTCCAACACCACAGTTCAAAAGCATCAATTCTTCGGTGTTCAGCCTTCTTCGCAGTCCAACTCTCACATGCATACATGACTACTGGAAAAACCATAGCCTTGGGAGAAGGAAATGGCAACCCACTCCAGTATTCTTGCCTGGAGAATCCCATGGATGGAGGAGCCTGGTGGGCTACAGTCCATGGGGTTGCAAAGAGTTGGACATGACTGAGCTTAACTAACTGACTAGACAGATCTTAGTCGGCAAAGTAATGTCTCTGCTTTTGAATATGCTATCTAGGTTGCTCATAACTTTTCTTCCAAGGAGTTAACGTCTTTTAATTTCATGGATGCAATCACCATCTTCAGTGATTCTGGAGCCCAAAAAAATAAAGTCTGAAACTGTTTCCACAGTTTCCCCATCTATTTGCCATGAAGTGATGGGACCAGATGCCATGATCTTCGTTTTCTGAATGTTGAGCTTTAAGCCAATTTTTTCACTCTCCTGTTTCCCTTTCATCACGAGGCACTTTAGTTCTTCACTTTTTGCCAAAAGGGTGGTGTCATCTGCATATCTGCGGTTATTGATATTTCTCCTGGCAATCTTGATTCCAGCTTGTGTTTCTTCCAGTCCAGCATTTCTCATGATGTACTCTGCATAGAAGTTAAATAAGCAGGGTGACAATATACAGCCTTGTTGTACGCCTTTTCCTATTTGGAACCAGTCTGTTGTTCCATGTCCAGTTCTAACTCTTGCTTCCTGACCTGCATACAGATTTCTCAAGAGGCAGGTCAGGTGGTCTGATATTCCCGTCTCTCTCAGAATTTTCCACAGTTTATTGTGATCCACACAGTCAAAGGCTTTGGCATAATGAAGCAGAAATAGATGTTTTTCTGGAACTCTCTTGCTTTTTCCATGATCCAGCGGATGTTGGCAATTTGATCTCTGGTTCCTCTGCCTTTTCTAAAACCAGCTTGAACATCTGGAAGATCACGATTCATGTATTGCTGAAGCCTGGCTTGGAGAATTTTGAGCATTACTTTACTAGCATGTGAGATGAGTGCAATTGTGTGGTAGTTAGAGCATTCTTTGGCATTGCCTTCAGGGTTTGATAATTTACAGGAACAGCTCACAGAACTCTTTAAAACATTAAACTAGAGATTAAAGTTTTATTATAGCCAAAAGATACAAATCAGAACCAGCCAAAAGAAGAGACAGATAGGGTGAGATGGTTCCAGACATAAAGCTTCTATGTCCTCTCCCTGTGGACACAGGACACATCTATGTTTTGGCACATCAGTTTGTGACAATATTCAGAATATTGCCAAATAAGAAAGCTCACCTGACCTTCAAAGCCTAGAAGTTTTGTTGGAGTTTTATTACATAGGAATGATTGATCAGATCGCTGGCTATGTGGCTGACTTCAGTCTCTGAGAGAGTCATTTCCTAGGCAGGTTGATAAGAAGTCTAAGTGGTCCCCAAGGAGAGAGGGGTCTGGAATTCTCAAGGAGGAAGAAAGGACAAACTATTTTTCCCTCTACATTTCTTATGATTATATAACAGTAATGTATCCTGCTTGAGGGCAGTCTCTGTATTAAACCTTCTGGCTAATCCTGTTATCTTAAAATGTAAATTATGGGAGTAGGTCTGGTGAGGTCTTTACAACTTACAGACATTCTTCTGATTCACTGGGGAGTATATAACTCCACTGCTAACACTAGCAAGGGGGTACTCTTTCTGTTCCCTTCTGATACCTATGTCAGAAGCTTTCTCTGTATCCTTCATACTTTAATAAAACTTTATTACACAAAAGCTCTGAGCAATCAAGCCTCATCTCTGGCCCTGGATTGAATTCTTCTCCTCCAGAGGCAAGAATCCCAGCGTCTTTTCGTGGTTCAGAAACAATCTTTCACCTCTAGAGCTTCTCTACTTCCTAGAGGTCAGGTTGATATAACATGGGCTGAGGCCCAACATAATTTGGTCTTTCTGGAATGGCCAGTCCCAAAACTGAATCATCTCTTTAGTACAAACAATCTCAGTTCCGTTCAGTCGCTCAGTCGGGTCCGACTCTTTGCGACCCCATGAATTGCAGCACGCCAGGCCTCCCTGTCCATCACCAACTCCTGGAGTTCACCCAAACTCATGTGGGTTTAGTTGGTGATGCCATGCAGCCATCTCATCCTCTGTCATCCCCTTCTCCTTCTGCCCCCAATCCCTCCCAGCATCAGGGTCATTTCAAATGAGTCAACTCTTCCCATGAGGTGGCCAAAGTAATGGAGTTTCAGCTTTAGCATCATTCCTTCCAATGAACACCCAGGACTGATCTCCTTTAGAATGGACTGATTGGATCTCCTTGCAGTCCAAGGGACCCTCAAGAGTCTTCTCCAACACCACAGTTCAAAAGCATCAATTCTTCGGAGCTCAGCTTTCTTTCATATCCAGTCCAACATTCACATCAATACATGACCACTGGAAAAACCATAGCCTTGACTAGACGGACCTTTGTTGGCAAAGTAATGTCTGTGCTTTTGAATATGCTATGTAGTGCCATAGTCCAGCTCCAGCAGCCAGGGAATCAGCCTGAAGGGATGAGCGGTGTCGGCGGGTGATGATGTAGCCTCTGACTCAAATTACAGGACTATGTGTTTATTTCAAGCTTCAGGTTTTCTTTTATGCTTTTACAAAAGCATTAGGTCAGAGGTTTGACCTTTTTAGTTTCCCCCACTCAGATTTATTGTTTCTGGAAATCATTGTTTTCCTACAAACAGAGTTTCTGCTTCAGGGATTCTCTCAGAATTGGCTTTACTATCTATTATCTACTTCCTTTTATGTGTCCTATACTTGTGATCACATTGTAACTCATGCTACATTCCTCAGTTTATTTCTTACCTTTCTAAATCCTGTTTGCCCCTAGCATCTTAAGATCACTATCTCCTAAAAAGGCTTCCACCTATTAATAATTATTCCTAAACCCTAAGCTCAGGAAACTCGTTTTGCCATAAACATTCCCCTCACAAACAGGTCTCAGATAACAATCCTTCCCATGGCCTCAAGCTGCGGCTTACATGCTCATCCTGGAACATTCTTTGTAAAGATCCTTGAACAAATGTCAATGGTTAATTTATAGATTATTTTCTGGGCAGAACTGCAGAAGGCTTTCTGCTTTCTCATGCTTCTGTCAAGAACAATAAGCACCTTAACATCCTTTCCAGCCAACTCAACTGAAGAAAGGAAAGAACAAGTCAGAATCACAACATCTAACTCCTTCATCCGGGGAATGTGCCTATGGGGTGAGGGGAGGGAGTTGGGGCCGTGCCTCCATTTTGTCAGTAATGCCTTACGTGGCTCCCAACAGTCGAAGCTGGTCATAATTTTCCTTCCAAGGAGTAAGCATCTTTTAATTTCATGGCTGCTATCACCATCTGCAGTGATGTTAAAGCCCCCCAAAATAAAGTCTGACACTGTTTCCACTGTTTCCCCATCTATTTCCCATGAAGTGATGGGACCAGATGCCATGATCTTAATTTTCTGAATGTTGAGCTTTAAGCCAACTTTTTAACTCTCCTCTTTCACTTTCATCAAGAGACTTTTTAGTTCCTCTTCACTTTCTGCCATAAGGATGGGGTCATCTGCATATCTGAGGTTATTGCTATTTCTCCCAGAAATCTTGATTCCAGCTTGTGTTTCTTCCAGCCCAGCGTTTCTCATGATGTACTCTGCATATAGGTTAAATAAGCAGGGTGACAATATACAGCCTTGATGTACTCCTTTTCCTATTTGGAACAACCAGTTCTAACTGTTTCTTCTTCACCTGCATACAGGTTTCTCAAGAGACAGGTCAGGTGGTCTGGTATTCCAATCTCTCTCAGAATTTTCCACAGTTTGTTGTGATCCACACAGACAAAGGCTTTGGCATAGTCAATAAAGCAGAAATAGATGTTTTTCTGGAACTCTCTTGCTTTTTCCACCATCCAGTGAATGTTGGCCATTTGATCTGTGGTTCCTCTGCCTTTTCTAAAACCAGCTTGAACATCTGGAAGTTCACAGTTCACATATTACTGAAGTCTGGCTTAGAGAATTTTGAGCATTACTTTACTAGCATGTGAGATGAGTGCAATTGTGCGGTAGTTTGAGCATTCTTTGGCATTGCCTTTCTTTGGGATTGGAATGAAAACTGTTCTTTCCAGTCCTGTGGCCACTGCTGAGTTTTCCAAATTTGTTGGCATATTGAGTGCAGCACTTTCAAAGCATCATATTTCAGGATTTGAAATAGATCAACTGAAATTCCATCACCTCCACTAGCTTTGTTTATATTGATGCTTTCGAAGGCCCACTTGAATTCACATTCCAGGATGTCTGGCTCTAGGTGAATGATCACACCATCATGATTATCTGGGTTGTGAAGGTTTTTTTTTGTACAGCTCTATATATTCTTGCCACCTCTTCTTAATATCTTCTGCTTCTGTTAGGTCCATACCATTTTTGCCCTTTTTCGAGCCCATCTTTGCATGAAATGTTCCCTTGGTATCTCTAATTTTCTTGAAGAGATCTCTAGTCTTTCCCATTCTGTTGTTTTCCTCTAATTCTTTGCATTGATCACTGAGGAAGGCTTTTTTATCTCTCCTTGCTATTCTTTGGATATCTGCAATCAGATGCTTTTATCTTTCCTTTTCTCCTTTGCCTTTTGCTTCTCTTCTTTTCATAGCTATTTGTAAGGCTTCCTCAGACAGCCATTTTTTTTTTCATTTCTTTTCCATGGGGATGGTCATGATCCCTGTCTCCTGTACAATGTCATGAACCTCTGTCCATAGTTCATCAGGCACTCTATCAGATTTAGTCCCTTAAATCTATATCTCACTTCCACTGTATAATCATAAGGAATTTTATTTAGGTCATACCTGAATGGTCTAGTGGTTTTCTCTACTTTTTCAATTTAAGTCTGAATTTGGCAATAAGGAGTTCATTTTAGCCAGCAATTTCTACCATTGATAACAAAGATACTTCTATCACTTGGAAAATACCAAAGATTTTATGGACTGTCTTCAGTGACAAAGACAAACCAATGTCCCTATTACTGCAGAATTGATTTTCTAGCTAGATGAATGTATAGCAGTGAAATAATACCGTTTTAATCTGAGTATTTATCAAATATTTTTACCGACATTAAATTTTACAAATATAAATAGGAAGGAGCATTCGAATCAATTTCAGTCAGAGAAGATGAGAGAACAAAAAATATATATTAATTTAGAAACTAGCTTGCCACTTTACATCTCTAATAAGACAAAAATAGAATATGTCAGAGAATTTTTATGTAATCAATTTGGCAACTTCCACTGGATAATCAAAAAAGTGAAAGAGTTCCAGAAAAAACATCTATTTGTGCTTTATTGACTATGCTAAAGCCTTTGATTGTGTGGATCACAACAAACTGTGGAAAATTCTGAAAGAGATGGGAATACCAGGCCACCTGACCTGCCTCCTGAGAAATCTGTGTGCAAGTCAAGAAGGAATTGTTAGAACTGTACATGGAAGAACAGACTGGTTCCAAATCAGGAAAGGAGTATGTCAAAACTGTATACTGTCACCCTGCTTCTTTAACTTGTATTCAGGGTACATCATGAGAAATGCTGGGCTGGATGAAGCACAAACTGGAATCAAGATCGCTGGGAGAAATATCAATAACTTCAGATATGCAGATGACACCACCCTATGGCAGAAGGCAATGTAGAACTAAAGAGCCTTTTGATGAAAGTGAAAGAAGAGAGTGAATAAGTTAGCTTAAAGCTTAACATTCAGAAAACTAAGATCATGTCATCTGGTCCCATCACTTCATGGGAAATAGATAGGGAAACAGTGGAAACAGTGTCAGACTTTATTCTTTTGGGCTCCAAAATCACTGCAAATGGTGACTGCAGCCATGAAATTAAAAGACGTTTACGCCTTGGAAGAAAAGTTATGACCAACCTAGATAGCATATTCAAAAGCAGAGACATTACTTTGCCAACAGTCTGTCTAGTCAAGGCTATGGTTTTTCCTATGGTCATGTGTAGATGTGAGAGTTGGACCGTGAAGAAAACTGAGCGCCAAAGAATTGATGCTTTTGAACTGTGCTGTTGAAGAAGACTCTAGAGAGTCCCTTGGACTGCCAGGAGATCCAACCAGTCCATCCTAAAGGAGACCAGGCCTGGGTGTTCATTGGAAGGACAAATGCTGAGGCTGAAACTCCAACACTTTGGCCACCTCATGCAAAGAGTTGACTCATTGGAAAAGACCCTTATGCTGGGGGGGGATTGGGGGCAGAAGGAGAAAGGGACGACAGAGGTGAGATGGCTGGATGGCATCACTGACTTGATGGACAAGTGTTTGGGTGAACTCTGGGAGTTGGTTATGCATAGGGATTCCTGGCGTGCTGTGGTTCATAGGGTCGCAAAGAGTCGGACATGACTGAGCAACTGAACTGAACTGAACTGAGAACAAATGAGGTATTTATAAAAATAATTTCAAGAAGGTAGAAGTGATGTATAGTGTTACTATGAAAGTGAAAGTGTTAATTGCTGTTTCGTATCCAACTCTTCCTGAATCCCATGCACTGTAGCCTGCCAGGGTCTTCTGTCAGTAGAATTCCCCAGGCAAGAAAACTGGTGTGGATACCCATTTCATTCTCTGGTATCTTCCTAACCCAGTGCTTGAACCTAGGTATCCTGCATTGCAGGTCGATTCTTTACAGTCTGAGCCACCAGGGATGTATGCATACAAAAAATGTGTGAGAGCAGAAAGGATGTGAAACATAAATTGTAAACAAACAATTAAAAACTGGCATAACATAATTCTGAGGAAGGCTACTTGAAAACTATCAGGATAAACAGAATATCACTCTTTTGAGAAAATGCCTTTAAGGCAAGAAACACTACCACACCTGGAAAGTTTCTAGTTAACCGAGATTTAAAGAGGAAACAATAGCTTTCTTTTTTTCCTGAATGTTATAAAATTGAGGGTGTAGGATGGGATATTGTAGTTGAATGACGAAGACAAAGAAGTATTTTCTAGAGCATAGTACAGATGATGGATGTAAAAATGTATCTAACTTAAAAGTTAAAAGGAAGAAGAAAAGGAGTACAAATTTGATGCAAATATAATGAAAAATGAATTTATTGTTTTCAGTTAAAAATTCTGGTTTGTTTCACAGAGAAAATACTAAGTAATGTATGTCTAAATGTTTTTTATAAAATACCATTCCTTTAAAAGTTCATTAAATGATGCTTCCAGTATTACCCTGCTTGATTATTTCAAAAGTAAATGTCTTCTCAAAGATCTTTCTGCCTTCTGATCCTAGGACTTTAACCATCATAGACATACAATATTTTATGGACTCCAAACAGAGAAGGGTGAGAGTTCTTTAGGAAAATATATTAAACTCTACAATAGGAGTGCTTGGATGACTTGATTTATGACATTTTTTGACATTTTGCACACAATTTTAGGTTTTTGCTTTGATTCATTTGTGTGATGAGGAAAGAAAAACAATACCATAATTTGTGGATTTATGGTATGAATTGTAATTACAATTGAATTCACTTTTATGCTGAATTTCTTTAAGAGTTACTAGAATATAATAGATTAAAAGGTATCAAGCAGTTAGCCCATAAAGTCTTAATACATATTTGTTAATTTATTAACATTCTTTTAATATCATTGCCCTTGCATTGGTTTCTATAAGCCAAACAGCCTATAATCAACTGGGCCCACTCTGAGCTCTGCACAGCCCTTACTCATATACCTCCTACCCATATCCTGAGACTGAGAACATACTTCGCCTTATTTGAAAAATATAATCATCATTAAAGTTATACAAAATTCCTGTCTGCTATCTTTTTTTTAAAAAAAAAGACATACTCTATGAATTTTAATCAGTTGGTTTACTATAAGAATATATCAAGCAATTTGTACATTGGATAAAGAGCAAAAAAATATTGTAGAATAGCAACCTATTAATAAAATTAGAAAGTTTTCAGAGATGGCCTTTTGATAAGCAAATGAATTTTATTAGGAGTGTGGATAGAGTAACCACCATAGTGAATGACTCAGGGAATCCTATGAGTAGTAGTAATAGGGAACTGGAGAGTTGGGAAAATTAAATGGGAAACTCTAATATTATAATGCTTACTATTTCCTAATGTGATGTTGACTAGTATATGTATTAGAGAAGGAAGTGGCAACCCACTCCAGTGTTCTTGCCTGAAGAATCCCAGGGATGGGGGATCCTGGTAGGCTGCCATCTATGGGGTCGCACAGAATTGGACACGACTGAAGCAACTTAGCAGCAACAGCAGCAGAAGTATATGGATGTTATATATGTGAATATATCTAAATATATTATATGCATGTATATATTTATGGGCTTCCCAGGTGGTTCAGTAGTAAAAAACCTATCTGTAATGCAGGGGACACAGGAGACTCAGGTTCAATTCTCGTCAGATCCCCTGAAGAATTGCATGTCAACCCACTCCAGTACCCTTGCCTAGAGAATTCCATGGATAGAAGACCCTGAGGGGCTACACAGTCCGTGGGGTCACAAAGAGTCAGACATGACTGAGAAACTAACACTGATGGTTTCTCAAGTCTTTGGTACACATCTTCATATCTAAGTAGGGAACCAGTAAAATAGCATTTTTGTTTTCTCATAGAAGTTTTAAATTATAGGCTAGTGGTAATAGCAATATTAAATCACAAAAGGTTTACTGTTGTCCTGGTGTTATTGCTAGTAAAAATTCTGCAACCTATAATATAGTATTAGTCAATTTGCCTTTGTATTAGCATATTTCTCTATGTTTAGTTTTAGTCCTTCATGAATGTATTTATATTTCACTCAATATTTAAGCATAATTTTTCTTCAAATTTTACTGAATACATTATTTTACCTAGGAAACAAGCATTGTGAAAAATACATCATATTTATTACTTTATTGTTTTCACAAAAGGCAACATTTCCTCCTTAGTTTTTAGAATTATAGTTTTGTTTCCTAACGTGAGTTGTTGAAGCCTTCTAGGAAATTAAGGGCTATTATAACTAAACCAAAAAAAGATACCTGACTTTTCCAAACTTAAAAGTGGTAACCAACTTCTAGTAAATTTTTAGGTACAATATTCTTCTATTCTAGTTGTATTGTTAAATTTATTGAGCATCTAGTTTAGCATTCAAACCTTCTCATCGTAGCTGCACCTCTTTCAATGACTCCATATTCTTCCAGACTACTGTTTCTTCTGACTCCAAACACCGAAATGGAAACATCTAAATTTGGTCTTTGACGTTTAGAACCAGGGATGGTGCCCACCATGTGAGCATTTGGTGTTTAATTGCTGGCACTCCCTATTCTGTTTGTGCTCATTAAAGAGGTCTTCTTTCAAGCCTTACTTTGTACCACATATAAAAATAAAACAAGCACATCAATTATAAGTTAATATAAACTGCATAGTTAATTAAAAAATAACTCAGTTGAGAAGGGAGATTTGTTTTGATCTACTTTTGAAGCAGTTCACAAATGGTAATGCCAGTAAACATACATTTAAAAATTCTGTTTTT
>SJYQ01001969.1:222679-234903 GCA_006410935.1 Redunca redunca
AAATCCCATGGACAGAGGGGCCTGGTAGGCTGCAGTCCATGGGGTCTCTAGGAGTCGGACACAACTGAGTGACTTCACTTTCACTTTCATGAATTGGAGAAGGAAATGGCAACCCACTCCAGTGTTGTTGCTTGGAGAATCCCAGGTACAGGGGAGCCTGGTGGGCTGCCATCTATGGGGTCACACAGAGTCGGACATGACTGAAGCGACTTAGCAGCAGCAGCAGCAGCATGATACAGATTATTAACATTTTAAAATTGTGCATCACAAAGACTGAATATTTATGTTTAGGAAGGGGAGAAATGTGTGAAAACATTCTTTGGAAGAGGTGAAAAATCCATTTTTAAATCTTTCCTTGGTAGACAGTGTACAAAGCATGAATTTAGAAATATGAGGCTGTTCTTCCAGTTTATTTTGTAAAATATCTAGAACACATCAAATGTAGGACATATGCACAATCAAATAGGAATAATAAAATATTATGTTACCCATTAAGTAAAATGTATCAGAAGAAGCATATCTGACACGTGTCCTATAAATCATATAAAAATAGATTGCTGAATTGAAATTTAAATACCAGCTATTAAATGAAAAATTACTGTGTTATAATTCTGCAACTATATGAAGTAAACTGTAATCACCAGCGAGTAATTGGTAGTCCCCTTTTTATGAGTACCCTTCTCTAGTAAGAATAGTATTGGCAAAGAAAACACTAGCTGCAGTAATAAATCCCAGCATATCAGCGACTTACCACAATAGTGATGCATTTCTCACACATGTAACAAAAATTGAGGCTACTCCTGATCAGCATCAATTTCCAGCTTATGGTTTGACCATCCCTATGTTCTCAGGCCATCTGAACCAAGAAAGTACATGGGGAAAAACAGGGGGAAGCCATGCCTACTTCTCAATTGCCACAGCCAAGAAACAGCACAAATCTCTTTCATATTCCTTTGGTGAGTGTTTGGACCTGTTGCCATAGGTTGGGCAGCACTTCCCAGCAAGTACTCTGCAGAAGCAGAGATGCCAATATTGGTGGGTAGTTTGTCACCTCTGTTACCAGAATAAAATATAGCCAAGTTTGTTTTCTATGTAGAAAGAATTAGGATAATTTAAAATCTTAAGAAAAAGCTGGAAATAAAGGCTTACTAATTCATTCAACACACACACACACACACACTTTCTACTATGTGCTTCTGCTTGTAGGGTTAATTACAACAGTCCTGGAATTAGCTGGAGCTGTTCCACTGAAATAAGAAATGTCCCTGTATGACACTAATCCCTAGGAATGACATGAAATGTACTGATAATAGTGTTGACTTGAAAGTATGGATTCTAGGAGTTTTGAGGGAGTTTGTACCAGCTTATCAGCATTGTATTTGGTAGCAGGAAATTCATGATTTGCCCAGGGTCTCTGTGAGACACCTCAAGAAATCCCAGCAGAGTCTCTATTTCACGTGTCCTGGTTCTGAGGTATTCTCTGCACATATCTGTGGTTCCTGATATGAACAAAAGAAGTGTGTGCATATCAGCCTTTCAGAGAGAGAGGGCAGTAACACTCATCTGGCCTTTGCAGGCTTCTCCTGAGACAAACTGCTTTGATGCATATCCTGACTTGACATTGTTGTTATGTTCCTACCTTTTTAGGTAAATAACTTCAGATATGTAAGCACTGCCATTTTGATTCTTGTGTGTCTTCCTCAGCCATCCAAGCCTGTTTAACTGTTAAGTTCAGTCACTCAGTCATGTGTGACTCTTTGCAACCCCATGGACTGTAGCCTGCCAGGCTCCTCTGTTCATGGGATTCTCCAGGCAAGAATGCTGAAAGTCCCACCCATAAGTGAAGTGATGCACAATGTTAGTTATTGTGGAAATAATAATGCATGATAAAGGAAAAAATTTTTTTAAAAAATCCTACTGTTTTATTAGGAATCTTATGATTTCAGATAGTGATAAAACTACCTGAAGGGAATAAAATATGGCAGTAGAATTGGGAGTTACTGGAAAAGGGGAGAAGCTAACTATGGTGTTTAGCTTCTAAGAGAATGAGTCATTGTAGTAAATCATTAAGAAAGAAAAAAAAAAAAAGATAAAACAGTAATGTCAAGATCTGGGATAAAAGTGACCCCTGTGTAGAAAATTGTAAGAATGAAGACTAATTGATTGCACTTATATTTAGCATTCTGAAAATTGACACTTCTGCCCATGTTGATCAATAAACTTGATTAAGCTTCAAAGAGGGTCACTCTGGCTGAGGAAGAGAGAGCAGGAGGAAGAGATGAGCACCCAGTCAGAGAGCACTGTAGGGACCAGAGCATGTAAGGCCTTGTGATCCATGGCAAGGATTTTGCTTGTCATTTTAGTTGCTATGGAGCTAACTAACCCTGGTGGGTTAGATGGTAGAGAATCTGCCTGCAATGCAAGAGACCTAGGTTCGACCCCTGAGTTGAGAAGATCCCACTCCAGTATTCTCTCCTGGAAAATTCCATGGACAGAGGAGCCTGGCAGGCTACAGTCCATGGGGTTGCAAAGAGTCAGACACAACTTAGTGACTATGAGTTTCACTTTCACTTAGTTGCTATGGAAAAGTTTGGATGGTTTTAATCCTTGGATAATGTTATAAATTAAATTTAGTGACGGGATCAGACTAAAAACCTTTACTTGATGCCATTTTATAAATACCTATTAATCTACAGTTATTTAAATTAATTTGGTATTTACTTTGGAAAGAGAAGTCTTATGACATCACCATAGCTAATTTATCATGTTCCTTGATCAATACAGATAAATTTTAAGTTCCAATTTTTCTCATTGCTTTGTATAGATATAAAGTCTGTTATTATAATTACTGTTGTTTTGAAGATTTGTTTTTGTAGTTTTATCTAGCACAATAAGAGTGGCTCAGATGGTAAAGAATCCGTCTACAATGTGGGAGACCTGGATTTGAACACTGGGTTGGGAAGATCCCCTGGAGGAGGGCATGGTGACCCACTCCAGTATTCTTGCCTGGAGAATCGCCATGGACAGAGGAGCCTGGCAGACTACAGTCCATGGGGTTGCAAAGAGCTGGACACAACTTAGTGACTAAGCACAGCACAATGCAACAAGAACTACTAATCACTTTTTTCAGTAATTAGGTATATTTTTAAAGGAATTGGTTCTTTTTTCACTTTCTAAATGATGGGAGTCTCAGCTGAACATAAATATTTCAAAGTTAATATCAAGGAGTATTTTACCTTCTTACTTAAAAGACTGCTTTTAAGGGCATTGTAATGACTCTTTGAAAAAATAGCTTTACAAAAGGTGTGTTAGAAGAGTGTGTTACAAAATTGAAAGAAAATTATTTTAATTTTGCTTCTTTCAAATATATATATACCACTGATTCTAAGGAGGACAAGTTTTTCCCACATTTTAGCATCTCAGAAAAAGGTTACATCTTTCAGTCAATGATAAAATATAGTTTAACTAGAGTTTTTTTCTTTATTAATGGTCCTTAAAATAATGGTGTTTTGCATTTGATGATATCTTATGTTGAGGAAATTTATTATATTTCCAGTGGTAAATGACATAATTCAGAAAAGTCCTAAAGGTAACAGAAAGTATAATTTACCACTTGATTATACATTAGACTAAAGGGTAGAATTAAATATTGTTTTTTTAGAATCAGCAGGTTCTTGCTGTGTTTTGTTTCTATTGTTTTGGATAGGGAAAACTCCAGAAATTTTTCAGTTGAATACTCTTATTTTGTAAGGTGGAAAGTTTGTTTTCTATAAAAATATGATGACAAAATTGCAATTTTACAACACCTTTCAGTTTTGTTTTGTCTTTTAAAAGAGAAATGGTAGAGGGAAGACTGTCTCTGATTAGCTAGATACTATTTATTTGGAAGTCCCCAAACTTCCACTTAACAGGTAGATGAATTAAGTCCATAGAAGTATGATGATTTGTCTAAAGTTATACAAGAAGTCAATGGTAGAACCATATTTCTTTATGCGAACAGTGTTGTTTTCCATGAAAACATTAGGTATCCCTTTGAAGAAACATTTTGCAAAACTGGTAGGCAGAATTATTAGTGAAGGCACACTTATACTTTTAAAAATTTGGAATATCTCAAACTTTATGTCATGAAACAATAATATCAACTGAGATTTTAATAGGTGATCTGAAAAGTAATTTCTGTGATCAAAACATTTGTCAAATACTGAGGTTTTTATATTTAATTTATTACTCAGTTTCTGTTTCAGGAGTTTCTTTTTTATATATAGGTATGCAGAAATTACTTCATATTTAAATTTAAAACCTTTGACTATGAATATATGTTTAAAATAAAATNGAGAGATTATATTAGTAGCTTTGTTCTGATAAAGCTTATTCATGGACTTTATATTTTATTTGTGCAAGATTTTAGTAGGATTTAATGAGATTATCTGTACCTCTATTCTTCCTTGAATGCTCCCTTGATGGCATCAGCTCCCTAAAGCATGTAATTATAGCATGGCTCCATCTCTTCTGCACATAAGGCCTTGAGTTTGACATGCAGATAAGATAGTCATTGGCTATTGTTATGGATTGTATGTTTTTGAACCTTCCCAATTCATATATTTTTGCCTGGAGAATCCCATGGAGGGAGGAGCCTGGTAGGCTACAGTCCACGAGGTCGCAAATAGTCAGACATGACTGAACTGCTTCACTCACTCAATTCATATGTTGAATCCTAACTCTCTCTCTCTTTTTTCTTTTTTGAAATTCTGTTAATGTGATGATATTAGGGGCGGGGTAAAGGTGGGGATGATTAAGTCAGGAGGGTAGAACCCTCATAAATGGGATTAATGTCCTTATAAAACAGATGGAGCTCCCTTTTCTGCTTATCTTTTCTGCTGTGTGAGGACACAGAGAAGAGACAGCCTTCTATGAATAAAGAGGCAGGCCCTCACCAGAAACAGAATCTGCTGGTGGCTTGACCTTAGACTTCTCAGCTCCCAGACTGTGAGAAATAAATGTTTATTTTATGTTTAAGCCACCTTGTTTATGATATTTTTGTGTTAGCAACCTGCATGGACTAAGACAGTTATCCTAACATGGTTTGCTTTCCAACTGAAATGTAAAGTTAGAGGTCAGGATGGTTAGAAGGGAGAGGAAGTACCAGCAGAGCAAATGCAGGCACCATGGAGTAGCATCTACAGAACAAATAATGGTGGTATCCTCTGACCACCCACACAGCAAGTCCTGAAATCTATAAATTTTAATCTACATTGCAACTGTTTGGGGCCTTTGTGAAACACAGGTTAAGTTTAGGTGCCTACTCACTGGTTGTATAATTTCTGATTATCAAAATGTAAATTTATAAAATATGTTCTAGCTAAATATGGACTTGTTTGGAAACTAGAAAGAAAAAATATATAAAAATATCTATAAAATCAAAACATTATGAAATATTATTGTTACTTGACCCTGGTTATGTTCCTGAAAACTGACATTACATAGTGAAGTTAACCATAGCTGAGAATTTCATGAGAAATACAAAGCTGTGAATATATCCTTTTAATAATATTTGAGAACATTATTAATAAAGTAAGGCTACTTGATCATAAGTGAAAAAGTTATAAGTGATAATGAGAGTATAATTAACATTAATTTATGACTTTGCCAATAACTTTCTTCCTACAATGTTTCAAATGTTATGGATTTCTTTAGTTGTTCAGCTTTGGTGGCATGACTGCTTGAAGGTAAAATGACAATTTTTCTAAGACTTAAAATGTTTAGGAAATTCAGTCTTTAGGCAAGATAGTTTATTTTTTAATACATTTGGCTCTGCTTCTGACTTAGAGTGCTCCTTTGGTATGCTTAGTGTTACAAATGTCTTCTTGATGTCCAGTATGTAAAGTTTGCTTATGCCTCATTTCAGGAACAAGGGAAGGCCTTTCATGAACATAAGTAGTTTGATTAGAAAAAATGCAAAAGATCAGATATGTATTTTGTCTTTCATCTTTTTCTGTCCTCTCTCTCTTCCTGTTTTCTTGATTTCTGTAATATGGTTTAATTAGTCAATCCTGAAATGCAATAAAACTGTCTACTGTGATCTCTCAATATGAAAAGGACAGGCCTGAATGGAGAAGAGGGTAAAGCTCATGTGAATCTCATGTCAAAAATGTCCAGATGCTTCTAAGAAGCTTATAATTGTTCTTTCATGTATTTTCTTTGTTAAAGATTTATTATAATCACATAGAACTTTCACAGCAGAATGTGGCAGCATTATAACAAAAAAAGCTCAAAAACTAATAGACAGACAAAAATTCCTATTCATTTTTCAACTTTAAAATCAGATATTCGAGGAAAAAAACACTTTCATGCTTCTGATAATTACCGTTTGTTCTTACTTAAACTATTGCTGACTTTGCACTGAGGAACAGAATGAAAGGCCAGTTTATTCTTGCAGTCTTTTCTATCCTGCAGTCTCATGCAGTTGGGAGAAATCTCTAATATTCACTTCTTCAGTTCATTTGAATTCATAACATTTCAGTGCAATGTTAATATGATCTGGGTCTTTGGACTCTTTAATCAATATAAATTGATGAGGCCAGATGAGAAATTCAGGCAAGGCTTTATTGGGACTCATGCTGCTGTGGGAGGGAATGAAAACAAGTAACAGGTGACCTTGGTTGCTCTCTGAGGAGGGCAGGCTGGTTCCTTAAATGGGGTAAAAGTAGGGGCATATCGGTGGGTCAGGTTAGATGGGTAGCCAAGTTGTCTGCCCACCTCTTAGTGGGGCTGAATGCAGGGATCATGGGAGTATCATCCCTGTTTTTTCTCCTGGAAACTCAGAAGTGCCAGTTAGTTTGTGGGCTTTTTGTATTTTGTTGTGCATACCTGACTGCACAGACAAGCAGTTATAGTCTCTTCTAGTTTCTTTGTATTCTGTTGCTAGGGGAGAATTTTGTCCAGGTGTAAGTATAAGCAGAAATAGATGTTTTTCTGGAACTCTCTTGCTTTTTCCATGATCCAGCAGATATTGGCAATTTGATCTCTGGTTCCTCTGCTTTTTCCAAAACCAGCTTGAACATCTGGACATTCATGGTTCATGTACTGTTGAAGCCTGGCTTGGAGAATTCTGAGCACTACTTTACTAGCATTTGAGATGAGTGTAATTTTGTGGTAGTTTGAGCATTCTTTGGCATTGCCTTTCTATGGGATTGGAATGAAAACTGTCCTTTTCCAGTCCTGTGGCTACTGCTGAGTTTTCCAAATTTGCTGGGATATTGAATGCAGCACTTTCACAGCATCATCTTTCAGGATTTGAAATAGCTCAGCTGGAATTCCATCACCTCCACTAGCTTTGTTCATAGTGATGCTTTCTAAGGCCCACTTGACTTCACATTCCAGAATGTCAGGCTCTAGGTGAGTGATCACACCATCATGATTATCTGGGTCATGACTATCTTTCTTGTACAGTTCTTCTGTGTATTCTTGCCACCTCTTCTTAATATCCTCTGCTTCTGTTAGGTCCATACCATTTCTGTCCTTTATCGAGCCCATCTTTGCATGAAATGTTCCCTTGGTATCTCTAATTTTCTTGAAGAGATCGCTAGTCTTTCCCATTCTGTTCTTTTCCTCTATTTCTTTGCATTGATCACTGAGGAAGGTGTTCTTATCTCTCCTTGCTATGCCAAAGATTTTGACTGTGTGGATCACAATAAACTGTGGAAAATTCTGAAAGAGATGGGAATACCAGACCACCTGACCTGCCTCTTGAGAAACCTGTATGCAGGTCAAGAAGCAACAGTTAGAACTGGACATGGAACAACAGACTGGTTCCAAATAGGAAAAGGAGTACGTCAAGGCTGTATATTATCATCCTGCTGATTTAACTTATATGCAGAGTACATCATGAGAAACGCTGGGCTGGAAGAAACACAAGCTGGAATGAAGATTGCTGGGAGAAATATCAATAACCTCAGATATGCAGAGGACACCACCTTTATGGCAGAAAGTGAAGAGGAACTCAAAAGCCTCTTGATGAAAGTGAAAGAGGATAGTGGAAAAAGTTGGCTTAAAGCGCAACACTCAGAAAATGAAGATCATGGCATCTGGTCCCATCACTTCATGGGAAATAGATGGGGAAACAGTGGAAACAGTGTCAGACTTTATTTTTTAGGGCTCCAAAATCACTGCAGATGGTGATAGCAGCCATGAAATTAAAAGACGCTTACTCCTCGGAAGAAAAGTTATGACTATGACCAACCTAGATAGCATATTGAAAAGCAGAGACATTACTTTGCCAACAAAGGTCCATCTAGTCATGGTTTTTCCAGAGGTCATGTATGGATGTGAGAGTTGGACTGTGAAGAAAGCTGAGCACTGAAGAGCTGATGGTTTTGAACTGTCGTGTTGGAGAAGACTCTTGTGAGTCCCTTGGACTGCAAGGAGATCCAACCAGTCCATTCTGAAGGAGATCAGCCCTGGTATTTCTTTATGCTAAAGCTGAAATTCCAGTACTTTGGCCACCTCATGAGAAGAGTTGACTCATTGGAAAAGACTCTGATGATGGGAGGGATTGGGGGCAGGAAGAGAAGGGGACGACAGAGGATGAGATGGCTGGATGGCATTACTGACTTGATGGACATGAGTCTGAGTGAACTCCAGGAGTTGGTCATAGGAAGGTCTGGCGTGCTGCATTTCATGGGGTTGCAAATAGTCGGACACGACTGAGTGACTGAACTGAACTCAAGTATAAGCACTTTGGTAAAGGGTACCAGGTCCCAAACCAGCTCACTATAATTTAATTTAAATAGTTCAGTTTTCCAACAGTATATTAGAAACAATATAGAAGGGAACAATGAACAAGTTGAGTACAATATAAAAAAAGAAATCTGATGTTTTAGTCCAATAGATGTTTGTGGACATTTATTTTCCAAACATTTTTGTCTTGGTAACTATACCTGTTTTCCCTCCAGGGGATCACTCATTCTTCCCTTTTGTCTCATGTGTTTCCAGTGGCATTTACTCCATATCCACAAAGACCTAATCCACATGGCATTTTGTATTGTTCAGGCCTCTATGGTGGGTTTAAGGAAAACCATCAAAGCCATTAGAACAATGGAACTAAATGACAGAGAAAAACCTCATTGTTTTTGTTTGGCTTTGAACCTGGGCATTTCAAACAGTTCTCTCCAAAACTATTTGAGAATAAAACACATAGAAGAAATGTAGTGGAGAAACAGAGTAACCAGTTTCTTGTAATATAGTTTGAGCTATGGGTTCAGCCAAGACCTGAGATTTTAGATAAATAAAGTCCATGATTCTGGAATATTAACTTTTTTTCTGCTGAGGTTAGTTTGAGCTGAGTTTCTTTTATTTGCCAACCAACATATTTTAAGAGATACACTGGATATAAAAACAGTGAAGCAATTTACACAGGAAAAAGTCAGTATCAAGAGGAATTAATAAATAATTTTTTTCTTGAAAATCAAGAGTATTGAGCTCAAACACATCTATCTTGTAGACAATTTATATGTGGGTCTTGTTTTTCTTAATTCAATTTGACATTCTGTGTCTTTTAATGAGCATATTTAGATTACTTTCATTATGGTGATTATTAATACAGTTAGATTAATATCTACTCAATCTCTGTAACTATATATCAGGTAAAAGGATTTTAGTGTGAGGATTATTTTTATCTGGCTAGAAGTTAGACCATGTATATTGGTTGCTGTGATTGCATTGTCAGAGCCTACAATTTCTTCTAATGTTTTTGTTTCTGATTCATCTGTTGTTTTTGAGCTTTTCTAGAGGTTCTTTGGACTTCCGTGGTGGCTCAGGCGGTAAATCGTCTGCCTACAATGTGGGAGACCTGGGTTCAATTCCTGGGTTGGGAAGATCTCCTGAAGAAGAAAATGGCAACCTATTCCAGTATTTTGCCTGGAAAAATCCCATGGACAGAGGAGCCTAGATTCTTTAAAAAGGTTTGAAGCTTACCATTCTTTCAGCTTCAATCCCTTGTTATTACACCAGAGCCCTGCTGATATAACAGTAAGCTGTAGAAGGGGAAGAAGTGTTCAGTAGTCCTATGATTGGGTATCAGTCTTTAAATGAACCTGAATTAGGTATTTTTCTTTCCCAGGTTGGTTAATCTTTGGCTAAAAACCCTAGTTGGTTTAGTCTCTGGTAAAATACATTTCTTTGAAGGAAGAAGGGGGAGCTCTGTATGTACTTCAAAAGGTTACTTTTTCCCTCCTTCTGTATAAACTACAAAGGGATTTCTCTCTAATGTTTACAGTGGCAGAAATAGGCTTTCTGTAGATAAAACTCACAAGAAGGTGTGTGGAGGGGCTAATACTTGAGCTCTGCAGAGTTTTTAATTCCCAATCTCATCTACCTGGCTGCTGCTGCTGCTAAGTTGCTTCAGTCATGTCCGACTCTGTGCGACCCCATAGACGGCAGCCCATCAGGCTCCCCTGTCCCTGGGATTCTCCAGGCAAGAATACTGGAGTGAGTTGCCATTTCCTTCTCCAATGCATGAGAACGAAAAGTGAAAATGAAATTGCTCAATCATGCCCATCTCTTAGCGACCCCATGGGCTGCAGCCAACCAGGCTCCTCCATCCATGAGATTTTCCAGGCAAGAGTACTGGAGTAGGGTGCTATTGCCTTCTCTGCACCTACAGTGAGCCTGCAACAATTCACTAATTACAATCTAAAGTTGTTTTACCGATGTCTCCAGCTCTGATAGCTGACCCTAGGTGCTGGGACTAGCCCTGGGTTTTACTCTTGGAAAGCTGTGATTCTGTTTTTATTTGTCTGTCCAGATTCTGGGCAATAGATTCTGAGAAATAGAATTCAATCTATTGAATCAATTCCGTTCAATCTAAAAATAGATTCCATCTATTTTCAATAGATTCCTCATTTCTCTGATGCATCTATGAAGACCGGTCAATTTCAGTTAATCTTTTTTCTTTCTTACAGTCCTGAGTGATGACTTCTGTTTACATGTTGGTCCAGAAAGTAGAAGTCCTCATCCACTCTCTTTCCAACTCTGCTGCTGCTGCTGCTGCTGCTGTCACTTCAGTAGTGTCCGACTCTGTGCAACTCCACAAACGGCAGCCCATCAGTTTCCCCTGTTCCTGGGATTCTCCAGGCAAGAATACTGGAGTGGGTTGCCATTTCCTTCTCTAGGTGCCAACTGTGAGTTTTTCTTAATTATTTTCAGAAGCTTCCAAGGAGTCCTGGTCTTAAAAATCTTTATGGTGGAAGATTATGTTACTGGAAGCTTTAATTTGTGTGAACCTTAAGGGTAAATGTAGATTAATATTCACTGAACATTATTATGTGCCAGGCAGCTTGGGAGGTGTTTTCACATGTTTTTTTTTGTTGTTGTTGTTTTTTTTGTTTGTTTGTTTGTTTGTTTTTGGTGTACATTTTGTGGTGCTCATATGAGGCTGCATAGAGCTTAACAGGCCAGAATCAAGATTTCCTGGATTTGAATTCTAGCTCCAGCAATTACTGTTGAGTTGGCCCTTGGCAAGTTTCTCAGCCTCTCTGTGTCTCAGTTTCTCTACCTATGAAGGAAAATAGTGCCTGTTCTGAGAATTAAGTTAAATGATAGCATTATAATTGTTATGGTGACACAATGTGTCCTAATTCTTGCTTTGCTTCTGCCATTTAATAATTCATTTTTTGCCAGTTCAAAAATTTTCTTTATAAAGGTTTTTTGAATGTTTTGTCACTGAAAGCAGCCTAATACACTCCTTCTACTCATTTTGATCATTTAAATAACAACTAGTATGTTCTATTTCCTTTGAAAATTAAAAATAAAATGCAATGAGTGATATTTTAGTTGCATATACAAGAAATTTACCAAGTTTTGTAAAAGCGTATGTGGGAAAATTTTCTATATTGCTAGAGAAAGTCATTTTTATATCATGTGATGGTATGGTGTCATGTATGATTCCCTGGAGGAGCAAATGGGAACCTGCTCCAGTATTCTTGTCTGGAAAATTCCATAGACAGAGGAGCCTGGCAGGTTACAGTCCATGGGGTTACAGAGAGTCAGATATGACTGAACATCCGTGGTATGGTGATTGCACATTCATTATTCAGTTGAGTTTTTGTCAGTTTAAGCAGAACACACATTTCTTTTAAAGCTGCAAAGTGGCATGCCAATGACTATTCAGTGTTGTCAATCAGGATATGTGCTATGTTGGCAAGCAGATATGCCATTGGACATTAAAG
>SJYQ01001969.1:234931-260272 GCA_006410935.1 Redunca redunca
TCATATTATATAACATGGAATATATTATTTCAATAATAAGATCCTAAAGTGGTAATGTTAATAATAAAGAAACCATTGTTAGTTTCAAAATTGAGCTACTATCAAAGAAGGAAGGATGTGGGACTACACTATTGAAATCATCCTCAAAGTTAATGTTGTTGTCTTTGCTGTGAAAGATTGAGAGGTTGTATATGTTGGGTTAGTGAGGTTATTATCGCACCATGCCAGGCCTCCCTGTTCATCACTGTCTCCCGGAGTTCACTCAGACTCACCTTCATTGAGTCCGTGATGCCATCCAGCCATCTCATCCTCTGTCGTCCCCTTCTCCTCCTGCCCCCGATCCTTCCCAGCATCAGAGTCTTTTCCAATGAGTCAACTCTTCTCATGAGGTGGCCAAAGTACTGGAGCTTCAGCTTTAGCATCATTCCTTCCAAAGAAATCCCAGAGTTGATCTTCAGAATGGACTGGTTGGCTCTCCTTGCAGTCCAAGGGACTCTCAAGGGTCTTCTCCAACACCACAGCTCAAAAGCATCAATTCTTTGGTGCTCAGCCTTCTTCACAGTCCAACTCTCACATACATACACGACCACAGGAAAAACCTTGCCTTGACTAGCGGACCATAGTCGGCAAAGTAATGTCTCTGATATAGTATGACTTAAAATTTTTTGTTCTTTCCACCACATCACAGTTCCAGATATCTTAAGTATATCATTTCATGGTTTATGGATTCTTTGAAATCATCAGTCCAGCCATCTCTCTGATAGACAGTTTAGGATTTCTCAACCAGGAATCTTTTTAATTCAACTATTGCTAAAGTAACATCAACATCAGGAAGTGAACATCTCTGCAGAATAACATTCATAAAGGAGGATAAAGAGCACAATATCTATAAGGTTTATTTTGTTTTCTTCTAAAACTAACTGACCCAGACCAGTTTAAATCGGTATCTATTGCATCCTTAGCATTTATTCAAACCATGTGAATGCATTACTTTCCCTGTAGCTCAGACAATAAGACTCTGTCTGCAGTGCAGGAGACCTGGATTCAATTCCTGAGTGAGGAAGATCCCCCTGAGAAGGGAATGGCACCCCACTCCAGTATTCTTTCCTGGAGAATTCCATGAGTAGAGGAGCCTGGCAGGCTACAGTCCATGGGGTCACAAAGATTTGGACTCTACTGAGTGAATAACACTATCCTGCTATCTAAGCCATGTCTAAAGGGAGTGAATGGCATTGACTGTGTTTTCCACTAGGCCATATAAGTTTACTTCTGATAGAAAAGTCTCATAGCAGATAATGTTCTTTGGTTTTTCTTCTGAAGGCAAGGAAAAAATAATGGTTAAAATGAAACAAATCTGGAATTCTAGTTAGAAGAAGGATTTTTTTTTCTCCTTGTTAAACTATCTTAAAGAGTTTATAACTTCAGAAATACTTATGTTAGCAAAAAAGAACTCATCATAAGGCAAACTACTGGAAAACCAACAGAGGTAAATACTAATATGTGAAATAATAAGATAAAATAATTCCTTTGTTTTATTAGCATACTCAGCAATCTTGTTTCCTCTTTCATGAAGCTTTTAAAATCACACTTCCTCCACTAAGTGTTCCCTAAACTCATAGGATGGTCAGCATATCCTAATTAGCTATCAAATTATAATAGTTTCTTATTTGTTGTATTTCAAGATCCTCTCTCTTAGCAAGCATAAAGTATAAATATAGTTATATTTTTTATTTACTCATTCATTATTCAACTGGTTCCTATTCATTTTGAGTCTGTCACTGTTGTTTATTACATATTTTAATATACACACAGAATGAGGGAGCAAGAAAAAGAGAATAATGGAGAGAGAAAAATAAAAGGCTTTTTTGAGATTATTTTAAGGAATTGGCTCAGATTATTGTGGAAGCTGATACATGCAAAATCTTTAGGACAGCACAGCAAACTGGAGACCCAAAAGAGTTGCAGTTCTGGTCCATAGGCATTTGGCTAATAGGATTCCCCTATTTGGGGGAAAGTCAGTGTTTTTTACTTAAGGACTTCAACTGAATGGATAAGGCCTACATTATGAAAGATGATTTGCTATACTCAGTCTACTAATTTAAATGTTAATCCCATCAGCCATAAAAAATGAAGAAATCTCACCACTTTTGACAACATGGATGGACCTTGAATACATTATGCTAAGTGAAATGTCAGACAGAGAAAGACATATCTCACTAGTATTTGTAATTCAAAAAAAAAAATAATAAAAACAAACAGACTCATGGAAAAGGGATCAAACTTGTGGTTACCAGAGATGAAGAGAGGGTAGGGGAGGGGAAATTGGAGGAAGATGGTCAAAAGGTACACAGTTCCATCTGTAAGACAAATGAAAGATTTAAAATATAATATGATGATTATCATTAACACTGTTGTATGATATGTAGACAAGATGTTGAGAGTAAACCCTAAGTATTCCCACCCCCCAAATAGTTTTCCTTTTCTTTTTATTGTATCTGTGAGATGGTGGATAATAACTGAATCTATTGTAGCAATTCAGTTCAGTTCAGTTCAGTTCAGTCACTCAGTCGTGTCTGACTCTTTGTGACCCCATGAATCACAGCATGTCAGGCCCCCCTGTTGATCACCAACTCCCTAAGTTCACTCAGACTCACGTCCATCGAGTCAGTGATACCATCCAGCCATCTCATCCTCTGTCGTCCCCTTCTCCTCCTGCCCCCAATCCCTCCCGGCATCAGAGCTTTTTCCAATGAGTCAACTCTTCTCATGAGGTGGCTAAAGTACTGGCGTTTCAGCTTTAGCATCATTCCTTCCAAAGAAATCCCAGGGCTGATCTCTTTTATTTCACAATAAAAGTAAAATTAGATCATTATGCTGTGTGTCTTAAAATTTATACTGTGATATATGTCAATTATTTTTCAAAGAAACTGAAAACAGTGTTAATCTCATCCAAAAATCTTCAAATAAATATTTAGAATACTGGTTTACAAATTAATCTGAGAGTTGTGGTCTAGTCAAGTTGTCAGATAGAAGCGAAGAAAAAAAATTGGACACCATATATATATATATATATATATGATTTCCTTTAGATGGACTGGTTGGATCTCCTTGCAGTCCAAGGGACTCTCAAGAGTCTTCTCCAACACCACAGTTCAAAAGCATCAATTCTTTGGTTCTCAGCTTTCTTTATACTACAAATATCACATACATACGTGACTACTGGAAAAACCATAGCTTTGACTAGGCGAACATTTGTTGGCAAAGTAATGTCTCTGCTTTCAATATGCTGTCTAGGTTGGTCATAGCTTTTCTTCAAAAGAGCAAGTATCTTTTAATTTCATGACTGCAGTCACCATCTGCAGTGATTTTGGAGCCCCAAAGATAAGTCTCTCACTTTTTATTGTTTCCCGATGTATTTGCCATGAAGTGATGGGACCAGATGCCATGATATTAGTTTTCTGAATGTTGAACACTAAGCCAACTTTTTCACTCTCCTCTTTTAATCAAGAGGCTGTTTGTTTCTTCACCTTCACCATAAAGGCAGTGTCCTCTGAATATCTGAGGTTATTGATATTACTCTTGACAATCTTGATTCCAGCCTATGCTTCATCCAGGCTGACATTTCTCATGATGTACTCTGCATTTAAGTTAAATAAGCAGGGTGACAGTATATAGCCTTAACATACTCTGTTTCTTATTTGGAACCAGTCTGCTGTTCCATGTCCAGTTCTAAATGTGGCTTCTTGACCTGCATACAGATTTCTCAAGAGGTAGGTCAGGTCGTCTGTTATTCCATCTCTTGAAGAATATTCCACAGTTTGTTGTGATCCACACAGTCAAAAGCTTTGGGGTAGTCAGTAAAACAGAAGTAGATGTTTTTCTGGAAGTCTCTTGCTTTTTCAATGATCCAACAGATGTTGCCAATTTGATCTCTGGTTCCTCTGCTTTTTTAAATCCAACTTGAATAGCTGGAAGTTCACGTTTCACATACTGTTGAATCCTACCTTGGAGAATTTTGAGCATTACTTTGCTAGTGTGTGAGATGAGTGCAATTGTGTGGTAGTTTGAACAGTCTTTTGAACATTCTTTGGCATTTCCTTTCTTTGGGGTTGGAATGAAAACTGACCTTTTCCAGTCCTGTGGCCACTGCTGAGTTTTCCAAATTTGCTGGCATATTGAGTGTAGCACTTTCACAGCATCAACTTTTAGGATTTGAAATAGCTCAACTGGAACTCCATCACCTCCACTTTCTTTGTTCATAGTGATGCTTCCAAAGACCCACATAACTTTATTTTTCAGGGTGTTTGGCTCTAGGTGAGTGATCGCACCATCGTGGTTATCTGGGTCATGAAGATCCTTTGTATATAGTTCTTCTGTGTATTCTTGCCACCTCTTCTTAATATCTTCTACTTCTGTTACGTGCATACCATTTCTGTCCTTTACTGTGTCCATCTTTGCATGAGATGTTCCCTTGGTATTGCGTTTTTTTTTTGACGAGATCTCTAGTCTTTCCCATTTTATTGTTTTTCTCTAATTCTTTGCATTAATCACTGTGGAAGGCTTTCTTATCTCTCCTTGCTATTCTTTGGAACTCTGCATTCAAATGGGTATATCTTTTCTTTTCTCTTTTGCCTTTTGCTTCTCTTTTCACAGCTATTTGTAAGGCCTCCTCAGACAACCATTTTGCATTTTTGCATTTCTTTTTCTTGGGGCTGGTCTTGATTACTGCTTCCTATACTATGTCATGAACCTCTGTCAATAGTTCTTCAGGCACTCTGTGAATCAGATCTAATCCCTTGAATCTATTTCTCACTTCCATGTATAATTGTAACAGATGTTATCTAGGTCATACCTGAATGGTCTAGTGGTTTTCCCTACTTTCTTCAATTTAAGTCTAAATTTGGCAATAAGGAGTTTATGATCAGAGCCACAGTTGGCTCCTGGTCTTGTTTTTGCTGACTGTATAGAGCTTCTCCATCTTTGGCTACAAAGAACATAGTCAATCTGATTTCGCTGTTGACCATCTGGTGATGTCCATGTGTAGAGTCTTCTCTTGTGTTGTTGGAAGAGTGTGCTTGCTATGACCAGTGAGTTCTCTTGGCAAAACTCTGTTAGGTTTTTATCTCCTTTGTTTTGTACTCAAAGGCCAAACTTGCATGTTACTCCAGGTATCTCTTGAATTCCTACTTTTGTGTTCCAGTTCCATATAATGAAAAGGACATCTTTTGGGGGTATTTGTTCTAGAAGGTCTTGTAGGTCTTCATAGAACTGTTCAACTTCAGCTTCTTTGGCATTATTGGTTAGGGCATAGAGTTGGGTTACTGTGATATTGAATGGTTTGCCTTAGAAACAAACAGACATCATTCTGTCATTTTTGAGACTGCATCCATGTACTGCATTTTAGACCCTTTTTTGGACAATAATGGCTACCCAATTTCTTTTGAGTATTTATGTATTTTGTGTATTTTTATATAATTATATATATGTGCATATATATATATATGAAATTAAAAATTTAAAAATAATGTCTGGAATAAAAGCTAGATTAGTTATTCTTGAAATAAGAAATGATGACTTTTGAGACACTCACCCAGATGCTGCACACAAATAACAGTTATGAGAGGACAGCTTGAAGACACTGAGGATATACTGTGAGATATATTATCGAAAAACAAACTTACCTCGCTGAGGTTCACTGAAAGAACTTTCTAAAAGATCCACATCAACCAAATGTAATAGGGGGAGTAAAATTTTTAAGTATATTATCTTGATTTATTTACCTACTTACAGAGGATGAGATGGTTGGATGGCATCACTGATGAAATAGACATGAACTTGGGCAAACTCTGGGAGATGGTGAAGGACAGGGAAACCTGGCATGCTGCAGTCCATTGGGTTGTGAAGAGCTGGACATGACTTGGAGACTGAAAAACAAAATGTGTTATATAAGAATTAATTAAGAAGTAACAACAATAAGATGAAAAATAGATGGATTTCTTCCAACCCAAATTAAGGATTTTGGTTTAACATAAACACTGTGGATGGAGATAATGGGTAACCAAAAGCTGAAAGAGACACTGTCACTATATTAAACCAGCACTGAGTTAATAGAATAAAGGAGATCTTGAAAAATCAATAAATGAAGGACAAGAAATCCAAGAAAAAAATTGAGCAAAGATAAAAGCATAACTCCCAGAAAGGAAAACACAAATGACTAGCAAGTTTATTAATGAATGTTTAAACTCATAAATAATTAGAAAAATGAAAATGCTTAAAAAGGCAATATCTGTTTACAGTCATTGGGTTAGCAAGAATTAAATAGTTATATAGTGTCAGTTTTGGAAAACTGAATTCTTCTTGCAGAGTTTGTGGGAGTTTATACACTGCTTTGGCCATTCTAGTGTGTAATGCTTCACTACATTGTCAGATTATTTGTATTTATGCTGTGTATACATTTATTTTATAACTAGCTGTATATATCACAAATAGGGCCATAGAAAGCCAAATATAATGAAGTGGGGAGATGAAAGTGATCTTCATGCTACCAGAGAAGACTGTGTAAATAAAATATAGTGGATGTGTGCTATGGATCTCTAAAAATATTAGAAACAGCAAGCTAGGTATAAACTCAGCAGTATGAATAACTTTTAAGTACACAGTGCTTAATGAATAGAGTAAGAAACAGAATGTGGTCTTAACACAATAAAATTTATGTGCATTTAAAATATTCTCACAGCAAATCCTGGCATATTTTTAAATGGATGTATAAAACTCAAGAACACACATTCAGTTCAGTAGAGTATTTGCTTTTGGAGGAATCAATTAAGAACAAAAAATGATTAAAAAAAAATAAAACAAAAGGTGCTTTACACAGAACAGTAATATAGTTTTCCAGATAGTATAAGTATTTTTCTGTGTATCTGAAAGAATAATAATAATGAAAATAGCAGGATAATAATAATAGTGTCAGTTACTATATTTTTATCAGTAGAGAAATAAATGCTATCAATTGGAAACTGTACCTAATTTGAGAATTGTTAATAGACAGTTAAAGTGTATATGAACAAAGCAAGGATGTCCACTGTCTCCTCTACTACTTAAAATTGTTTTGAATTTATTAGCCAATATAATCATATAAGAGAAGTCAATCAGAAAAATAAAATTAGAAAGATAGTAAGACTCTGTTTTCAGATGATCTGATTGTAAAACTAGAAAACAAAAGGGGAACAATGATAAACTTAACACAAGTTAAAACTATTCATTATCTTAGTAGAATATAAAATTAACCTGAAAATAAATAGCCTGTGACTTCTGGTTGCTGATCTGTCATCTCAAATCTTGGACTTGATTAAAATACAGAATTTCTGCTCTGTGAAAAACACTATTAAGGAAATTAAAGTTCTAGCTCAGACTGAGAAAAAAATACTTGAAACATAAATAATAAAGAACTTGGGTCCAATATAAAGAACTCTTAAAACTAAACAATAAAAAAACAAATAATTCACAATTTAAAATGAATAAAAGATCTGAATAGACATCTCACTAAAGAAAATACATGGATGATGAATAAGTCTATGAAAAAGCACCTCATCATTGCAAATTAAAACAACAGTAAGCTATCATAGTACTCCTATGATGGTGGTGGTGTTTTAGTTGCTAAATCATATGTGATTCTTGTGACCCCATAGACTGTAGCCTACCAGCCTCCTCTGTCCGTGGCATTTCCCAGGCAAGACTAATAGAATGGGTTGCCATTTCCTTTTCCAGGGGATCTTCCTGAACCAGGAATTGAACCTGGATATCCTGCACTAGAGACAGATTCTTTACTGACTAAAGCACCAGGGCAGCCCCAGCACTCCTATGAGAAGATCTAAAATCACCCAAATTAACAAAAACTGTTGTTGGTGAGGATGTAGAGCATTCACTGCTACTGAGAGTGCAAAAATACTACAGACAGTTTGGAAGACAGTTTGATAGCTCACCAAAAGATCTAGCAGTCTCCTCTAAGTGTTAGCCAGCTGATTTGAAACTTATATCCACATAAAAATCCGCATAAGAATGCTTATATCATCTTTATTCATACAGGCCCCAAAATGAAAGCAACCAAGATTTTCTTCAACTAGTGAATGAATAAAACAAATTGTGGTATAGTTATATAGTGGAGTATTATTTAGTGCTGATCCTACAAGGACCACCACATTTTTGAATCATGCTATCCTGTGCTTGAAGTGGCCTCAAGTGTTTTTACTGTTCTCTTCATAGCCAAAATTTAATTAGTCATAACCAACCAGACTAGGATTTTAGCTAGTATGAGGATAGCAGAAACTTAACTGAAGCAAAAGCAGTTAGTGAGACAGGATTTCCTCTCTACTCACATTCAAGCCAGCTTCCCAGTGGCTTGGCAGTAAAGAATCTGCCTGCAGTGAAGGAGAAACAAGAGAAACGAGAGACATGGGTTCGATACTTGGATCAGGAAGATCCCTTGGAGGAGGGCATGGCAACCCACTGCAGTATTCCTGCCTGGAAAATTCCATGGATAGATGAGTCTGATGGGCTACAGGCCATAAGATCACAAAGAGTCAGACACGACTGAAGGACTTAGCAGGCATGTATGGCACTAATTCATAAATTTTTGCACCATATGTTGTAAAACTAGTTTACATTTATATAATAATAGATATGCATATTTTACTAGGCCATTATGCTTATTTATATTATATGAATACTGTTAGATATCATTTTTAACCCATTATAAGATTTGTTACATATTTATATAATTGACATATGTTACTTTTGATTTAAAACTTTATTAAATAATCTTTCTGACAAGTACAGTTTGTTGTTGTTTAGGCACTGAGTCCTGTCCAACTCTTATTGACCTATTGACTGTAGCCTGCAATGCTCCTCTATCCATGGGATTTCTCAGGCAAGAATACTGGAGTGGGTTGCCATGTCCTCCTCCAGGGGATTTTCCTGACCCAGTTATTGAACTCATGTCTTCTGTATATTCTGCCTTGGGAGGCAAATTCTAGAGATCCCTTCAAGAAAATTAGAGATACCAAGGGAACATGGCATGCAAAGATGGGCACAATAAAGGACAGAAATGGTATGGACCTAACGGAAGCAGAAGATATTAAGAAGAGGTGGCAAGAATACACAGAAGAACTGACCAAAAACAATCTTCATTATCCAGATAATCATGATAGTGTGATCACTCACCTAGAGCCAGAAATCCTGGAATGTGAAGTCAAGTGGGCCTTAGGAAGCATCACTACAAACAAAGCTAGTGTAGATGGTGGAATTCCAGCTGAGCTATTTCAAATCCTGAAATGATGCTGTGAAAGTGCTGCACTCAATATGTCAGCAAATTTGGAAAACTCAGCAGTGGCCACAGGACTGGAAAAGGTCAGTTTTCATCCCAATCCCAAAGAAAGGCAATGTCAAATAATGCCCAAACTACTGCACAATTGTACTCATCTCATGCTAGCAAAGTAATGTTCAAAATTCTCCAAGCCAGGCTTCAACAATACATGAACTGTGAACTTCCAGATGTTCAAGCTGGTTTTAGAAAAGGCAGAGGAACCAAAGATCAAATTGCCAACATGTATTGGATCATGGAAAAAGCAAGAGAGTTCCAGAAAAACATCTATTTCTGCTTTATTGACTATGCCAAAGCTTTTGACTGCATGGATCACAACAAATTGTGGAAAATTCTGAAAGAGATGGGAGTATCCGACCACCTGAGCTGCCTCTTGAGAAATCTGTATTCAGGTCAAGAAGCCGCAGTTTGAACTGGACATGGAAAAACAGACTGGTTCCAAATAGGAAAAGGAGTAGGTCAAGGCTGTATATTGTCACCCTGCTTATTTAACTTATATGCAGAGTACATCATGAGAAACGCTGGGCTGGAAGAAGCACAAGCTGGAATCAAGATTGCTGGGAGAAATATCAATAACCTCAGATATGCAGATAACCACCCTTATGGAAGACAAAGTGAAGAAGAACTAAAGAGTCTCTTGACGAAAGTGAAAGAGGAGAGTGAAGAAGTTGGCTTAAAGTTCAACATTCAGAAAACTAAGATCATGGTATCTGGTCCCATTACTTCATGGCAAATAGATGGGGAAACAGTGGAAACAGTGGCTGACTTTATTTTTTTGTGTGCTCCAAAATCACTGCAGATGGTGACTGCAGTCATGAATTTAAAAGATGCTTGCTCTTTGCAAGTAAGGCTATGAACAATCTAGACAGCATATTAAAAAGCAGAGATATTCCTTTGCTAACAAAGGTCTGTCTAGTCAAGCCTATGGTTTTTCCAGTAGTCATGTATCAATGTGAGATTTGGACTATAAAAAAGCTGAAGGCTGGAGAATGGATGCTTTTGAACTGTGGTGTTGGAGAAGACTCTTGAGAGTCCCTTTTTGGACTGCAAGGAAATCCAACCAGTCCATCCTAAAGGAGATCGGTCCTAAGTGTTCACTGGAAGGACTGATGTTGATGCTGAAACCCGACTACTTTGGCCACCTCATGCAAAGAGCTGACTCATTGGAAAAGACCCTGAAGCTTGGAAAAATTGAAGGCAGGAGGAGAATGGGACAACAGAGGATGAGATGGTTGGATGGTATCACCAACTCAATGGACATGAGTTTGGGTAAACTCCAGGAGTTGGTGATGGACACGTAAGGCTGGCCTGCTGCAGTCCATGGGGTCACAAAGAATCGGACATGACTGAGTGACTGTTCTGAACTGAACTGGGCAACCAGGAAAGCCCAGGAACAATAAATTGTGCAAAAATTAAACACTGAGAACAAATCTACTTCGAGTATTTTACTGACATATATTTATGTGTAGCCCAATGGATAATTATATTTTTTAGTTCTTTGAAGAAATATAAGTAATTCAATCTCCCATAGCAACACAGAAGAATCAGATAGAAATTCACTAAATATAACAAATAAAGAAAAAATATTTATATTCAGTATTAAGAAAAAACAAGGATTTACAGTTCTCAGAAATGCTTTATTTAATATTCATATCTGAAAGTGGTTTTCCACTCATTGATACTCCTTATGCTACATTATTGGTTCTTTATAAACTACTTCTAAAATCNTAGCAATGTAGATTGAATTATTCAGCTTTGTATCATCTAGGGACGTTCTTTTTTTGGAGAAGAATTTTCAAACTGTCTCATACTACTGTATACAGAGAAACATCACTGCAATGGAATGTACCTGTGCTATGCTGGGGTTCATCTTCCATTCATGAGTATTCCAAAGGCACCCAAAGTGCTTGCTACCTCCCAGTCTCCAAATTCTATTGGTGATTGCATAAAAATATTCAGTTGGATGGTGAAGTGTCAAATCTTTATAAGCTAAATGGTTATAGAGTAAAAATTTGATACATGCCCAAGGAGGAATGATACATTCTTCTTCTTGTCAAGTGAAAGTAAAATCTTATGGTATTCTATGCATGTTTGAATAAAGAAAAAATCATTTACTAAGATAGCAGCTATATTCCAATTGCCACAGTCTGCATTGATTTGACTACTGCAAATTATGACATTATTTTTTATATGCTCTAAGAAGATCCCTGAGTTTGAACATTAGCCATAAAATAAGAATTTAGGATGCAAGGGTATGTATTTTGTAATTTCCATCCATACTGATTGGCTAATAATGTCCCCAAGGCTAATATTCTCCACACCATTCTGCCTGACTCAGCATGCTCTGGCAGAGTAAAAGTCCTTGGGCAGATGATGTGGTCATAATAAAAAGCCTTCAGTGTGTACAAGAAAAATGGAAATTTAGATACATGGACAGGACACTCACATTATCTGGTAAAAATTGAAAAATAAAATACACTATTCCCTCTATTTGTTTTTGTTGTTCAGTCGCTAAGTTGTGTCTGACTCTTTGCAACCCCATGACTCTTTTGCAACTGTAGCACACCAGGATTCCCTGTCCTTCACTTTCTGAGGAGGGAGTGTTTTTTGCTATACATAGTTTGTTCAGATTCATGTCCATCAAGTTGGTGATCCTATCTAATCATCTTATCCTCTGCTGCCCCCTTCTCTTTTTGCTTTCAAGTTTTCCCATAATTGGGGTCTTTTCCAATGTGTTGGCTCTTTTCATCAGGTGGCCAAAGTATTGTAACTTCAGCTTCAGCATCAGTTCTTCCAATGAATATTCAGGGTTGATTTCTGTTAGGATAGATTGGTTTGATCTCCTTGCTGTCCAAGGGACTCTCAAGAGTCTTCTCCAGCACCACAGTTCATAAGCATCAATTCTTCAGTGTTCAGCCTTCTTTATTGTCCAGGTCTCACATCCAATACATAACTACTGAAAAAACCACAACTTTGACTAGATGGACCTTTGTCGGCAAAGCATAGCCTCTGCTTTTTACACTGTCTGGGTTGGTCATAGCTTTTCTTTGAAGGAGCAAATGTCTTTTAATTTTATGGCTGCTGTCACCATTGGCAGTGATTTTGGAGCCTAAGAAGATAAATTCTGTCACTGCTTCCACATTTTCCCCTTCTATTTTCCATGAAGTGATGGGATTGGATACCATGATCTTAGTTTTTTGAATGCTGCATTTTATGCAAGCTTTTTCACTCTCCTCTTTCACCCTCATCAAGAGGATCCTTAGTTCCTCTTTGCTTTCTGCTGTTAGAGTTGTATCATCTGCATATCTGATATTTTTCATATTTCTTCTGGCAATCTTTATTTCAGCTTGTGATTCATCCATCTACCCCAGCATTTTGCATGATGTATTCTGCATATAAATTAAATAAGCAAGGTGACAGTAAACAGCCTTGACATTCTCCTTTCCAAATTTTGAACCAGTCTGTTCAATGTGTGATCCTGTTTCCTGACTTGCATACAGGCTTCTCAGAAAGCAGATAAAGTGGTCTGGTATTCCCATCTCTTGAAGAATTTTCCACAGTTTGTTGTGATCCACACAGTCAAAGGCTTTAGCATAGTCAATGAAGCAGAAGTAGATGTTTTTCTGTAATTCCCTTTCTTTTTCTATAATCCAACAGATGTCAGCAATTTGGTCTCTGGTTCCTCTGCCTTTTTCTAAATATAGCACATACATCTGGAAATTCTCTGTTCACATACTACCAAAGCCTAACTTGAAGGTTTTTGAGCATTACTTTGCTAGTGTGTGAAATGAATGCAATTGTGCGGTAGTTTGAACATTCTTTGTTTGGTGTTGTCCTTCTTTAGGATTGAAATGAAAACTGACCTTTTTCAGTCCTCTGGCAGTTGGTGAGCTTGTCAAATTTGCTGGCATATTGAGTGCAGCATTTTAACAGGATCATCTTTTAGGATTTGAAATAGCTCAGCTGAAATTCTGTCCCCCTCACTAGCTTTGTTCGTAGTAATGCTTCCTAAGACCCACTTGGCTTCACATTCCAGGATATCTGACTCTAGGTGAGTCATCACACCATTATGGTTATCTAGGTCATTAAGATATTTTTTGCATACCTCTTCTAGATTTTCTTCCCACTTCTTCTAAATCTCTTCTGCTTCTGTTAGTTCCTTACTGTTTCTATCCTTAATTGTGCCCATCCTTGTATGAAATGTTCCCTTGATACCTCCAGTTTCCTTAAAGAGATCTCAGTTTTTCTTGACAAAACTTTGTTAGCCTTTGCCCTACTTCATTTTGTACACCAAGGCCAAATTTTCCTGTTACCCCAGGTATTTCTTGACTTACTTTTGTATTTCATTCTCCTACAATGAAAAGGACTTTTTTTTTTGGCATTAGTTCTAGAAGTTCTTGTGGGTCTTCATAGAACTGGTCAACATCAGCTTCTTTGACATCAGGTGTTGGGGAATAGACTTGGGGTACTGTGATATTGAAGGTTTGCCTTGAAAACAGATCATTCTGTCATTTTTGAGACTGCACCCAAGTATTGCATTTTGGACTCTTTTGTTGACTATGAGGATTGTTTCTTTAGTTCTAAGGGATTTTTGCCCATAGTCATAGATATAATTTTCATCTGAATTAAATTCGGCCATTCCTGTACATTTTAGTTCACTGATTTCTGATGTCAGTGTTCACACTCTTACCATCTGCTGCTTGACCACATCCAATTTACCTTGATTCATGGACCTAACATTCCAGGTTCCTATGCAGTTCCTATGTTTGTTGCAGCATTGGACTTTACTTTCACCACCAGACAGACATATCCACAACTGAACGTTGATTTCACTTTGGCCCAGCCGCTTCATTCTTTGAGGGGCTACTAGTAATTGCTCTCTGGTCTTCCCCAGTAGTATATTGGACACCTTCCAACCTGGGAGGCTAATCGTCTGGTATCATATCCTTTTGTCTTTTCATACTGTTCATGGAGTTCTCAAGGAAATGATACTGGAGTGGTTTTCCATTCGTGGACCACATTTTGACCCATCCACTTTGGTGGATGGATGGGTCTCTACTTTGACCCATCCATCTTCGGTGACCCTGAATGGCATGGCTCCTAGCTTCATTTAGTTGCGCAAACTCCTTCACTATGGCAAGGCTGCAATCCATGAATGGGGCTATTCCCTCTAGCTACTGCCCTATTTCTCTCCTTCTTAAAGCAAAATTCCTTGGAATAAGTCTTTAATAATTTTATTTGTAATTTATTTCATCATTTGCGTGTTCAATCTGACAATTATTTTCTCAGACTCACCACATCACTGAAACCATTCAATGTGGCTGTAGCTTCTTCTAGTTTGACATGTTCTTGGTACTCATGGGTATTTAGCATATGGAGGTTGAACTCTAACTTGTGCTTTACTCACCGAACCATGCCTCTTTTGTGGATTTTTACCCACCCAGCAAAAAACATTTTTTTCCTAGTTCGTACCAAGGGACAGGATATATGACTTGTTTATCAGTGTCACCAATGATTATTCATCTAGTTAACTTCTGTGACTGATTGTGAGTAATTATCTCGGTCCACAAGCAACGCTCATCAGATTTGGAACACCTTCTCCTACTCTGCTTCTAGTTCGGCACATCCTCCAATGTGACCGTTGTCCATTTTTGCTTATTTCCTTATGTCTCAGATCTCGAAACATTTGAGGGTCCAAACACTTAGACTTTGGGGACTTTAAAATTGTTTTTATTGACATACCATTCTCTAGAGGTATCATTCATTCTCCTACTTGATCTGTTTTAAATACGTATAGAGCACTGACTGCTGTTTTGGACTCCAGATTCAGCTTGAATTAAAATACTTGATTGAATAACATATTTTAATCAGAAATTTTGCTCTCATTTCCACTTTTTTTATTTGATCATTTCATTAAATTGCTATTCTATCCTTCCTTGGTCAGGCAAGGGATCTTAGAGTCATCTTTGTCTTTTTTCTTTTTTTCTTTTTTTTCCTGTTTTTACCAATCTCCATAGCCAGTCCAGGCAAATCCTGTTACTTCCGCCTTCAAAATCAATTCTAAATATATGGCTGAAAGTTAGGAATGACTGATGAAAGTGTATATAGATAGCAGAAAAAATATAATGATGATATTTATTGAGCCTTATTATGTGCCAGGCACTTTCACAATACATTAAACCCACTTTATTGCTAGATATACATAATGCTACTTATCTGCATCAAGATTGTTGTTTCATGCTATAAAGAGAAACTCAGTACCCTAAGTTTCTCTATAGAGGATGCTGTACCTCTCAAGTGCATACCAAATTTTTACTCTACTCTGGTACTCTTGACATAAAAGGTTTATTCAGTGCATCCACTAAAATGAGAATAATTCCCTCTAACTACATTTGCTTAACATTAGACCCAAAGGAGTGTTGTCTTATGCCTCTGGCAGAATTTTTAGGGAAGGCAGCTTCTTCTATTTCTATTTTCAGCTCCTCTGCTCAAAAATCAGATATACAGCCATGGATCTTAGTCACTAGTGATTTAACAAAAGTCACCATGTTGCACTTAAACTTTCCTACTTTGATTCATCCAGGGTTGCATCTTTCCAAGGAGATTACCAAACTTTTACCTAGAAAGACCTGAGGTAGAATTCCACACTTACCTGAACTAATGATTACAGAGGTACTTATTGAGAGCTAGCTTTTCAACAGGTAGAAATTTGCACCATTTGAATTTATATTGAGATCTTTTATTCTGACCTAAGCACTTGAATTGTCATCTCTACTAGAAAAGAATTCTCTGGCCTGATTCTGAATTTAAATGTAGAATTTGCCTTTTCCCACATCTCTTATGTGTTCCCTTTTGGTTCTTAATTTTCCTGCTGATCACTTGTTATTCCCTTCATGATGCTTGATTTTTTCCCCCTCAGATGTTAGGTAAGAGGCATGAATATTATCTGTATCTCAGCTTGAAGTTTAGTATTAGTGGTTTTCTTTGCAAGTGCGCCCTTTGATATTGACATGCCACTGCAGGGATGACATTAATGATAAACCCCAATTTATTACTATTTTAAGACATTTTATTCATTTACTACAGTCTGAAGAGCTAAAAGGCACTTTTACAAAATGACAACTAGTAATTTATCTTCACTGCAGCCCTTAAAGAGACACATCAATATCAAAGTTCCTGGGCTGGTTGAGAGAGTTAGCTGTCTCACACACTACAGAGGAGCCTCCAGGGACACTTTGGCAGTTTGTTGGTTAGCAAACAGTGAAAAAGGTTTACCTGAAGAGAGGAGAAGTTTGGCAGGGGAGAAGTTAGGATGTGAAGTAATTTATTTGGTACAAAATGTGAATAACAAATTTAGTAAGTGTTACCATAATGTATATAAAGATGGCTTTTAATGGTATTTCACAATTTTTAAACTCATGTTTTTATTTGTAAAATAAACAACCAATATTGTTTTATGTCACAGTAATTTTTATATCTTATTTCCTTGATAATTTGCTTATCTTTTCCTAACTTAATCTAAAATATGAATAATGTAAGGAAGAACACTATAAATGTCTNTATTATCTAAAAAAGTGATAAATTTTATACCAGAGCTGAGAATTGCAAGCCTTCAAAGATGTTTTAGTTTTATAGAGAAAATAAAGAAATAAAAAGGGAAGGAAAATTCAGTATTCCATGTATTATTATGGGCAAAGCACAGATGGGCTTCCCTGGTGCCTCAGACAGTAAAGAGTCCACTTGCAATGTGGGAGACCTGGATTCTATCCCTGGGTTGGGAAGATGCCCTGGAGGAGGGTATGGCAACCCACTCCAGTGTTCTTGTCTAGAAAATCCTCATGGACAGAAGAGCCTGGTGGGCTGCAGTCTGTGGGATTGCAAAGAGTCAGACATGAGTGAGCGATTAAGCACAAAGCACAGGTACTAAATGAGGATGTAGTAGAGGTGTCTTATACTAGGGAGCGTTTTCTTCCCTATGTGTCCCATAGTCAGAAGAGGGAGACTTGACTAGAATTTGTCCAGGGAAAGAGGGAGTAAAATACATTTTTAGAAAGAAGAGATTATGTAGACAAAGACCTGGAAACTAAATTAAATATGATATATTTGCAAACTAAGCAAAAATTGCATATACCTGATGTGTACAGAATTTAAAGGGAAAAATGGCAAGATAGAAAATGAGAAAGTTAAGCAAAGGAACCATTTTGAATTGACTTGTATTTCATATCAATGATTTTAGTGTTAATTCTAAAGAAAACTTGAAACAATGGAAAAAGTTTAAGTATTGAAGTGCTCTTATGTATAATTTATGCTCTAGAAAAGTTTCTCCCACATCTGTACAGAGTTTGGCTTGGAAAGGGACTAACTTGAAGCAGTAAAATCAGATGAGAGACTTTATCAATAACCCAGGCAAGATTTAATGTTGCCTTGCATGATCCAGCCTCATGTTTTGATATTTGATTACATTTGATTATATAAAGCTCTGAATTTTATGAAGAAAAATTTTGTCTCCCCAGGAACTTGAAAGAATTTGAATTTTCTCTCTTTTGAAATTGTTTATTTATTATATTGTGGCATTAATAACATTCTACCTCCAACTATCGTTTCTTGAATTCACTTGTATCCTTTTGCCAATGTTTTTTTTTTAAATTTTGTGCCACTATATTATTAATTTCTGAACATTCAGTTATATATTGGAGAAATATCTGAAAAAGTATTTGTAAATCTTTAAAAATTTTTTATTTTATCAAGTATCTTCAAAATTCATGTTTTATTTAGCAGTTAGATAAATGAGCATATATGAATGAATTAATGAATAGCATGTACGTATATCTAACCCAATCCAAAGTTTGGATATCTCTAGTCTCTTGGGCTTGCCCTATTCATAAGTAAGTCAACAATGGACTGGGGCATTTTAGTATGAATATTGCCCCAGTTATGAACTGGGTTGGAGAAGGAAATGGCAATCCACTCCAGTATTCTTGCTTGGAGAATTCCATAGACAGAGGAACATGGTGGGCTACAGTCCACAGGGTTGCAAAGAGTTGGACATGACTGAGCAACTAACACTATGAGCTAGACAGAAAAGGCCAAGAGGCTTGGTGATGTCTGCCACCCATTAAGAACACTGACATGTTAGAATTGTATATATAAAGTCCTAAGATTTGATTAAATTATAATATACTTTTAAAGTTTTCAATATAACTAGAATCTTTCAGTGAAGTCAAGGCCCTGAGTATATCTTTGGATTCTTTCAATACCTGTTACCTACAAGAACAATAATTCACGTTAATGAATTACAAGTTTCTTATACTCAAAATGGTGTAAAATGGATGCTGGTTGCTTTATGCAAAGGATTGGCACACATTCACTGTTTATTACAAGACAGTTTTAAGTTATAAGTGATTTTAGATGCAGGAATATTCTGAGGGAAATTTGCAGACCTATAAAAAAGATACTGTAGAAAAACAAAACTAGATATATGATGAATTGTTACATAGACTGCTGCTGTGGACGATACTAGTGTTTACTGTATGAGGATAGTTTATAGTAAAAAAGCTTTATTCTTTATGTTTGGAAATATACTGAACTATAAAATGTAATGGTTGGTTTAACCTATAAAGAGTTTTCTAATCAGTTAGTTCCTGACAGAAGGTGGAAATTGTATCTTATAAAGATTTATTTTGTTTCTCTCCCTTTAATTTCAGAGCTCAGGAATGCTTTGAAGATGTTTGAGAGAACCTGATAAATTTTCACAGCATTGTGTACAAGCTGTGTGAATAGAAAACATGTCTAGAAAATACTAACTTGTTTGCATGTGCTTCCCAGTTTTGTTAGTTCATTCCACATTCATATTGATAAAGATGGAAATTATAAAAGAACTGAATTTATGGATTGAGGTAGCAGTTTGATCTCCATGGCAACATACAAAGATGATAAAGTAATTAAATATAACATTTATAGTTTATTGAATAATTTAGTTGTCTGCTAATTATTAGCATNACATTTATAGGTTATTGAATAATTTAGTTGTCTGCTAATTATTAGCATGATTATAAAATGACATAAACAACTGTGTGGCTCAATGTGTGATTATGTACAGTAAAATATAGTAATATGAAATATGCCAAGCTGGCACTTGCTGAACATATCTTGCTGATTTTACAGAAAATTAATAAATACATAAAGCAGCTGTGCTGAAAATGTTAAATAATTGTGTATTTCATCTAGATGCATTTATGCTGGTACTGAGCTAAGTGGCCCTGCTCATTAATAGGTCAAAATGTAATTTAACCACCACTTCAGTAGTAAAAACATTTTAAGTTGAAGCAAGCTTTATTTTCTTAATCCAATTTTCAAACTTTATTTTGACTTCTAGGTAGAACTTATTGTTATGATTGTCAGAATAAAAATATTCTACATTAAAAAAATTACCAAGATGGAATAAAAACTAATGTTTCAGATTTTTATCAAAATGGAAAGCATTTTGGCACATTGAAAAAATATCAGATGGAAATTTATATAAATTTTTTAAAAATCCTGTCTCCTGGACAAGTAGGGGTCCAGGGTGCTGAGGCCAGTAGAGGGTAGAGCATCTCACAACCCGGGGTTGGTATGGGAGATGCCATAATATCTGCCTTATGGCTGCAATTGATGGGATGGAAGTCTGGATGGATGATATTATAGGAGCTTTTCTGTAGAAGAAAAGGTGCTGGTAACCTTGGATGCTGCTGCTGCTGCTAAGTCACTTCAGTCATGTCCGACTCAGTGTGACCCCATAGACGGCAGCCCACCAGGTTCCTCCATCCCTGGGATTCTCCAGGCAAGAACACTGGAGTGGGTTGCCATTTCCTTCTCCAATGCATGAAAGTGAAAAGTGAAAGGGAAGTCACACAGTCCTGTATGACTCTTCACGACCCCATGGACTGCAGCCTACCAAGCTCCTCCGTCCATGGGATTTTCCAGGCAAGCGTACTGGAGTGGAGTGCCATTGTCTTTTCCCAACCTTGGATATAACTGAGTAATTTCAGGGTCCTTGAGTAGACTTATGCCCAAGCATAAGTGCTGAAGGCTATACTCTCTTCAATTTACCAAACCATTAATAATAATGATGACAATAGAAACAGTAAAAATGATAACAGTTATTTATAACTCCCCAGCCCCACCCAGGAAACCACCCTCATCTCTTTCAATGTCTACCATCTCTATGAATAGCCACACTAAACATCAAGTTATTGAATTCATACTTCCAGAAATAATGCATGGCAGCTCTTCAACAAACCCTCCCCCACCTCATCATAGTCCATCCCTATGTCCTATTTATATTACCTTCTAAATATCCTTTTGGCTTCCCTGGTAGCTCAGCTGGTAAAGAATCTACCTGCAATGCAGGAGACCCCGATTGGATTCCTGCGTTGGGAAGGTCCCTTGGAGAAGGGATAGACTACCTAGTCCAATATTCTTGTGCTTCCCTGTTGGCTCAGATGGTAAAGAATCTACCTGCAATGTGGGAGACCTGGGTTTGATCTCTGGGTTGGAAAGATCCCATGGAGGAGGGCATAGCAACCCACTCCAGTATTCTTTCCAGGAGACTCTCCATGGACAGAGGAGCCTGGTGGGATACATGGGACTGCAAAGAGTTGGACACAACTGAGCAACTAAGCACAGAACAGCACAAATATCCATTATCTCAATTCTCTTCATGTTTTCCTTTTTCACCAAGCTACAATCCTGGCTCAACTAAACTATATAATTGCCCTTCCCCCTGATTGGATTATGTTAAGGATATTCAATTTATTCTCCCCTTGGAAGAGTGTAATTCTTCATTACTTAGCCTTAGTAGTATGAATAGGAGAGTGTAAGACTTTATTGGTTCATGCTTAAAATATGCATTTTAGGAGATGTGCCTTCTTGTGCTTTTACCATTGCTGTAGGAAAAACATGCCCAGCTAGTTCACTGGTCCAAGGAGGGTGGGGCAAGATACCCACACAGCTTAATATAAAAAATTAAAGCAGACATTTGAAAATTGATTCTATTTTAGTATTTATATTAAAATAGTCATTTTAAATTTACCTGTAGTTTTCAAGAGCTTATGAAAAACTTTCTCATATATGATAATATTCACAATATACCCAATCATGAAGCATCAACCACTGATACCATTTAATATGATTATACTAAAGCAAAACAAAACAAATGAAAAAAATTTGCTTCTTTTTTATGCATAATATGAAATCTATACTAAGAAAATACTTCTTTTGTTTGGAGGTTATGCAAATGATGAAGACCCTGATATTGAAACTCACCTTTATGGGAAATTGATTATGCATGCCCAGATGTAACAAGAAGGATCAAATCATTGTGAGGAAACACATTTTGGGGAAATATCTCCAGGTATGAGATGATGCGTTAGTAGTGGCTAGCTAATGCCCGGGAGCTAATACAGTGTTGGAAAATGATACAAATGATAAAACTGCTGCAAAAGAAAATAAAATTTTAAATCAATAATACAACTTCAAGCAGACAAAAGTATTTTAGTGTATTTAAATGTACATCACAGAGAGATGTTATGGGGTGGGAGGTGGGAGGGGATTCATGTTTGGGAACGCGTGTACACTCATGGTGAATTCATGTCAATGTTTGGCAAAACCAATACAGTATTGTAAAGCAAACTAAAGTTAAAATAAAAATTAAAAAAAAATAATGTACATCACACTATAGAATGCCCATTGTCTTATGCCTTTTTTCACAAGTGTGCTTAACATGACAGTAAATGGATAAATGATTCATTTTATTTTCATTTTATTCTGCTGAAAGAGACCTATAAAGTAATGCGAGGAGAGTGAAATAAATAATGACAACAATGTTAATATTCAGATATCTTCACATAGTGTCTGTCTATAGATAGAGCCAGAGTCAAAGTGGGAGTGAGAGAGGGAGCCTGGTTGTTTGTGATGACGTTTCTTTCATTTCTTACTTTACTTGTGTCCTCTATTTTTCTCTTAATGAGTGAGACTGGCTAAAGGATATACCCTTTTTAACTCCTTTTTCCCATTATTTGTATTTTTGAGGTCATATTTTACATCTCTTGCATGTCCCTTAACTATTTATTGTAGTTATATTTGATTTTACAATTTTTGTGTTTTAATCTTCATTTTAGCTTGAGTGATTGATCCTCCACAGTCTTGACCTTATTTTAGTCATTACTAGTGTGATTTTTTCTTTCCTATAAATTATTATTTCTCCTTATAGCCTTTTCTTTTTCACTTAAGAAATACCCTTTACCACTTCTTGGAGTATGATTTAGAACGTTTTAATTATTTTTATTTTTAATTACAATGTTGTGTTGGTGTGCCATAAACACTGTACATATGTTCCCTCCCTCTTGAAACTTCCTCCCACCTCCACTCCAACCCACACCTCTAGGTTGTTACAGAGCACTGGGTTGAGCTCCCTGTGTTATACAGCAACTTCCCACTACCCATCTATTTTATATATGGTAATGTATATGTTTTAATGCTACTCTCTCAATTCATTCCACCCTCTCCTTACCCCTCTGTGCCTACAAGTCTGTTTTCTATGTCTGTGTGTCTATTCCTACCCTGCAAACAGGTTCATCAGTGCCATTTTTCTAGATTCCATATATGTGCATGGTTGCTGTTTTTCAGTTACTAAGTCATGTCCAACTCTGTGACTTCATGGGATCTAGCAAAACAGGTTCCTCTGTCCTCCAGTATCTCCTAGAGTATCCTCAACTTCATGTCCATTGATTCAGTGATTACATCCAACTCTCTCATTCTGTTGCCCCCTTATCCTCTTGCCCTCAATCTTTCCCAGCATCAGGGTCTTTTCCAATGAGTTGGCTCTTTGCATCAGGTGAGTAAAGTATTGGAGCTTCAGCATCAGTCCTTCCAATGAATATTCAGGGTTAGTTTCTTTTAGGATTGACTGGTTTAATCACCTTGCTGTCCAACGGACTCTCACGAGTCTTCTCCAGCACCACAATTTGAAAGCATCAATTCTTCAGTGCTCAGCCTTTTTTATGATCCAACTGTCAACGTCTGTACATGACTACTGGAAAAACCATAGCTTGATTAGAAGGACCTTTGTCAACAAAGTGATGTCTTTGCTTTTTAATACACTGTCTTGGTTTGTCATAGGTTTTCTGTCAAGGAGCATGGGTCTTATAATTTCATGGCTGAAGTCCCTGTCCACACTGTTTCTTGAGCCCCAGAAAATAAAGTCTGTCACTGTTTCCATTGTTTCCCCATCTATTTGCTATGCAGTGATGGAACTGGATGCCATGATCTTCATTTTTGGAATATTGAGTTTTAAGCCACCTTTTCACTCTCTTTCACCTTCATCAAAAAGCTCTTTCATTCCTCTTCGCTTTCTGCCATCAAGGTGGTGTCATCTGCATATCTGAAGTTGTTAATATGTCTCCCAGCAATCTTCCAGCTGTGATTCATCCAGCCTGGCATTTCACACAAGGTACTCTGCATATAAGTTAAATAAGCAGGTGACAATATTCAGCCTTGACATACTCCTTTCCCAGTTTTGAACCAATCCATTGTTCCATGTCTGGTTCTAACCGATGTTTGTTTTTCTCTTACTTCACTCTATATAAGAGGCTCTTGAAACATCCATTTTACTAAGACTAATTCAACTATTTCCTTTTTATGGCTAATATTCCATTGTATATGTGTGCTACAACTTCTTGGTTTAGTATTGATAAATTCTTTTAATTTTTGCCTGTGTGAGAAGTCCTTTTCTCTCCTTCAATTCTGAATAATAACCTTGCTGGGTAATGTATCCTAGCTTGTATGTTTTTCCTTTTCAACACTTTATATATGTCATGCCACTCCCTTCTGGCCTGCAACATTTTTGCAGAAAATTCTTGGTGCTGTCTGTATGTGACTCTGTGTTTTCCCCTTGCTTTTTTTAGGATTGTGTCTTTAATTTTTCCATTTTAATTATAACATGTCATGGTATGGATTCGTTTGGGTTCATCTTGTTTGGTACATCTATGCTTCTTGTACCTACAAATATGTTTCATTCTTTAGCTTTAAGAAACTTTCAACCATGATAATTAAATACATTTTCTAGTACTTTCTCTCTCTTTTCCTGGAACCTCTATAATGTTAGGATCCTTGATGTTCCAGTGTTTCACTAAACTATCCTCATTTTAAAAAATTTGTTTTCTTTTTGCTGTTCTGATTAATACTTTTTATTATTCTATTTCCTAGGTTACTCAACTTTCTTCTGTATCACCTAGTCTGCTATTGATTCGGTTTAGTGTATCTTTTAAAAATGTCTGTTATTGTGTATTATTCAGTTGTATCTTTTTAAAATGTGTGTTATTGTATTATTTAGTTCTTACTGGTTCTTTTTTATATGTTACAGTTCCTTGTTAAAATTCTCACTATGGCCATCCATTTTTTCCCTCAGGTTCAGTTAGCATTCTTATACCATTTCTTTGAACTCTTTACCTGGTAAATTATTGTCTCTGTTCATTAGCTTTTTTTTTTTTTTCAAAATTGTTTTCTTTTTCTTTCATTTGAAACATGTTTCTCTGCCGGAGTCCAGCCCTGGTGGATCCAGGGAATTCGAAGGTGGGGACGGCGTCAGTGTCTCTGGAAATGATTTAGTTAGTTACAGATAGAGAGAAGCTGGAAGATTATTAGAGAAAAAGGGGTTGTATAGCCTCAGTCAGAAAAACGAGAGCAAGGACGAAACGACATGGGGGAATCAGTCTTTCCGGAAACTGATCCGATTTCTTTATTTTTTGGGTTTATTTATATACCTTTTTTTACATATAGGGATGAATACAGAGTCACATGGGGGTCAGCAGTCCTGACCTTCATCGAAATCAGGTGCTTCACATAAATGCATAAAAAAAAGGTCTTAGGGAATTTACATCATCTTCTGGCCATGAGACCTGCTGACATTTTATGATCCTTTCTTT
>SJYQ01001969.1:266342-277451 GCA_006410935.1 Redunca redunca
CTGATATGGGAACATATCCTTAATGAAGGAAGGAAAACCTAAAGTAGTAGTTATAGTTATTAGTTAATAAGCAGTTTGATTGTAAGCAAATCTTAAAATAAAATATTCTAAATTTATTTTGTTATACTTTTTACTTAATTGTCATGTGTCATACTAATTTTAGCTTTTCAAAATGTGTTCACATTTTTTTTTACTAACTATCATTTCTGGTGTATCTTTGAAAAGACTCATTTGAACTTCAAACACCAAACTATGGCCCTTAGTTGATCAAAGAGAATAGAAATCATGAAGTAAGTCAAATTATTCTTTCCATTTATTTTCTGTTCATCCATATACTCCTTGATATTTAGTTTTTCATAATTACTCTGTGGAAGGGAAACTACTGACACATGGTCTCTGTCTAACTGTTGGCATATTTTTTTTACTATAATAAACAACTTATTCAACCCATTTACTCCTACAGGAAAAAATTACATTATCCAGTGACTTTGGCATAACTTAGTGAATTTCTAAAGTGACCAGATAAAAAGCTTCTCTATCTATAAGGTAAATGCACTATAATCCCAGGAAGTGTCTCATACAAGCTACAAAATTGTGCTAAATGACTTCAATCATGTCTGACTCTTTGCAACCTGGTGGAATGTAGATTGCCAGGATCCTCTGTCTCCCACAGACACAGTTTCATCCCTGGGTCAGGAAGTTCCCTTGGAGGAGAAAATGTCAATGAACATCGTCATGAACATTGGGTTTCATGTATCTTTCCAAATTAGAGTTTTCACCTTTTCTGGATATATGTCCAGGAGTAGGATTGCTGGATTGTATGGTGACTCAATTTTTGTTTTTTTAAAGGGACCTTCATCTTGTTCTCCATAGTGACTGCACCAGTTTACATTCCAATTAACAGCACAAGAGGATTATCTTTGCTCCACACCATCTCCAACATTTATTATTTGTAGACCTTGATGATAGCCATTCTGACAGATGTGAGGTGATACCTCGTTAATAGTTTGATTTGAATTTCTCTAATAATTAACCATCTTGAGGATCTTTTTATGTGCCTATTAGCCATCTGTATGTCTTTGGAGAAATGTCTATTTGGGTCTTCTGCAAAAAAATCGTTTAATTTGGGTTTTTGTTTATTCATATTGAGCTGTATGAACTGTTTTTATATTTTCGAAATTAACCCCTCATTGGTAATATCACTTACAAATATTTTCTTCTGTTTTGTAGGTTGCCTTTTCATTTTGTTTGTGGTTTCCTTTGTTTTGCCAAAGTTTTAAGTTTAATTAGGTCTCATTGTTTATTTTTGCTTTATTTCCATTACTTTAGGAGATGGATCCAAATAATATTGCTGCAATTTATGTCAAAGAGTGTTCTGCCTCTATTTTCCTCTAGGAATTTTATAGTATCTGGCCTTAAATTTAGGTCTTTAATCCGTTTCGAGTTTATTTTTGTATATGGTGTTAGAGAATGTTTTAATTTCATTCTTTTACAAGTAGCTGTCCAGTTTTTCCAGCACCACTTATTGAAGAATCTGTTTTTCCATTGTATAATTTTGTCTCCTTTGTTGTTAATTGGCCATAAGTCCATGGGTTTATTTCTGGGCTTTCTATCCTGTTCCATTGATCTATGTGTCTGTTTTTGTGCCAGTACACTGTTGTTTTGATTATTGTAGTTTATAGTATAGTTTGAAGTCAGGGCGTCTGATTCCTCCAGCTCCATTCTTCTTTCTCAAGATCGTTTGATCTATTCAGAGTCTTTTGTGTTTCCATACAAACTGTAAAACTGTCTGTCTTAGTTCTGTGAAAAATGCCATTAGTAACTTTGTAGGTATTGCTTTGAATCTGTAGATTGCCTTGGGTAGTATGGTCATTTTTACAATATTTATTCTTCCAATCTAAGAACATGATATATCTTTAGAACTGTTTGTGTCATTTTCAGTTTCTTTCATCAACATATTATAGTTTTCTGAGTATAGGTCTTTTGCCTTTTTATGTAGTTTTATTTCAGGTATTTTATTCTTTTGATGTGATGGTAAATAGAATTGTTTTCTTAATTTCTGTTTCTGATATTTTATTGCTAGTATACATGAATGCAAAATCTTTCTGTATATTAACTTTTTATCCTGCAACTTTACCAGACTCATTGATGAGCTCTAGTAGTTTTTTCATGGTATCTTTAGGATTTTATATCTGTAGTATCAGGTCATCTACAAACAGGGACAATTGTACTCCTTTTCCCCATTTGAATTCTTTTTATTTCTATTTCTTCTCTGATTGCTGAGGATAGGACTTTTAAAGGTATGTTGATTGAAAGTTGCTAAGGTGGCCATTCTTGTCTTATTCCTGATTTTAGAGGAAATGCTTTTAGCTTTTTACAGTTGAGTATGATATTAGCTATGGGACTGTCATTATATGGCCTTATTATGTTGAAGTATGTTCCCTCTATGCTCACCTTCTGGAGAGCTTCTATCATAATTGATATTCAGTTTAGTTCAGTGGCTCAGTTGTTTCTGACTCTTTGTGACTCCATGGACCATAGCATGCTAGGCTTCCCTGTCCGTCACCAACTCCCAGAGCTTACTCAAACTCATGTCCATTGAGTCAATGATGCCATTCAACCATCTCATCCTCTGTCATCCCCTTCTCCTCCTGCTTTCAGTTTCCCAGCCTCCGGGTCTTTTCCATTGAGTCAGTTTTTTGTATCAGGTGGCCAAAGTATTGGAGTTTTAGCTTTAGCATCAGTCCTTCCAATGAATATTCAGGACTGATTTCCTTTATGATTGACTGGTTTGATCTCCTTGCAGTTCAACTGACTCTCAAGAGTCTTTTCCAACACCACAGTTCAAAAGCATCAATTCTTCAGTGCTCAGCTTTCTTTATAGTCCAAATCTCGCATCCATACATGACTACTAGAAAAACCATAGCTTTGACTAGACAGACCTTTGTTGGCAAAATAATGCCTCTGCTTTTAAATATGCTGTCTAGGTTTGTCATAGCTTTTCTTCCAAGGAACAAGTGTCTTTTAGTTTCATGGCTGCAGTCACCATGTGCAGTGATTTTGGCGCTCAAAAAAATAAAGCCTGTCATTGTTTCCATTGTTTCCCCATCTATTTGCTATGAAGTGATAGAACCAGATGCCATGATCTTAGTTTTCTGAATGTTAAGTTTTAAGCCAACTTTTTCACTCTCCTCTTTGACTTTCATCAGGAGGCTCTTTAGTTCTTCACATTCTGCCATGAGGGTGGTGTCATCTGCATATCTGAAGTTATTGATACTTCTCCTAGCAATCATGATTCCAGCTTGTGCTTCATCCAGCCCAGCAATTGATGTTGAACTTAATCAAAAGATTTCTCTGCATCTATTGAACTGATCGTATGGTTTTTATTCTTTAATCTGTTAATGTCCTGTATTTCATTGGTTAATTTGCAAATATTGAAAAACTCTTGCATCCCTGGGATACATTTGACTAGATAATGGTTTATGATCCTTTTAATATATTGTTTGATTCAATTTTCTAGTATTTTGTTGAGAATTTTGATTGTGTCTATTTCATCAGTAATATCAGCCTGTAATTTTCCAGCCCAATTTAACCAATAACAATATGTAAAGTTTCAAAAAGTTTCTTAAAAGAAAAATATTTTCCCTTTGACATCATTTTGTAGATAGCTTCTGAAAGCAATACTCATTTCAAAAGCAGAAATGCAAGACTGATATTTCAATTCCAATATTTATAAAATGCATACCCTGTGTGTATATATATATATATTTATATATATGTATACATATACAAATACAAGTACACACATACAAGTATATATATTCATATAAATAGGATGNACAAATACAAGTACACACATACACGTATATATAGTCATATAAATAGGATGAAAGGTTACTCTTAAATAATCTGAATACTGAGAAAAATCTTAAAATCAAATTTAAATATTAACATTAAAATTATATACAGTGAATTAATATTTTTGTCAGGTAATTACTCAACCTATATTTGAACATTTTCAATGGTTCTATATTCAAGTCACTACTTTGCCTACAAAGGTCCGTCTAGTCAAAGCTATGGTTTTTCCAGTAGTCACGTATGGATGTGACAAGAGTTGGACTATAAAGAAAGTTGAATGCCAAAGAATTGATGCTTTTGAACTGTGGTGTTGGAGAAGACTCAAGAGAGAGTCCCTTGGACTACAAGGTGATCTGACCAGTCCATCCTAAAGGAAACCAGTCCTGAATATTCATTGGAAGTACTGATGCTGAAGCTGAAACTCCAATACTTTGGCCACCTGATGCAAAGGACTGACTCATTTGAAAATACCCTGAGGCTGGGAAAGATTGAAAGCGGGAGGAGAAGAGGATGCCAGAGGATGAGATGGTTGGATGGCATCACTGACTCAATGGACATCAGTACGGGTAAGCTCTGGGTGTTGGTGATGGACAGGGATGCCTGGAGTGCTGCAGTCCACGGGGTTGCAATGAGTTAGACATGACTTAGTGACTGAACTGAACTGAACTGTTATTCAAGACTACTGATTTTATCTTGAATTGAGTCTATTAGTAAACCAAATTGATGGTTAAGTTTTTTGTTTTTTTTTTTTCAATCTGAAACATGTGAATGTGCTAAAATAGCCTAATAACAATTTACTGGTAACTGAGTGAATCCATGTAAATAGTTTAGTACCTAAATGTTGTGTTTAAACACTGGTTATCATAAGAAATGACCTAGGTCATAGAGGATCAAGAAGAAAATATGCATTTTCAATTTTATATGATTCACAGATTAATTGTCACTTTAAAAGCACTCAGGATCTTGAGTAAAACAACATTTAGTACCACCCCAGTGCCAGTTCCAGCTGCAGCTGCATTCTAGACAGATTGGGGGTGTGTCAGCAGTGCTTAATGTTCAGCTGTTCACCATAGCCCACTGCCAAGATGAAGGGCTATCTACTACACACAGCATCTCTGCATTGTTTGGTAATATACATGAGCAGTAAGCAATGCAGTATATGTATCTAAGGTTAGAAAAATATAAAAAATGCTTTACTCTGTTGAATAACGTTTATGTGACTTGCATTTGATTTTATCATCAAAATTTTAATTGGAGGACTATAAAGGATGTATCTCCATGTAAGTATAATAAAATTGTTCACTATGCTTGCTTCATTCTTTTACACAGAGATTCACATTTACTATTTATTGTTTTTTTGTTTGTTTGTTTGTTTTATATCCTATGTTGATTCAATTAATGAATTACTCTTATTCAGAAAAAAAATGAAATGGGGATGGCTTTAAATTTAATTTGTCCTTTTTCCCCATCACCCCATCACTTTGTTTTTCTTCTAAGCTAATTAATTTTAATTCTTAGCTTAAATAACAGTATCTTCAGAAGACAAAATTTGAAATAACAATATATCCTAAACATCTGCTAGGGAGTTTATTGTACCATTGAAAGATGGGCAGTACATAGAAGTAGTTGTTTCATTCTTGAAAATGACTCCACAGAATAGTATCTGCACCCTTACCTCTCTTTCACAGAAAATAACCTTGATTTTGACTTTCTAAAAATCAAACTGTTTCTTGCATACAATTTCAATACAAGCATTGTTGTACCAAGTTTTAATATCTTGGTAAAAAACTCATTTTTACTTTCAGGCAACAATTTTAAAAAGATACGGGGCAGCCAAGTATGTAATTTTCTCTTACTGTTTCTATCTATTGCATATTAGAATTTTACATGCTAGAATAGGATTGTGTCCAGTTGAACTCAGAAAATAAAGGAGTAATAATGAACTATTTTTAAATATTCTGAAATACTTAAGTGGAAAAATGACTTTTGATATATAACTCTTTATAAGATGGAAGAAAGCATAGTTTTCTATTATTAGATTAATATTAAAAGAATGTTCCATGCCAGTAACAATGATTATTCCATTGGATATTCATAAAATTATTTAAACAAGAAGAGCCATTTAAATGTACAGTTTAATATGGAGCTTATGTCCCATACTTAGAAAATAAAATACGTCAAAAATTTATTTTTTTAGAGTTGACAACAAGAGATAGTGAATAGTGACTAAGTAACTGATAAATTTTCTCAACTGGGGAAATATTTCAAGTTGCGATTTAACTCACTGAATCATGAAATGGCTCACAGCGAAGTAACTAGAGTTTTGTTGATTAATGTGCTACTATTTGTATGGTAAGATGAAAAATTAATGGGGAGAGACAGATGGTTATATGAGCTAAGCAAATCTAATCCAGTCTTGAACATTAGATGAAAAGATAGTATTAATCAAATAACAAATCATTTCACAAAAGACTCATTTCCATGTCTTTTGTATAAGCCAATAAACAATTTTACATAAATGTAAAAAATACCATTTCGCTAGTTTTATTTTAAACCAAGGCCAACCTGGACTTGCTATCATGGCAAAAACAAAAATCTTCGTCTATTTTTTACCAAACTATGACCCACTGGTTTCTGTTCTATTCAAGATTTCATGGTTGTGACTGACGTGTAATTGACTGTTTGACTATGAGTTCACATACTGCGTTTGGTGATGTGTGCGTGATACTTTCAGTATACCTGAGATAAAATGTTATTTTTCTATACTAACATTCATTGTTTTTAGAGTAGAACACCTGTGGTGGGGGATAGTCAGGGCATCCTGGGCTTTGACAAAAGTCATTGGAAACTAAATTACATGGAAATATTAGTTCCTGTGAAAGTTTATGTGTTTCTAAGTTAATTTCTGTAAATAGCTATGATTTCTATTCTTATCTTTTATGGGCCATCTTTTAAATAAAATCTCTGCTGTCGCTACTTGTAAGATTTCAGAGAAATGTTTTTGAATTTTAGACTGAGTGAAAACAAAGAATATTGTTGTATCTTGATTAAAATGAAATAGTAAAGCTTTCTTTTCAAACCTTTGTTCTAAAGCAAGAGAAAGACAGGGTTTGCTATTAAAACTCAGATGATTAGAAGATATTTATACTACTTATTCTGCCTCCTGTGTGTGTGTGTGTGTGTGTGTGTGTGTGTGGTGTTTGTGTTTGCACACTGTAAGCTCATATATCCAGGGCTTCTCTTGCTCAGTCATTAAAAAAGATATATTCTATTTACACTTAATTGTTATGAGTGGTAAAGAACACTCATGCCAATGCTAGAGAAATAAGAGACATAGATTTGATCCCTGGGTTGGGAGGATCCCCTAGAGAAGGGCATGGCAACCCACAACAGTATTCTTGCCTGGACAATCCTATGGACAGAGGAACCTATGGTGGGCTACAGTCCATAGGGTCGCAAAGAGTCAGACAGGACTAAAACAACTTAGCATGCACACAAGATGAATCAGAGAAAACTCTTTTTTTCCTTCTGCCAAAATGCCCAACCATTATATTTTTAAGTATGGAAATTTACAATATATTATAGACATTTCTATTTTTAATAAGAACTGAGTGTCTTATTTCAGATACACATTCTTTTTCACCTGTCTTTTTGGAAGAAATTACATAAATAAGCAAAGTAACATTTGGATTGTTTTATCTTTGAAATGTGCTGTGCCTTAATAATCTTGAATTGTGTTGTTGAACTCTCATTGCACTTTTATGTTTTCCTAGGTTAAGCCATTATTTTAGAGAGCAAAATAAATCTATATAGCTGAGTTCATTCAGATCATTGCTCTCGTATTGCTCTCTTTTAGTTTTTCTTGGCAAATTTTCACCTTTTTTGATATATGGTACACATTTTATCTTGGTTTGCAGCTATTTGTGGAGATATGGTTCTCCTTTTCCCACCAAATAGTAGGACAAAAATGACTGTTTTTCCATTCTTTTGTGAAAATTACCTGCCATTTAGTTCACATTGTCTATTTATCTTTGTTACCTTCTTTGCTTGCAGTTGATGACCAACAAAAGGCAAAGTACCTTTACTCCTGCGTTGCCTATTTCTGTCAACACAAGTAAACCACTACAGTCTTATAACATCTCAAATTTATCTTTCTATCCTTCATTGTTCAAATTCTTCCAAGTTATATGGTCCTTTTTATGCATAGTGCTTTTCCTGCTACCCATGGCTTAGGGTTAAATATGTGTTGATTCTTCTTTGTTAGAACTCATAGTCCTGTAACCTGAAGCCACTGTAGCTACTGAATTCACTGTATATCTGAATAACATGGGCAATGATAGCCTACTACTTTGGCATTTTTTTCTTAACACATCTCACTTTCAGATTGAGTATCTCTTTTTTGAATTACTGTACAACATGGTTTCTGTCTACTTGAAGACAAATTTCATATCTTAATTTTCTTTAAATGCCTCATACTGCTTAAGCACAAAATATGCACCCTTTAAATAATTTTTGCATAAATGATTGATTAGAACAAACCAGTATGATGATGAAGGGTTTTTTAAAATATTGCCTGGGATCTTCTCTTCACTGGATGCTCAAGGATCATTCAGATAATCACTGAGGTTTTGACAATATTAAGTAAAGAAATAAATATATTTCTACATCATGACTGTTCACCACTTACTATTCTGGAATACAATTTTTTCCCTTATCTACTAGAGACTAAGGAAAGAATGTGAATATCCTGAGCCCAGCTTCCTTATCCCTACAACTATTATAAAAGTACCTTAGAGCTAGCAGAGATGGGGATCAGAAAAGACCTAATGAGAGGTAGAAAAAGAGATTTAAGGCACTATGACCAAACAGACTTTGATTATAATGCATGCGTCTGTACTAAAACTGTATACTTCTCTTGTTATGATTGAGTTTAATTAACATATTGGTCCAATTGTTACCTACAGATCAAGGCAGGGCATTGGTTTGAAATTGTTAGATAATTTAATCTACATTTTTTCTTGGCATTTTGATTCTTATTCTCATTAACAGATACACTGAGGAAAAGGGAGTACTTACTAAACTTTCCATTGGAGAGAAAAAATAATCTCAACTCTACAATAAATTATAATTGTTATCATGATTGGCCTCTTAAATTGTTCTCAGTTTCTTAAAGATAGAAATAAGACAATCATGTTAATTTTGCACAATTAAATAGAATAACTATCATGAAAGTACCTATAATAAAGGAATACGAAACACAGATCACTCTTTCTTCCTTTCCTCCTTTGTCTTTTCATTCTTTTATTCTTTTTATTTTTGCCTTCTTTATTTCTACTTATTTTTCTCTTTAAGTCCCCTTTCCTTTAGTCCCTGCTGCTGTTGCTTTACCTTGGATCTTTTAGTGGATTTCTTCTTCTTTTTTTTTTTTTTTAGTCACCCTATATATGCCCATAGATGCATAAAAATTGTACATATATTTTCATAATGTGAATAATGCAATCATGACAATATTTACCCTTAAATAGCTAAAAAAACCTCTTAATTCAGTTGGTTTAATGGAATGAAAAGCTTAAAAATGAAACTCCAATATAAACCCTACAGCTAAATTATATTTATATTTTGTCTTTAATTTCCAAAGATGTTATACTGAAACAAGTGTTCTTAAATGTATAGTAAAATTGGTGATTGCATTAATGCCTAACTCAAATTAGAAATAACAAATTTAGTCAATAATGTATAATTATGATCACACTGGAGTAAGTCTAAAGGAACTATAATTATACCATGGGTGCAATGAAACCTTTATATTTACAACATTTCGGTGTTCTTATTAGGATACATTGTCATCATTGGCTGCCCATTGAAATGTATTGATTTTTCTCTAGTGCAGATTAATTAGAATGGTGTTTGCATATAGTTTTTAAATTTTAAAATAATATACAGTTTCTATTAATTATTCACAATAATATAGGATAACAAACCTTTCTAAGTCAACATTCTTAAACTCTTTTTACAGGATGTTGTAGATGAATACATGTTGATATTGGAAGAAGGCATTTTAGGAGGAAATAGAGCTTAAAAAAAAGGAATACAAAAATGAAACTATAGTCTGTGTGAATAAATCTGAATTAGGCAAAAAGATAACTGGACATGGAATAATGGACTGTTTCAAATTGGGAAAGGAGTACATCAAGGCTGTATATTTTCACCCTGATTATTTAACGTATATGCAGAGTACATCATGTTAAATGTTAAATGCTGGGTTGGAAGACTTGCAAGCTGGAGTCAAGATTATTGAGAGAAATATCAACAATGTCATATATGCATTAAATGGCAGAAAGTGAAGAGGAACTAAAGAGCCTCTTGATGAAGGTGAAAGAGGAGAGTGAAAAAGCTGACTTAAAACTCAACATTCAAAAAACAAAGATCATGGCATCTGGTCCCATCACTTCATGGCGAATAGATGGGCAAACAGTGGAAACAGTGACAGATTTAGTTTTCTTAGGCTTCAAAATCACTGCAGATGGTGACTGTAGCCACAAATTAAGAGTCTCCTTGGAAGAAAAGCTATGACTAAACTAGATCAGAGACAGCACTTTGCTGACAAAGGTCTGTATAGTCAAAGCTATGGTTTTTCCAGTAGTCATTTTTGGATGTGAGATTTGGACCGTAAAAAGGCTGAGCACCAAAGAAATACTGCTTTTGACCTTGGTACTGAAGACTCTTGCAAGTCCCTTGGACAGCAAGGAGATCAAACAGTCAATCTTAAAGGAGATCAACCCTGAATTTTCATTGCAAGGACTGATGCTTAAGCTCCAATATGTTGGCAACCTGATGCTGACTCATTGGGAAAGACTCTGATGCTGGAAAAAATTGAGGGTAACAGGAGAGGGGTCGACAGAGGATTAGATGGTTGGATGGCATCACCGACTCAGTGAGTGTGAGTTTGAGCCAACACGAGAAGACGACGAAAGACAAGGAAGCTTGGCATGGTGCAGTTCATGGGATCACAAGAATTGGACAGGATTTAGCAACTGAAAAACAATTCAGTTCAGTTCAGTTCAGTCGCTCAGTCGTGTCCGACTCTTTGCTGACCCTATGAATCGCAGCATGCCACGCCTCCCTGTCAATCACCAGCTGCCGGAGTTCACTCAAACTCACTTCCATCTAGTCAGTGATGCCATCCAGCCATCTCATCCTCTGTGGTCCCCTTCTCCTCCTGCCCCCAGTACCCACCCCCCCGCCCCAGCA
>SJYQ01001969.1:280427-293825 GCA_006410935.1 Redunca redunca
CCACTTTGTTTTGATGCTGTACTTTATATCTTCATGCTTATTCCTTAGCTATTTATTGTAGTTAGAGTTGAATATATAATTTTAGTTTTTAATATTCATGCTAGTTTACTTAAGTGATTGGTTCTCAGCCTTTATAGCCTCCCTGTATATGTGACTTTGGGCTTCCCAGGTGTATTAGTGGTAAAGAACTCGCCTGCCAACGCAGGAAAAGTAAGAGATGTGCATATGACCCTGTGTCAGGAAGACCTCCTGGAGGAGGGCATAGCAACCTACTCTAGTATTCTTGCCTGTAGAATCCCAAGGACAGTGGAACCTGGTGGGCTACAGTCCATAGGGTAACAAAGACTTGGAAGTGACTAAAGCCACTTAGAACACATGCATGCATATTTCTGAAATAGTAGTCAATGTCTATTCACAATATTGGTCACTGAAAAAAATAATTGATAAGAAGAGACTTGTATGTAACATCTATTGCCGTCTTTTGCAAGATATAGACTATTATGCCATATTGTGTTTTAAAATTCTGCTATAAAATGCTTTCTTATTTGAAGGATTTAAAGTGACTAGAAAATAGCTCTTTAAAAATCTAGTTCTATATGGTTAGGAAGGAAAAAAAGTGTTCAAATCCATGATTTTTTTTAACTCATTTTTATAAAATTAAGAAAAAAATCTTTTAAATAGTAAATAAGAATTTCTATTATGTTATAGAAAAGTATCCTCACAAAAGTGATTTGCTCGATGTATTTTTTTGAACCCTATATGTCTGTCTCCTTTGTAACCCCTTGGACAGTAGCCTGCTAGGCTTCTCTGTCCATGGGGATTCTCCAGGCAAGAATACTGTAGTGGGTAGCCTATCTCATTGAAAAAATACTCTGATGCTGAGAGGGATTGGGGGTGGGAGGAGAAGGGGACGACAGAGGATGAGATGGCTGGATGGCATCACCAACTTGATGGACACGAGTTTGAGTGAACTCCGGGAGTTGGTTATGGACAGGGAGGCCTGGCGTGCTGCAATTCATGGGGTCGCAAAGAGTCGGACATGACTGAGCAACTGAACTGAACTGATATGCAAATAGCCAATATTTCTTCATCACAGAAATGTTACAATATATAATTTGAAATTCAGCTACTGTGTAAGTAGGAAATTTAGTAAACAAGAATAAAAACATATTTCACTCAACTTCTATCCTATTTGACTATCATATAATTTGTGACGAAAAAGCAAATTCAAGAGTATAATTCAGAGACTCTACTTTAACTACCTAAATTCATTTCAAATGAAAATGAAAATAGAGCATTCCTTTAGTAAATTTGCTAATATTTACAGTGTTATGTGGGCTTCCTTTGTGGCTCAGTTGGTAAAGAATCTGTCCACAATGTGTGAGACCTGGGTTCAATCCCTGGGTTGGGAAGGTCCCCTGGAGAAGAGAAAGCCTACCCACTCCAGCATTCTGGCCCAGAGAATTCCATGGACTGTTTCGTCCACGGGGTAGCAAAGAGTCAGACACGACTGAGCAACTTTCACTTTTTCTTTCACTTTCACAGTGCTATGTAATAGTATAAATAAAGTGGAACCGCTGCTTAAACACATGCTAATAGATTTGTGCTTTTTCTAAAATTAGTTTTGATAGAAGGCTAAACAATACATAGTTATGTGGAATAGCAAATTAGTAAATAAAATACAATTTAGAAAACAAGAGATTAATTTTAAAGGCTATTTTTTTTTTCAGACTTTTTATTTTCTTACTTTGTTCCTCACATCCTGACATATACACTGGCCTTCAGTCAATGAGGCTTAATGGGATTGCTTAGATGAAAAAGAGATCTATGCATTTGCTTTAATTTTATATCTAGCACTCATTGATCTCCAGAACAAATATTAACTCCTTTGGAGATGACAAGCATATGAAAGAAAACCCTTCTAAATTATATTATGTACTCACACAGTTTTTAATAAGACTGTGTGAAAAATTAGAAACACATCACACTGCAGATTGATAGGCATATTTATATCAGTTTTCTTGGGAGAATTTCTCCTTTTAAAGTTGTAGTTGTTTAGATTTTAGTTATTATTCCTGAAATTCATGGACAAAGTTTAAATTTCACCCAAACAGCACATATACATAACAACATACGTTTTGTGCAAATATTTTTGTAGTTACTATTTTCTGGCATCAAGCAACAAAACAAAACAATGTAAATCAACTATTTTCCTTCCTGCCTCCATGGTATGCAAGTATTTTGTGCAAATGTTCTTATATACACAAACACAAACAGATTGAGATGATGAGAAGGTATTTTTATAGTTTATTTCAGCAAATATTCTATTTTATTAAATTAATATACTATACCAGTAATTAATGAACTCTCTGAACAGTAGCTCAGTTGCTGAGTTGTATCTGACTCTTTGTCAACCCATGGACTGTAGCATGCCAGGCATCCCTGTCCATCACCAACGTCTGGAGCCTACTCAAACTCATGTCTATTATGTCGGTGATGCCATCTAATCATCTCATCCTCTGTCGTCCCCTTCTCTGGCCTTTAATCTTTCCCAGAATCAGGGTCTTTCCCAGAATCATGAGTTGGTTCCTTGCACCAGGTGGCCAAAGTATTGGAATTTCAGCTTCAGCATCAGTCCTTCCAATGAATATTCAGGACTGATTTCCTCCTCAGGACTCACTGGTTTGATCTTGCAGTCCACGGGACTCTCAAGAGTCTTCTCCAACACCACAGCTCAAAAGCATCAATTCTTTGACACTCAGCTTTCTTTATAGTCCAAAACTCATATGCATACATAACTACTGGAAAAAACCATAGCTTTCATTAGACAGACCTTTGTTGGCCAAGTTAAGTCTCTGCTTTTTAATATGCTGTCTAGTTTGGTCATAGATTTTCTTCCAAGGAGCAAGAGTCTTTTAATTTCATGGCTGCAATCACCATCTGCTATGATTTTGGAGCCCTGCAAAATAAAATCTGTCAGTGTTTCCTTTGTTTCCCCATGTATTTGCCATTAAATGATGGGACTGGATGAATGATCTTAGTTTTCTGATTGTTGAGTTTTAAGCCAACTTTCATACTCTTCACTTTGACTTTCATCAAAAGGCTCTTTATTTCTTCTTTGCTTTCTGCCATAAGGTTCATGTCATCTGTGTATCTGAGGTTATTGATATTTCTCCGGGAAATCTTTTTTTTAATTATAAATTTATTGATTTTAATTGGAGGCTAATTACTTTACAATATTGTATTGGTTTTGCCATACATCAACATGTATCCGCCACAGGTATACACATGTTCCCCATCCTGAACCCTCCCTCCCCCCTCCCCACTCCCTGTACCATCCCTCTGGGTCGTCTCAATGCACCAGCCCCAAGCATCCAGTATCATGCATTAAACCTGGACTGGTGACTCGTTTCATGTATGATATTATGCATGTTTCAATGCCATTCTCTCAAATCACCCCACCTCTCCCTCTCCCACAAAGTCCAAAAGACTGTTCTATACATCTGTGTCTCTTTTGATGTCTCACATGCAGGGTTATCATTACCATCTTTCTAAATTCCATATATATGCATTAGTATACTGTATTGGTATTTTTCTTTCTGGCTTACTTCACTCTGTATAATAGGTTCCAGTTTCATCCACCTCATTAGAACTGATTCAAATGTATTCTTTTTAATGACTGAGTAATACTCCATTGTGTATATGTACCACCACTTTCTTATCCATTCATCTGCTGATGGACATCTAGGTTGTTTCCATGTCCTGGCTATCATAAACAGTGCTGCAATGAACATTGGGGTACACGTGTCTCTTTCAACTCTGGTTTCCTCCATGTGTATGCCCAGCAGTGGGATTGCAGGGTCATAAGGCAGTTCTATTTACAGTTTTTTAAGGAATCTCCACACTGTTCTCCATAGTGGCTGTACTAGTTTGCATTCCCACCAACAGTGTAAGAGGGTTCCCTTTTCTCCACACCCTCTCCAGCACTTATTGCTTGTAGACTTTTGGATCACAGCCATTCTGACTGGCGTGAAATGGTACCTCATTGTGGTTTTGATTTGCATCTCTCTGATAATGAGTGATGTTGAGCATCTTTTCATGTATTTGTTAGCCATCTGTATGTCTTCTTTGGAGAAATGTCTATTTAGTTCTTTGGCCTATTTTTTGATTGGGTCGTTTAATTTTCTGGAATTGAGCTGCATAAGTTGCTTGTATATTTTTGAGATTAGTTGTTTGTCAGTTGCTTCATTTGCTATTATTTTCTCCCATTCTGAAGGCTGTATTTTCACCTTGCTTAAAGTTTCTTTTGTTGTGCAGAAGCTTTTAAGTTTAATTAGGTCCCATTTGTTTATTTTTTCTTTTATTTCCATTATTCTGGGAGGGGGGTCGTAGAGGATCCTGATGTGATATATGTCTGAGAGTGTTTTGCCTATGTTCTCTTCTAGGAGTTTTATAGTTTCTGGCCTTACATTTAGATCTTTAGTCCATTTTGAGTTTATTTTTGTGTATGGTGTTATAAAGTGATCTAGTTTCATTCTTTTACAAGTGGCTGACCAGTTTTCCCAGCACCACTTGTTAAAGAGATTATCTTTAATCCATTGTGTATTCTTGCCTCCTATGTCAAAGATAAGGTGTCCATAGGTGCATGGATATATCTCTGGGCTTTCTATTTTGTTCCATTGATTTGTTTCTGTCTTTGCGCCAGTACCATACTGTCTTGATGACAGTAGCTTTGTAGTAGAGCTTGAAGTCAGGCAAGTTGACTCCTCCAGTTCCATTATTCTTTCTCAAGAGTGCTTTGGCTATTCGAGGTTTTTGTATTTCCATACAAATTGTGAAATTATTTGTTCTAGCTCTGTGAAAAATACCGCTGGTAGCTTGATAGAGATTGCATTGAATCTATAAATTTCTTTGGGTAGTGTACTCATTTTCACTATATTGATTCTTCCAATCCATGAACATGGTATATTTCTCCATCTATTAGTGTCTTCTTTGATTTCTTTCACCAGTGTTTTATAGTTTTCTATATATAGGTCTTTAGTTTATTTAGGTAGATATATTCCTAAGTATTTTATTATTTTCATTGCAATGGTGAATGGAATTGTTTCCTTAATTTCTCTTTCTATTTTCTCATTATTAGTGTATAGGAATGCAAGGGATTTCTGTGTGTTGAATTTATATCCTGCAACTTGACTGTATTCATTGATTAGCTCTAGTAATTTTCTGGTGGAGTTTTTAGGGTTTTCTATGCAGAGGATCATGTCATCTACAAACAATGAGAGTTTTATTTCTTCTTTTCCAATCTGGATTCCTTTTAATTCTTTTTCTGCTCTGATTGCTGTGGCCAAAACTTCCAGAACTATGTTGAACAGTAGTGGTGAAAGTGGGCACCCTTGTCTTGTTCCTGACTTTAGGGGAAATGCTTTCAATTTTTCACCATTGAGGATAATGTTTGCTGTGGGTTTGTCATATATAGCTTTTATTATGTTGAGGTATGTTCCTTCTATTCCTGCTTTCTGGAGAGTTTTTATCATAAGTGGATGCTGAATTTTGTCAAAGGCTTTCTCTGCATCTATTGAGATAATCATATGGTTTTTATTTTTCAATTTGTTAATGTGGTGTATTACATTGATTGATTTATGGATATTGAAGAATCCTTCTATCCCTGGGATAAAGCCCACTTGGTCATGGTGTATGATTTTTTTAATGTATTGTTGGATTCTGATTGCTAGAATTTTGTTAAGGATTTTTGCATCTATGTTCATCAGTGATATTGGCCTGTAGTTTTCTTTTTCTGTGGCATCTTTGTCAGGTTTTGGTATTAGGGTGATGGTGGCCTCATAGACTTGAGTTTGGAAGTTTCCCTTCCTCTGCAATTTTCTGGAAAAGTTTGAGTAGGAAAGGTGTTAGCTCCTCTCTAAATTTTTGGTAGAATTCAGATGTGAAGCTGTCTGGACCTGGGCTTTTGTTTGCTGGAAGATTTCTGATTACACTTTCAATTCCCATGCTTGTGATGAGTCTGTTAAGGTTTTCTATTTCTTCCTGGTTCAGTTTTGGAAAGTTGTACTTTTCTAAGAATTTGTCCATTTCTTACACGTTGTTCATTTTATTGGCATATAATTGCTGATAGTAGTTTCTTATGATCCTTTGTATTTCTGTGTTGTCTGTTGTGATTTCTCCATTTTCATTTATAATTTTATTGATTGATTTTTCTTCCTTTGTTTCTTGATAAGTCTGGCTAATGGTTTGTCAGTTTTATTTATCCTTTAAAGAACCAGCTTTTGGCTTTGTTGATTCTTGCTATGGTCTCTTTTGTTTCTTTTGCATTTATTTCTGCCCTAATTTTTAAGATTTCTTTCCTTCTACTAACCCTGGGGTTCTTCATGTCTTCCTTTTCTAGTTGCTTTAGGTGTAGAGTTAGGTTATTTATTTGACTTATTTCTTGTTTCTTGAGGTATGCCTGTATTGCTGTGAACTTTCCCCTTAGCACTGCTTTTACAGTATCCCACAGGTTTTGGGTTGTTGTGTTTCCATTTTCAATCGTTTCTATGCATATTTTGATTTCGTTTTTTTTTTCTTCTGTGATTTGTTGGTTATTCAGCAGTGTGTTGTTCACCCTCCATATGCTGGAAGTTTTAATAGTTTTTCTCCTGTAATTGAGATCTAATCTTACTGCACTGTGGTCAGAAAAGATGCTTGGAATGATTTCTTTCTTTTTTTGTTTTAATTTACTAAGGCTAGATTTATGGCCCAAGATGTGATTTATCCTGGAGAAGGTTCCGTTTGCACTTGAGAAAAAGGTGAAATTCATTGTTTTGCAGTGAATTGTCCTATAGATATCAATTAGGTCTAACTGGTCTATTGTATCATTTAAAGTTTGTGTTTCTTTGTTAATTTTCTGTTTAGTTGATCTATCCATCTATAGTTGTGAGTGGGGTATTAAAATCTCCCATTATTATTGTGTTATTATTAATTTCCCCTTTCATACTTGTTAGCATTTGTCTTACATATTGCAGTGCTCCTATGTTGGGTGCATATATATTTATAATTGTTATATCTTCTTCTTGGATTGATCCTTTGATCATTATGTAGTGTCCTTCTTTGTCTCTTTTCACAGCATTTGTTTTAAAGTCTATTTTATCTGATATGAGTATTATTACTCCTTCTTTCTTTTGGTCTCTATTTTCATGGAATATCTTTTTCCAGCCCTTCACTTTCATTTTGTATGTGTCCCCTGTTTTGAGGTGGGTCTCTTGTAGACAACATATATATAGGGGCCTTGTTTTTGTATCCATTCAGCCAGTCTTTGTCTTTTGGTTGGGGCATTCAAGCCATTTACATTTAAGGTAATTATTGATAACTATGATCCCGTTGCCATTTACTTTATTGTTTTGGGTTTGAGTTTATACACCTTTTTTGTGTTTCCTGTCTAGAGAAGATCCTTTAGCATTTGTTGGAGAGCTGGTTTGGTGGTGCTGAATTATCTCAGCTTTTGCTTGTATGTAAAGCTTTTGATTTCTCCTTCATATTTGAATGAGATCCTTGCTGGGTACAGTAATCTGGGCTGTAGGTTATTTTCTTTCATCACTTTAAGTATGTCTTGCCATTCCCTCCTGGCTTGAAGAGTTTCTATTGAAAGATCAGCTGTTATCCTTATGTGAATCCCCTTGTGTGTTATTTGTTGTTTCTCCCTTGCTGCTTTTAATATTTGTTCTTTATGTTTGATCTTTGTCAATTTGATTAATATGTGTGTTGGGGTGTATTGCCTTGAGTTTATCCTGTTTGGGACTCTCTGGGTTTCTTGGACTTGGATGATTATTTCCTTCCCTATTTTAGGGAAGTTTTCAACTATTACTCCTCAAGTATTTTTTTCATGGCTTTTCTTTTTGTCTTCTCCTTCTGGGACTTCTATGATTCGAATATTGGGGCATTTAACACTGTCCTGGAGGTCTCTGAGATTGCCCTCATTTCTTTTAGTTCGTTTTTCTTTTTTTGTCTCTGATTCATTTATTTCTACCATTCTATCTTCTAATTCACTAATCCTATCTTCTGCGTCTGTTATTCTACTATATGTTGCCTCCAGAATGTTTTTGATCTCACTTATTGCATTGCTGATTATATATTGACCCTTTTTTTATTTCTTCTAGGTCCTTGTTAAACCTTTCTTGCATCTTCTCAATCCTTGTCTCCAGGCTATTTATCTGTGGTTCCATTTTGATTTCAAGATTTTCGATCCTTTTCACTATCATTATTCAGAATTCTTTATCAGGTAGATTCCATATCTCTTCCTCTTTTGTTTGGTTTGGTGGGCATTTATCCTGTTCCTTCACCTGCTGGGTATTCCTCTGCCTCTTCATCTTGTTTATATTGCTGAGTTTGGGGTGTCCTTTCTGTATTCTGGCAGTTTGTGGAGTTCTCTTGATTGTGGAGTTTCCTCACTGTGGGTGGGGTTGTGCAGGTGGATTGTCAAGGTATCTTGGTTAGGGAAGCTTGTGTCGGTGTTCTGGTGGGTGGAGCTAGATTTCTTCTCTCTGGAGTGCAATGAAGTGTCCAGTAATGAGTTATGAGATGTCTATGGTTTTGGAGTAACTTTTGGCAGCCTGTATATTTGAACTCAGGGCTGTGTTCTTGTGTTGCTGAAGAATTTGCATGGTATGGCTTGCTCTGGAATTTGTTGGCCCTTGGGTGGTGCTTGGTTTCAGTGTAGGTATGGAGGCATTTAATGAACTCCTGTCAATTAATGTTCCAAGGAGTCAGGAGTTCTCTGGTGTCCTCAGGGTTTGGACTTAAGCATCCTGCTTCTGGTTTTCAGTCTTATTTTTACAATAATCTCAAAACTTCTCCTTCTATCCAGCACCATTGATAAAACATCTAAGTTAAAGATGCAAAGTTTCTCCACAGTGAGGGATACCCAGAGAGGTTCACAGAGTTACATGGAGAAGAAAAGAGGGAGGAGGGAGTTAGAGGTGACCCGAATGAGATGAGGTGGAATCAAGAGAGGAGAGAGCAAGCTAGCCAGTAATCACTTCCTCATGCGCATTCCACAACTGAACCACTCAGAGATGTTCACAGAGTTATACAGAGAAGAGAAGAGGGAGGAAGGAGACAGAGGTGGCCAGGAGGATAAAAGGAGGGAATGAAAAGGAGAGAGAGAGATCCATCCAGTAATCAGTTCCCTAAGTGTTCTCCACTATTTGGAACCCACAGAGATTCACAGAGTTGGGTAGAGAAGAGCAGTTAGTGAGGAGACACAGGTGACCTGGTGGAGAAAAAGGAGAGTCCAAAGGGGGAGAAAGCAGTCAAACCAGTAATTTTGCTCCCAAGTAAAAATGGGTACTGAAAATTGGGTTCTTAAAGGTACAAAATTGATAACAAATACCAAAAAGCAAAAATTAAAAATCTATAGTAGAGTTTGGAATTTCAAAAATATAATATTAAAGAAAAGAAGGAACAAAAAAGAGAAAAAAGAAGTTTGCTTTTAAAAAATAGGGTCTTTTTTTTGCAAAGTAATAGTAGGTTATAAAAGTGAAAATGAGAAGAGTAATAGAGGACTTAAAAATTAAAAAAAGAATGACAGTAAAAATAGTAAAAATATATCTATGACTTCCTCTGGTATTGTGGGTATTGTGGGATCAGTTCATTTTTGGATAGTTCTTTGGTCCGGCTTATATTTCTCAAGATCTATAGGCCCCTTCCTATGTAGTTGGTACTAACAACAGGGTTTTAATCTATTGCACCTGTTACTTCCAAGGCAGTTCCCTCTGTTTTAGCTTCTGTTTGCTGGTCTCTTCAGTGTCTGATTTCTACCCTGACACAAAGGGAGTGGTGGTGGACACTTTTTTTAGGCTCATTTGTTCAGTCACACTGTGGGGAGGGAGGGATGCTGCAAACAAATATTACTGGCATGTGCTCACAGTGCCTCAGCCACACTGGGCCTGCCCCCACTCACGGAGTGTATACCCTCCCTGCCCATTCTGCTCAGGCTCTAGGTTGCTCTGCAGGAAACCATCGGAGGCCGGCCCTGGGCTGCATGCACCTCCCAGGTCTAAGCCGCTCAGGTTCAGGCACTCAGGTAGTCATCAGAGGTGCAGACTCGGTTGGGCCTGTGTTTTGTGCCCTTCTCAGGTCTGAGCAGCTCAGATGATGGGGTGTTTGGCAAGTGTGGTCGCTGTGACTTATTGCCTCCCCCATCCCTGCCACTCGGTTTTCTGGGTGTAAAACTGGTGCACCTTCTCAGGCGGATGTTGACCGTCCAGAACCTCAAGAAGTCTTAGTTAGCAAAGAAGCCTGCTTACAGTTTTGTAGATAATGTCTCTCTGGGACTGCGATTGCCCCCTTCCAGCTCTGGCTGCCTGTCACCGGAGGGGGATGGTCTGCAGCTGACTAGCTCCGTTCAGTCCTTTGATCTGTGCCTGGGCCAGGTGGTGTCTTAGGTTAGGGTTGGCTTTTTACATGGTAGTTATCCCACAATCTGGTTTGCTAGCCCAAGTTAGTTCGCTCAGATTGGGCTCAGGGCATTCAGGCCAGATCCTTATGCTAAGCTATGCAGCCCGCGCCTCCCTGCCCAGCCCCCACTAGCTTGCTGGTGGCTGGTTCAGGCATCTGCACTGCTTCTCCGCTGGGGGAGTTACTGTTGGGCTCATAATCTGTGGGTTTTAATTATTTATTTATTTCCTCCCTGTTATGTTGCCCTCTGTGCTTCCAAGGCTCACCACAGATTCAGCAGTGAGAGCGTTTCCCGGTGTTTAGAAACTTCTCTTTTTTTTAAGACTCCCCTCCCGGGATGGAGCTCCATCCCTAACTCTTTTGTTTCTTTTTTTGTCTTTTATATTTTTTCCTACCTCTGTTCGAAGACAATGGGCTGCTTCTCTGGGCGCCTGATGTTCTCTGCCAGCATTCAGAGGTTGTTTTGTGGAATTCACTCAGCGTTTAAATGTTCTTTTGATGAATTTGTGGGGGAGAAAGTGGTCTCCCCGTCCTATTCCTCCGCCATCTTAGGAGTGCCTCCTCTCTGGGAAATCTTGATTCCAGCTTGTGCTTCACCCAGCCCAGCATTTCTCATGATGTACTCAGCATAAAAGTTAAATAAGCAGGGGACAATATACAGCCTTGACATACTCCTTTTCCTATTTGGAATTAGTCTGTTCCATGTCTAGTTCTAACTGTTGCTTCTTGACCTGCATACAGATTTCTCAGGAGGGAAGTCAGGTGGTCTAATATTCCCATTTCTTTAAGAATTTTCCACAGTTTGTTGTGATCCACACAGTCAAAGGCATAGTCAGTAAAGCAGAAGTAGGTGGTTTTCTAGAACTCTCTTGCTTTTTTGATGATCCAGCAAATGTTGGCAATTTGATGTCTGGTTCCTCTGTCTTTTCTAAATCCAGCTTGAACATTTGGAATTTCACAGTTCACATAGTGATGAAACCTGGCTTGGAGAATTTTTGAGCATTACTTTGCTAGTGTGTGAGATGCTTGCAGTTGTGTGGTGGTTTGAGCATTCTTTGGCATTGCCTTTCTTTGGGATTGGAATGAAAACTGACCTTTTCCAGTCCTGTGGCCACTGCTGAGTTTTCCCAATTTGCTGGCATATTGAGTACAGCACTTTCACAGCATCATCTTTTAGGATTTGAAATAGCTCAACTGGAACTCCATCACCTCCACTCATTTGGTTCATAGTGATGCTGTTTTATTGCTTGACTTTTCATGAGTCAGACCTCTTAAAAAAAACAATATTGAGTAGAATGGGATAAAAATAGAGTTGGAAGTTATATTTAGGTAGTCACATATTTAGATGTGATCAGATATTTTATATTTATATCAAATTATTGTAGGTGATTAGATATTTAAATAATTGAAGACATTCATTCATTACATTGAATTTTTTTTTTAAAGTACCTATTCTGGTAATAATGCTGAGCCTACAATATGTAATCTCATGTTCATGTAGCTGATAGTAGGCTTGCTCCAAATTATTGTCATCCAGTTTGATGCCCGTTGGCATGAGGAGAGCACAGGATATTATATGGAGATACCCGAGCTCACTGCCATGTGGAACAAGCATCTGGAAATCTGACTAAAATGCTCACTTTCACTTTGGATGTTTTGATGGTATGTAGACACTTCTACTTTCAGTATATTCATCACAGCTGTGCTTTCTTCCCTGTAATCTCTAGAGAATTCTCAAAAGTATGTTGATTTTTGTGTAATGTTAATGATAGTCTTTCTTGCTTATTCAGCATTATATTATAAATGTTTTTATAAAAGATTATATTGAAGTGGAGAGCTCTAATGAGGCTCACTAACATCAACTGGAAGATTCATAAAGTTGGAAGGAAAAGAATTAAGTTGATTTCTTGCTAATATGAAATCACAATCTGACAGGTTCAGTAAGAACTGAGAACCTTTCAAGAGAGTCCCAAGTTTCTAAGCAGTTTGAGTAAACAAGAATTTCAGGTATGCTAATTTGGAATTGAAATGTACTGCTCTTTAGCTGTGTCAGCCTGTATAATACAATATCTTCTAATTTGTGTTTAAGAAGAATGTTATTGTAGTTTTTCAATAATTTTTCTTTAAAATTACTATGTTTATTGTAATTTTAGAGGCATTTTATAACAACCATCAAAGACTGGAAAATGATGAATGATGAAATTACATAGTAAGACATAACATATTCTGAGTATTTACCCTGTGCTAAGTACTACTCTAGGTGCTCTGGATCACTAACTTAGTGAATTCTCCTGACAGGGCTGAAAAAGGAAATGTAGATTACATCCCCATTTACAGACGAGAAACTGAGACACCGAGTGAAAGTATTTTTTCAATGTCACAGAGATAATAAATGACTGAACTAAATAAGGAGGTCTTGCCTCAGAGTATACACTTTCTAAATACACGGCCTCTAATTCAGTTCAGTTCAGTTCAGTCACTCAGTAGTGTCCGACTCGTTGTGACCCCATGAATCACAGCATGCCAGGCCTCCCTGTCCATTACCAACTTCCAGAGTTCACCCAAACTCATGTGCATCGAGTCGGTGATGCCATCCATCCATCTCATCCTCTGTCATCCCCTTCTACTCCTGCCCCCTTCCCTCCCATCATCAGAGTCTTTTCCAATGAGTCAACTCTTCACATGAGATGGCCAAAGTACTGGAGCTTCAGCTTTAGCATCATTCCTTCCAAAGAAATCCCAGGACTGATATCCTTTAGAATGGACTGGTTGGATCTCCTTGCAGTCCAAGGGACTCTCAAGAGTCTTCTCCAACACCACAGTTCAAAAGCATGAATTCTTCAGTGCTCAGCTTTGTTCACAGTCCAACTCTCACATCGATACATGACCATTGGAAAAACCATAGCCTTAACTAGATGGAACTTTGTTGGCAAAGTAATATCTCTGCTTTTG
>SJYQ01001969.1:294412-311665 GCA_006410935.1 Redunca redunca
CTCCCCATTTAATCACTCTTGCTAGAGAATGTATATTTTACTCCCTATTCCAAATACCTATGTGCTTGTTACTATAAGCAGGTAAAATTGAGTCAAAACCTTCAGCTCTGTTCACTTTTGTTAGGCTGTCTTCTTTTGCACTAAATCATGTTCAGTACACAGAAGAGTCTAAAAATACAAAGAAAAATCACTTCACATGGCTTTCCCATGTGTCTCCATTCCTCTTCTTAATAATTTAAAAATAATTTTAGTTTTTTTATTCTTTCTTCATAGAAAAGATCCTCTCTATGTATAATAATATATGTCTTACTTAAAATTATGTTTTATGTATTTCTATCTAAATTATGCTATATATAAATATGCTTTATTACCTCCTCTGTGTCTAGCTCCTATCTCTTTATGGATCAGGTCAGTAGTGCCAGCAATACTCAAGGTACCCGAACTAGCAGAAACGTATTATCTTCTCTAAACCTAAAATTTTAGTCCTTACTCTTCTAATTTTATATTTTGTACATGTTTTAGTATGACTGAAAGTGAAAGTGAAAGTCGTTCATTTGTGCCTGACTCTTTGCGACCCCATGGACTATACAGTCCATGGAATTCTCTAGGCTGGAGTGGGTAGCCTTTCCCTTCTCCAGGGGATCTTTCCAACTCAGGGACCAACTCAGGTCTCCTGCATTGCAGGCAGATTCTTTACTTTCTGAGCCACAAGGGAAGCCCGAGAATACTGGAATGGGTAGGCTATCCCTTCTCCAGTGGATCTTCTCAACCCAGGAACCAAACCAGGGTCTCCTGTGTTGCACATGGATTCTTTACCAACTGAGCTATCAGGGAAGCCCCTTGGTATGACTATAATATTATAATTTTAAATACTTCATAGGTACTATCACTGAAGTACACAGATAAAATAAGGAAACAATACTAATTGTTTCACAAACTGTTGTAAAATTTAGTTTTACAGACTGATCACAAAACTGATGTAAATCCAATGTTATTACTGTTTATGATTTCAGTTTGATGTGAAATATTCAATGTCTGAAAAAAAGTGTTGTAAAAAATATACCTAAGACTTCTAATAGCCATTTAGCAGAGAAAAAGGAATGAAAAATAAGCAGAAAATAGAGAATTAAAAGTAAAAGAGGGACGAAAAACAAAGTGGTATATGGTAAGAATGAAAATGGGCCATCGATTTCATTAATTATTGATTATAAGGCCCTTACGACAATGTCTAATATTTACTAGAATTGAGATGCCATACTATCCTTTGGTCTTTACTTCTTTGTTAGTTAGTAAGTATTCCATGAGTTGTTTCCATCTGAACTGAAAGGAGTGGAAATTATTTATACATTCTTCCTTTTGAAATATTATAAAATTGCTTATTATATGGAAAACAGTATTTTAAGAGATTAGTAATTAGTTCATTAAAAAAATAGATTCCCTTTCTAGTCATTCTTACAGTCTTATTGTTTAAATTAGGTAGAATTTTCTTTGGTAAGTATAATTAATTAAAGTATTTGGGGAAGAGATTATATATTTGTCATCTTAAAAGTTATGTCACTCATTTTATTCAGGGAAGAATTTCTCATACTGGGTTAATTCTGTGAAAAGACTATATTGTGTGTTAATAAAGATGGATAGAATCTCCAATTTGGGCATACTGTATTTTCTTTTTTTTTACATTGAATACAATATCTTATTTTATTTGTTACATTGTCATAGTACATCTTCTACAGTTTTCCATAAAAAATAGTTCAGTAATTTTCAGAAGAGTGTTCTGTCACCATCATTTAAGTCCATATTTAGAGAATCCTTCAGAGTATTGTTATAGTTATAGTTCCATGAACTAGTCAACTTATAACTATAGTTATAGTTCCAAGACTAGTTCCATGAACTAGTCAACTTATATTTCTTCTATTTCCCTAAATTTTTTCTTCATAAAGTGACATACTATCATTTGTCTATAGTGTGTTCCATGTCAGACTGAACTTGATTTTTACAAAATAGTTGTGTGGGTTAAACAAATATAAGAGGGGCTGGAGGTTAAGTAGCTGGTTAATGCCTTGGCAGATTTTTCTGATTGAAAAGTACAGTTTGATTGTTCTTCTTTTAAGAAAGGAACAATTTTATTTTTATGTTCGCTATACAACCCTACATGTCAATGTGGGAAAACCAAAATAACCCATATTCTTAAAGGTAATCATCATGAGAGCTTTTCAACTCCACTAGGGGGCAATTTCATATTAGATATTTGCTATTTCTCACTCCCAGTAAAGAAACCTCTTAGATGTCAGCCTGAAATTATTGACAGACAAAGTAAATTTTGAAGGTGTAAAATCTGATATCTGATATCAGTGTAAGCCTTAACTGTATTTCAGTACTAGTCAGGCTTTTAGAGCCAACGGGGATAGAAAAGCTAGCATTTTAAGAAACTTTCTACGAGGAGACTGTTTTCTAGAAGGCAGGAAGGAGAAGATAATTTTGTCATGAAGAGAAGGGGACTTAATAAAGGCAAGGCCTTCTGAGGGTGGCTGAGTTTATATTACCTTGAACCATGCTGTAACTTTAGAAGCCCATATTATGGAGTCAAAAAAAGCCTAAAGGTATTTTTATGGTAATGTATTTTCTTATATATGTGATGACACTAGTTTTAGTTGTTTGATTCTAACATTTATGAAACAGTTTTTTGAACAATAACAATACCTCAGCAGGCTCCATGCAATTTTTACAAAGGAAAAGAAAAGGAGTTTAATGATTTTAAGCACTGTTTTGTTATAAATCATGGTACTTTAAAAAAAAAAATCCATGAAGTGTACTCAACCTCCATTTTTATATGCCTAACATTTAGTAACACCAGGCCTTTGGAGTCTTTCTTATACAGAAACCCCAGCATCTCAAGACCATTGTTTATTTTGGCTAAGCCTGAAGTAGCAAGTCCTTCTTTAAGATCATGGAATTTCACCACTATTATCAAAATTTCACCACCAATTGCCTTCATTTCATGGTGACACAGAATGATAGATAGAATGGTGAAATTGTGATATTCTCCTCTAGATTATATATGTACATAGAGTATGATCTTTAAACATATACAGTGCATATAATTGTATTACATATCATCAAAAATCTTATAAACCAGCACTTTAAATTCACTGTAGGCTATAATTCAATAAACCATAATGTAATTATTAGTAAAAATTAAAAAAAAACATGAAGACTAAATAAGAATAGTTTATATGAAAGAACTTTACAAACAAACGTATTATCGTTAGGCTCCTTGAGGTTAAAGCCATGCCCAATTCATCTATCTATACCTAGACCCCAAGGCAGGGGCTGGCATATACTACACATTCAAAAGAATTTGCTGCTGTAACACACTGAGGATTTTAGTAGAGAGCTTATCAATTCACTGAGATAATAAACAGTAATGTTTAAAAGCCCAGAATTTGGACTTTTCAACAAGGAATGCTTAGATTTGTGGATTGAATGTAGCATAAGATTGAATAGAAGCATTAAAAAATGTGATAAACATTATACATTATACATTTCTTCTGGAATAAGTCAGAGTTCTAAATCTGATTTAAGAGTTATGAAAGACATTTGTACTGCTTGGATGTGGTTAAGAAATAGACGGATAGAGAGCAATAGTAATGATTTTCTAAGGAAACAGACACACACTAAAGTCTGTCAAGGATCGATCTGTTGTAAAATATATGTGAAGGACAGCCAACTTTGAAGAATTGGGCACCACTTGTCATTCTTATGTTATTATCCAGGTATTTCCTGAAATTCAATCAGGGCATATACAGTAGGAATGCATCGCTTGGGTGATCACCAGTGCTTACAAGATTTTCAGTCAGTTCAATTCAGTTGCTCACTGTGTCTGACGCTTTGCAACCCAATGAACTACGGCACACCAGGTTTCCCTCTGCATCACCAACTCCTGGAGCTTCCTCAAACTCATGTTCATCCAGTCGGTGATGCCATCCACTATCTCATTCTCTGTCGTCCCCTTCTCCTCCTGCCTTCAATCTTTCCTAGCCTCAGGATCTTTTCCAGTGAGTCAGTTCTTCCCATCAGGTGGTCGAAGTATAGAGCTTCAGCTTCAATATCAGTCCTTCCAATGAATATTCAGGACTAACTTCCTTTAGGATGGACTGGTTGGATCTCCTTGCAGTCCAAGGGACTCTCAAGAGTCTTCTCCAACAACACGGTTTAAAAGCATCAATTCTTTAGCACTCAGCTTTCTTTATAATCCAACTCTCACAACCATACATGACTACTGGAAAAAATATAGCTTTGACAAAACAGACCTTTGTTGGCAAAATAATGTCTCTGCTTTTTAATATGCTGTCTAGGTTGGTCAAGCTTTTCTTCCAAAGAGCAAGATTCTTTTAACTTCATGGCTACATTCACCACCTGCAGTTATTTTTGAGCCCCCCAAGATAAAATTTGTCACAGTTTTCATTGTTGCCCCATGTATTTGCCATGAAGTGATGGGACCGGATTCCATGATCTTAGTTTTCTGAATGTTGAATTTTAAGCCAGTTTTTTCACTCTCCCCTTTCACTTTCATCAAGAGGATCTTTATTTCCTCTTAATTTTCTGCCATAGTTCAGTTCAGTCGCTCAGTCATGTCCGACTCTTTGCTACCCCATGAATCACAGCACACTAGGACTCCCTATACATCACCAACTCCCGGAATTCACTCAGACTTGTGTCCATTGAGTCAGTGATGCCATCCAACCATCTCATCGTCTGTCGTCCCCTTCTCCTCCTTTCCCCAATCCCTCCCAGCATCAGAGTCTTTTCCAATAAGTCAACTCTTCGCATGAGGTGGCCAAAGTACTGGAGTTTCAGCTTTAGCATCATTCCTTCCAAAGAAATCCCAGGATTGATCTCCTTCAGAATGGACTGGTTGGATCTCCTTGCAGTCCAAGGGACTCATGAGTCTTCTCCAACACCACAGTTCAAAAGCATCAATTCTTCGGCGCTCAGCCTTCTTCACAGTCCAACTCTCACATCCATACATGACCACAGGAAAACACATAGCCTTGATTAGATGGACCTTAGTCGGCAAAGTAATGTCTCTACTTTTGAATATGCTATCTAGGTTGCTCATAACTTTTCTTCCAAGGAGTAAGCATCTTTTAATTTCATGGCTGCAGTCACCATCTGCAGTGATTTTGGAGACCCAAAAAATAAAGTCTGACACTGTTTCCACTGTTTCCCTGTCTATTTCCCATGAAGTGATGAGACCGGCTGCCATGATCTTCATTTTCTGAATGTTGAGCTTTAAGCCAACTTTTTCACTCTCCTCTTTCACTTTCATCAAGAGGCCTTTTTAGTTCCTCTTCACTTTCTGCCATAAGGGTGGTGTCATCTGCATATCTGAGGTTATTGATATTTCTCCCAGCAATCTTGATTCCAGCGTGTCTTTCTTCCAGTCCAGGGTTTCTCATGATGTACTCTGCATATAAGTTAAACAAGCAGAGGACAATATACAGCCTTGACATACTCCTTTTCCTATTTGGAACCAGTCTGTTGTTCCATGTCCAGTTCTAATTGTTGCTTCCTGACCTATATACAGATTTCTCAAGAGGCAGGTCAGGTGGTCTGATATTCCCATTTCTCTCAAAATTTTCCACAGGTTATTGAGATCCACACAGTCAAAGGCTTTGGCATAGTCAATAAAGCAGATATAGATGTTTTTCTGGAACTCTCTTGCTTTTTCCATGATCCAGCAGATGTTGGCAATTTGATCTCTGGTTCCTCTGCCTTTTCTAAAACCAGCTTGAACATCAGGGAGTTCATGGTTCACGTATTGCTGAAGCCTGGCTTGGAGAATTTTGAGCATTACTTTGTTAGCGTGTAAGATGAGTGCAACTGTGCGGTAGTTTGAGCATTCTTTGGCATTGCCTTTCTTTGGAATTGGAATGAAAACTGACCTTTTCCAGTCCTGTGGCCACTGCTGAGTTTTCCAAATTTGCTGGCATATTGAGTGCAGCACTTTCACTGCATCATCTTTTAGGATTTGAAACAGCTCAACTGGAACTCCATCACCTCCACTAGCTTTGTTCATAGTAATGCTTTCTAAGGCCCACTTGACTTCACATTCCAGGATGTCTGGCTCTAGATGAGTGATCACATCAACATGATTATCTGGGTCATGAAGATCTTTTTTTTTTTTACAGTTTTTCTGTGTATTCTTGCCACCTCTTCTTAATATCTTCTGCTTCTGTTAGGTCCATACCATTTCTGTCCTTTATCGAGCCCATCTTTGCATGAAATGTTCCCTTGGTATCTCTAATTTTCTTGAAGAGATCTCTAGTCTTTCCCATTCTGTTGTTTTCCTCTATTTCTTTGCATTGATCGCTGAAGAAGGCTTTCTTATCTCTTCTTGCTATTCTTTGGAACTCTGCATTCAGATGCTTATATCTTTCCTTTTCTCCTTTGCTTTTCGCCTCTCTTCTTTTCACAGCTATTTGTAAGGCCTCCCCAGACAGCCATTTTGCTTTTTTGCATTTCTTTTCCATGGGGATGGTCTTGATCCCTGTCTCCTGTACAATGTCACGAACCTCATTCCATAGTTCATCAGGCACTCTATCTATCAGATCTAGGCCCTTAAATCTATTTCTCACTTCCACTGTATAATCATAAGGGATTTGATTTAGGTCATACCTGAATGGTCTAGCGGTTTTCCCTACTTTCTTCAATTTAAGTCTGAATTTGGTAATAAGGAGTTCATGATCTGAGCCACAGTCAGCTCCTGGTCTTGTTTTTGTTGACTGTATAGAGCTTCTCCATCTTTGGCTGCAAAGAATATAATCAATCTGATTTCGGTGTTGACCATCTGGTGATGTCCATGTGTAGAGTCTTCTCTTGTGTTGTTGGAAGAGGGTGTTTGCTATGACCAGTGCATTTTCTTGGCAAAACTCTATTAGTCTTTGCCCTGCTTCATTTCGCATTCCAAGACCAAATTTGCCTGTTACTCCAGGTGTTTCTTGACTTCTTACTTTTGCTTTCCAGTCCCCTATAATGAAAAGGACACCTTTTTTTGGTTGTTCCTTCTCAAAGGTCTTGTAGGTCTTCATAGAACTATTCAGCTTCAGCTTCTTCAGCATTACTGGTTGGGGCATAGACTTGGATTACTGTGATATTGAATGGTTTGTCTTGGAAATGAACAGAGATCATTCTGTCATTTTTGAGACTGCATCCAAGTACTGCATTTTGGACTCTTTTGTTGACCATGATGGCTACTCCATTTCTTCTGAGGGATTCCTGCCTGGAGTAGTAGATATAATGGTCATCTGAGTTAAATTCACCCATTCCAGTCCATTTTAGTTCGTTGATTCCTAGAATGTCGATGTTCACTCTTGCCATCTCCTGTTTGACCACTTCCAAGTTGCCTTGATTCATGGACCTGACATTCCAGGTTCCTATGCAATATTGCTCTTTACCGCATCGGACCTTGCTTCTATCACCAGTCACGTCCACAGCTGGGTATTGTTTTTGCTTTGGCTCCATCCGTTCATTCTTTCTGGAATTATTTCTCCACTGACCTCCACTAACATATTGGGTACCTACTGACCTGGGGAGTACCTCTTTCAGTATCCTATCATTTTGCCTTTTCATACTATTCATGGGGTTCTCAAGGCAAGAATACTGAAGTGGTTTGCCATTCCCTTCTGCAGTGGACCACATTCTGTCAGACCATAAGGATGGTGTTATCTGCATATCTGAGGTTATTGATATTTCTCCAAGCAATCTTGATTTCTTGTATTTCATCTAGCCCGGGCATTTCACTTGACACACCTGATTTTGGTTGATGTGAAATATTTTGATAGTTCTTAAACACATGGATTTAAACATATTAATGCAAAAAGCAAGAGAAGATTAGGTTAGACATTGGTTTCAGCTTAAAGAAATAGAAATGCTAATTATATTGAGATATCATAAAGAAACAATACTACACATATTGAGAGATAATACCTGTTGTAAATCAATCGCTTTAATTACTCCATTGGTGCTCTATAGGAGATAATCACAATTTTACCATCCATGCTGAAATTAAAAGATGTTTACTCTTTGGAAGAAAAGTTATGACCAACCTAGATAGCATATTCAAAAGCAGAGACATTACTTTGCTGACTAAGATCCATCTAGTGAAGGCTATGGTTTTTCCTGTGGTCATGTATGGATGTGATAGTTGGACTGTGAAGAAGGCTGAGCGCTGAAGAATTGGTGCTTTTGAACTGTGGTGATGGAGAAGACTTTTGAGAGACCCTTGGACTGCAAGGAGATCCTGTCCATTCTGAAGGAGATCAACCCTGAGATTTCTTTGGAAGGAATGATGCTAATGCTGAAACTCCAGTACTTTGGTCACCTCATACAAAGAGTTGACTTGTTGGAAAAGACTCTGATGCTGGGAGGAATTGGGAGCAGGAGGAGAAGGGGATGACAGAGGATGAGATGGCTGGATGACATCACTGACTCGATGAATGTGAGTCTGATGGAACTCCAGGAGTTGGTAATGGACAGGGAGGCCTGGTGTGCTGTGATTCATGGGGTCACAAAGAGTTGAATATGACTGAGCGACTGAACTGAACTGATAATTAGAATTTCGTAGAGTGCTTTCTCATAGTTATTTCATTGTCATTTAGGATTAGCAGTTTCTCTCCTTGCCACCCCCCATGGAAAAAATAACAATAATTTACATATTAGTTTGGGATCGATTTGGCCTCATGAATTTATCTGGGCCATATGTGTTGATTTAGTTTGTTTCTTTAAGACTTTCTTTTTTAAATAGGAGTTTTAGGCTCACAGCAAAATTGAGAGAAAGTTACAGAGATTTCCCTTACACTCCCCTCCCCTTACACAGTCATAGTTTGCCTCATTATCAACATCTACATCAGAGTAGTACATTTTTTAGAATTAATGAATTTACAGTGACACATCATAACCTCCTAAAGTCCATAGTTTACATTAGGCTTCTCTCTTTTCTGGATAGTTTTTAATGAATCATGTAATAATAGTACCTGTATACAACACCTAATTTTTTTAAGTTGTTAAGAATTCTGATGGTGAATAAGAGAAGGCAGAGTCGAATGATGGGGAAACAAACAGGAGAAATGAAAGGCTAATAGGTAAACCAATTAAGGACAGCTACAATGGAAGCGTGGCTCTAGAAGTGCCCCCAAATGAAAGTCTACATATCAAGAGAGGTCAAAAGGTATCTCTGGGGAAAAGCACCATAAGTTTGTGTATTATGAAAACTTTTATACTTAACTGATGGCATTAAAACATAAAATATTTCTCATAGAGTCTGAGAGAAAGAAAAGTGAACAGTAGTGTATGTCATAGATTCTTTTTGTGGTAATTATAAATCTTATGAGGAAAACAAAACTGTTTCAGAGAACAAAATGAGAATAAAAGTGGGTTAAAATTTCATATAGTGTTTTGAAGGAAGAATTTTTGAGATGATATATGAGCATGTACCTGAATGATGAGAAAACTCAAGGGAAGAGTTTTCCAGACAGAAGGACAGAGAAAGATAATAACTCTCAAAATATAGGCAAGGTTGGTATGTCTGAGGAACAGGAAGCAAACAAGTAGTAGTATAGTTCTCTGTCCAAGGTCGGGAGTAGTAGGAGATGAATGCCAATGGTTCTGTGCTTCAAAATAATGCCTTGCTCAAGAGACATGATCAAGAAGAATACTGACACTGGGTGGAAGGGAGAGGCTTATAAGTGTAAACAATTAACGTTTATACTGGGTGTTTATACCGGGGCTTCCCTCATAACTTATTTGGTAAAGAATCTGCCTGCAGTGCAGGAGATCTGGGTTCGATTCCTGGGTCAGACAGATCCCTTGGAGAAGGAAATGGCAACCCACCCCAGTATTCTTGTCTGGAGAATCCCATGGACAGAGGAGCCTGGCAGGCTACCGTCCATGGGGTCACAAGAGTCGGACATGACGTAGTGACTAAAGCACCAAAGCATACTGGGTGTTACATATTGATTCACTCAACTTCTTTATTGCTTTTCCTGATTTTAGAAGGGGGAAAGCTAAAAATGTTTCCCAGACTCCCTTGAAGATACAATTCTGGAAGTTATTTGGATTCTTTTGATTACACATACTTAATGTTAAGAAAGTAAAAAGTGGAGACCATATGTCTTCTCATCTCCTAGAAGGCAAGGTCATAGACCCTGGGTGTTTGGAAACAGTTCCATTGGCCCTAGTTACCATTCATAGACCCATTGTCTTTCTGAGGATAAGAGGCCCTTTTGAAGGGGGCATGATGACTATAGCAGCATCTTTCTGAAAGCTGAATGACAGCACAACATTCATATCCTTGAGTTTAAAAGACCCGAATTCCTCTTGAAGCTCTACAATGATTTCAGAGCACTTAATTGCATATATTAAATTTTTCCTGTCCTAAATTTCCAAGTCATCACTCTCCTTAAAAAATATTTAGTTTTTATTTTTATTTACTTGACTGCATCAGTCCTTATTTGTTACAGGTAAGATCTTTAATCTTTGTTGAGGCATGCAGGATCGTTAGCGGGAACCTGGCCCCCCTGCATTGGGAGCTCCGAGTCTTAGCCACTGGACCACCAGGGAAGTTTTCAAGTCATCACACATTTAATAATCTTTGAACTAAAGCAGATCATTGTAACCTACTTCAGCTCAGGTAGTGAGCAGAATGAACTAATAACTGACTGATATAATAACTCATAATGGAACACTCTTACAGATACTACAGAACATGACAAGTACTTATAGAAAACCATCTGTCATGACCTTACTGATCATTCTCATCTTATTATAAAGTCTTCTTTCATTAATTAACTTCACATTCAGATTTCCTTAAGGAAATCCATTGGATTATTTTGATTTTTAGTAAAGATAATTTAAAAATTTCAAATATAGGGAAACTTCTATTTTGGTCTGCTTAGTTTATCTGGTACTTCTAGGACTTCAATCGTCTGTACCAGTGCTGCTTAAGGTGGAAAAGGAGTTTTCCTAAGCTAGACTGCTCAGGTTCCCTGGAACAAAGAGACTACCTAGTACAGGCTGCTTTTTATGGTATAGTCTCTCTGCATTTCTTTTGTTGTCCAGCCACTCTGGTATCTCTGATTGGAGAAAGAGAGTCATGGGGAATAAGGATGCTCGTCCTGGCCACTAATTGTGAGTTGGACTCCCAAATAATATGCCATTGCTGGTAACATTGTGCTCATGTGGTGCTTTTGAGAGAATGTTTGCATGATGATTACTGATTTGTTATTATTTAGGAGTAGCCTGATTGAATTAAACTCTACATAAAATAGTTATTTTGAATGTTTTAAAGATTCTAATTAGTATATGTTTACAGGCAATACAAAGAAATTCTTAAGTATTGAAAGTTTCATCAAGATTCTATTTTCAAATAGCAACCATGCTATTTGAATATGAACANTCTGAAAGCTGAATGACAGCACAACATTCATATCCTTGAGTTTAAAAGACCCGAATTCCTCTTGAAGCTCTACAATGATTTCAGAGCACTTAATTGCATATATTAAATTTTTCCTGTCCTAAATTTCCAAGTCATCACTCTCCTTAAAAAATATTTAGTTTTTATTTTTATTTACTTGACTGCATCAGTCCTTATTTGTTACAGGTAAGATCTTTAATCTTTGTTGAGGCATGCAGGATCGTTAGCGGGAACCTGGCCCCCCTGCATTGGGAGCTCCGAGTCTTAGCCACTGGACCACCAGGGAAGTTTTCAAGTCATCACACATTTAATAATCTTTGAACTAAAGCAGATCATTGTAACCTACTTCAGCTCAGGTAGTGAGCAGAATGAACTAATAACTGACTGATATAATAACTCATAATGGAACACTCTTACAGATACTACAGAACATGACAAGTACTTATAGAAAACCATCTGTCATGACCTTACTGATCATTCTCATCTTATTATAAAGTCTTCTTTCATTAATTAACTTCACATTCAGATTTCCTTAAGGAAATCCATTGGATTATTTTGATTTTTAGTAAAGATAATTTAAAAATTTCAAATATAGGGAAACTTCTATTTTGGTCTGCTTAGTTTATCTGGTACTTCTAGGACTTCAATCGTCTGTACCAGTGCTGCTTAAGGTGGAAAAGGAGTTTTCCTAAGCTAGACTGCTCAGGTTCCCTGGAACAAAGAGACTACCTAGTACAGGCTGCTTTTTATGGTATAGTCTCTCTGCATTTCTTTTGTTGTCCAGCCACTCTGGTATCTCTGATTGGAGAAAGAGAGTCATGGGGAATAAGGATGCTCGTCCTGGCCACTAATTGTGAGTTGGACTCCCAAATAATATGCCATTGCTGGTAACATTGTGCTCATGTGGTGCTTTTGAGAGAATGTTTGCATGATGATTACTGATTTGTTATTATTTAGGAGTAGCCTGATTGAATTAAACTCTACATAAAATAGTTATTTTGAATGTTTTAAAGATTCTAATTAGTATATGTTTACAGGCAATACAAAGAAATTCTTAAGTATTGAAAGTTTCATCAAGATTCTATTTTCAAATAGCAACCATGCTATTTGAATATGAACAAATTCTATTTATGCATGCTTTGCAGGAGCATTATTATTGTGCATAGTTTTACATATCTATACCACAGATATATCAATACAATCTTTGTACAAATATGTAAAGCACATTATATTTTATTATGCAGAAATTATTATTCTATGAAAAAATTTTAAACATATTTCTATGGTGAAGATGTTATTCCTGGGAAGACAAGTGATTTTTCCAAATGCTTTCATGTCCATCTGTGAAGCTACTAAGCCTTCTAAAATTATTTCACTCAATCTTTCATGTAAGCATTCAATATTTAACTTAAAATTTTATTTTTTAAAAAATTTCGCTCAGCAATNTTATGTGCTAGGACATATTTCCAGTATTCTGACCTTTGGATTAACAGTATAATAGTGTTCATCATTTTTTTTTAACTTCAGAAATTCTAAACACTTCATTTGTAAGTCAGAAATTTTCAGATTCATCCTAAAGCCATAGATAAATAAAGAGAAAAACCAGTGAGTATTTGACAACCTATCATATGTAAAGTATTTTTGGTAGGTGTTAAGAGGGCTGCAAAAAGTGAGAAAACTACTTATAGGAACTTATAATTAAATTGGAATAATGAAACACTAACATATTATAGAGCATATGAATCAGATTCAGTTATGCAGAATTGATGTGTATCTTTATGTTTTAATATCAACTAATCTAAATTCTGACACCTGTCCATGCTGTCAGCTACAGGTCAACCTCAGTCATATGACTTGATCCCTTCTTACACTCAATCAATATTATATAGTTACTCTAGCATCTTACATTGAGAGATAGCAATTACTACTCAGCCACCCTCAATGGTATCCACTGACATACCCATTACCCCACTCTCTAGGATTTCTTTAGGTTCAGAAGCTCTGCTATTTTTGTGTCATCTTTGAGGTATTTGCAGAAAACCTCAATATCTGATTCATTCGAGTATAATGTGGACATTCTTCTCTGAAGTTTTCCTGTTCTTCAGGCTGCTGCCAGCCACAGGATCAATAGGTTCTGTTAGAAAGATCTACAGTGTTTTCCCTTTCCATGTGTGTTCTTAGTCACTCAGCCGTATCCAACTCTTTGCAACCCCATGGACTGTAGCCTGCCAGGCTCTTCTGTCCGTGGGGATTCTCCAGGCAAGAATACTGGACTGGGTTACCATGCCCTCCTCCAGGGGACCTTCCCAACCCAGGGAAGGTCTCCCACACTGCAGGAGGATTCTTTACTGTCGGAGCCACCAGGAAATCCCTTCCCTTTCTTAATTAGTCTCTCTTAATTCTTATTCCTAAAAAAACTCTCTCTTCTCTTCCCTCATCAGTGATGACCCTTCCAGAGACTGATATAAAAGACTGGAAAAGCTGATGACTACAGCTGTTTTTACTCGCAGCTTGCTGGAGGCCCTCAGAAAAGGAAGTACATGCTCTCGTCTACCTTCATGGAAAGAAGCAAATATATGATTCTTCAAATTATTATATTACTACACTGTTGTTGTTCAGTCACTCAGTCATGTCTGACTCTTTGAAAGTCAATGGACTGTGGCACGCCAAGCTTCCCTATCCTTCACCATCTTCTGGAGCTTGCTCAAACTAACATCCATTGAGTTGGTGATGCTGTTGTCCCCCTTTCCTCCCACCTTCAATCTTTCCCAGCATCAGGGCTTTTTCTAATGATTCAGCTCTTCACATTAGGTGGCTAAAGTATTGGAGTTTCAGCTTTAGCATCAGTCCTTCCAATGAATATTCGGGATTAATTTCCTTTAGGGTTGACTGGTTGGATCTCTTTGCAGCCCAAGGGACTCTCAAGATCTTCTCCAACACCATAGTTCAAAAGCATCAGTTCTTCAGTGCTCAGCTTTCTTTATGGTCCAACTCTCACATCCATACAGACTACTAGAAAAGCCATAGCTTTGACTCTACGGACCTTTTTTGGTAAAGTAATGTCTCTGCTTTTTAATATGCTATCTAGGTTGGTCATAGCTTCTCTTCCAATGAGCAAACATCTTTTAATATCATGGCTGCATTCACCATCTGCAATGATTTTGGAGCCCAAGAAAATCAAGTCTGTCACTGTTTCCATTGTTTCCCCATCTATTTGCCTTGCATTGATGGTATTGGATGCCATGATCTTCATTTCTTGAATGTTGAGTTTTAAGCCAGCTCTCCTACCACAATGACTGAACCATGAGATAAATTGAAATATTTGAAACAGACAATAAATATTGCAGAAGGTTGGAATATGAGTGAGGAGTGTGACTTGACATGGAGTTGGATCAGAGTAGGTACAACATTCCATGGGGTCTCAAAGAGTTGGATGTGACTTAGTGACCGAATAGCAACAACAAAGGTAAAACAGAGAGATATATTTTGAAAGTATGCATATAATTCAAATGATAGGAAAGTAGCATGACAATGATGTTTAAAATAAATGTTTTCACACAGCATTATATATAAAATGGATAACTAATAAGGACCTACTGAAAGCACAGGGAACTCTACTCAATATTCCCTAATGGCCTATTTAGAATCTAAAAAATAGATATTTGCATATGTATAATTGATTCACCTTGCTGTACAGTAGAAAGTAACTCAACATTGTAAATCGACTATACTCAATAAAATTTTTAAAAATAAATAAAATGATTTCATAGGAAGTAAATTGAAGTCACTCAGTCATGTCTGACTCTTTGCTATCCCGTGGACTGTAGCTTACCAGGCTCCTCTGTCCTCTGGATTTTCCAGGCAAGGGTACTGGAGCATGTTGCCATTTCCTTCTCCAGGGAATCTTCCTGACCCAGGGATCAAACCCAGGTCTCCCACATTGCAGCAGATGCTTTACCATCTGAACCACCAGGGAAGCTCTTCATAGGAAATAAGTAAAATGAATTAATAAACAGTACAATTAATTTTTTGTTTTCAAAAAAAAATTTGTTTTCTTATTACAAACTAGATATACGTAACACAGGTTGGAATTCATAGCTTGTGAAGAAGTGGTAATGAGAAAGGTTAAAGTTAGATAATGACAGAGTAGCTTTGACAATGACTATGTTGATAAATATCAAAAGGAAATGGAATGAGCTGACCCTTACACTTCCTATATCAATTAATTTGCTACAGTTATATTGCATGATATTATAAACACCCGACTGAGTGCTTGATGACATGTTACATATGACATTAGTGATCTTTCTAAATAAGAATATTCGATAGCAAACAAGAAAAAAGATTTCAGATAAAGAAAATCATGTGACTTTTGAGAAATATAAATGTTTATACTCTTATAAATGCTGTGGGTTTGGGCAATTTTAAGTCTTGGACATCAATGCAAAAATAAACATGATATACTTTTATAAAGAGCTGTGAAAGTTATATTAGCTAAGTGAGAAAGCATATTCTTTTATTCACATTATTTCAATAAAATGTAGCTATTACATAAAACCTAAGATAAGAGCCAGATCTGCAAGTTTACAATACATTGTGGAGTCTCTGTATAAAAAGTAAGCTGTGAAGAGTTTTCTGAGGGGGAAAGATAAAAACAAACAAACAAAAAATACAGACCTCACAAAAAATCTTTTTGTCATGCTCAATGTTTGCTTAAATGTGATGCTTCCTTTTTATTTAATCATATTCTAGTGATGATGTACATCATTATAAGCCAATCATAAGATATTTATCAGTTATTTACTGTGCAATTATCACTGCATCACACATATTTTATCTACAACTCTTGCTCAGTATGGAATAATTTTAATTATGTATCTTGGAAAATTATACTGAATTCTAGATGGTATGTAGTAGACTGGTCTATTATAGTGGTTCTCAAATCAGCCTTTGGAGTCCAGTTACCTGGTCATTTCCTGCTATGAAATCTTGGATACCAGATTTCATCTCTTTGAGCCTCTGTTTCTTCAGTTCTAAATGTTAGTAATAATGATACATAATTTAGTTAGACTGAGATACCACAAATATTACAATATGCATTATAAATATAGTGAAAGGTAACAGTTCTATAATATGACTTGGTGACATGATAGAAAACCATTTATGTGTCCTGATCCCTCAAGTATGTTCAACTGGGCTCACCCTGCTTCTTTAAATTTCACCCAGGGTGTCATTCTCTTGGATTGAAATCGTCTTTAGTAAAATATATTACCAAGGGTAAACAATTAAGCTATTATTAGTGTAAATTTGTCAGATTCTTTCCAACTTGAAAGTTAGTTTAATCTGATCAATCTCATATAACATGGATGTTAACACTAATATACCAAGCAAACAAACATATATGCAAAAATATTATTAGTATTATAAATGTGTAAGTTTGATTTTTTTATGGACATTGTTCCTATGTTATGCCCTTGCTTAAATCGAGGCAGTGGTCTCAACTCAGTTTGCATACTTTAATAATCTGTGTTTTCAAAAATTTGCCAGGGCCTGATTCTCACCCTCGGTAATTATAATTTAACTAGTCCTGGACTTCAGAATTATCTAAAATATTTTCAAATGAATCTAATGAGTTGAATGTTTTAGCAGAACTGAATTTTAAAAAGTGTTGAAAAGTAAATTATGTTACTAGATGAATTGTGCCTAACAAAACTATGGTATACTTTTAATTATAATTTTCTAAAACAGTTAAGCTTGAAATATGATTAATTATATATATG
>SJYQ01001969.1:326218-344180 GCA_006410935.1 Redunca redunca
TAGATAGCATATTCAAAAGCAGAGACATTACTTTGCTGACTAAGGTCCATCTAGTCAAGGCTATCATTTGTCCAGTGGTCATGTATGGATGTAAGAGTTGGACTGTGAAGAAGGCTGAGTGCCAAAGAATTGATGCTTTTGAAGTGTGGTGTTGGAGAAGACTCTTAAGAGTCCCTTGGACTGCAAGGAGATCCAATCAGTCCATTCTGAAGGAGATCAGCCCTGTGACTTCTTTGGAAGGAATGATGCTAAAGCTGAAGCTCCAGTACTCTGGCCACCTCATGCAAAGAGTTGACTCATTGGAAAAGACTCGGATGTTGGGAGGGATTGGGGGCAGTAGGAGAAGGGGACGACAGAGGATGCGATGGCTGAATGGCATCACTGACTCGATGGACGCGAGTCTGAGTGAATTCCGGGAGTTGGTGATGGACAGGGAGGCCTGGCGTGCTGCGATTCATGGGGTCACAAAGAGTCAGACACGACTGAGCAACTGAACTGAACTGAACTGAAGCCAACTTTTTCACTTTCCACTTTCACTTTCATCAAGGGGCTTTTTAGTTCCTCTTCACTTTCTGCCATAAGGGTGGTGTCATCTGCATATCTGAGATTATTGATATTTCTCCTGGGAATCTTGATTCGAGCTTGTGTTTCTTCCAGTCCACATTTCTCATGATGTACCCTGCATATAAGTTAAATAAGCAGGGTGACAGTATACAGCATTGATGTACTCCTTTTCATTATATCTACTACTGTGGGCAGGAATCCCTCAGAAGTAATGGAGTAGCCATCATGGTCAACAAAAGAGTATGAAATGCAGGACTTGGATACAATCTCAAAAATGACAGAATGATCTCTGTTCATTTGCAAGGCAAATCATTCAATATCACGGTAATCTAAGTCTATGCCCCAACCGGTAATGCTGAAGAAGCTGATGTTGAACAGTTCTATGAAGACCTACAATATCTTTTAGAACTAACATCCAAAAAACATTTCCTTTTTATTATAGGGGACTGGAATGCAAAAGTAGGAAGTCAAGAAACACCTGGAGTAACAGGCAAATTTGGTCTTGGAATGCAGAATGAAGCAGGGCAAAGACTAATAGAGTTTTGCCAAGAATTCAAAATGTTCCAGAGATTTGCTGTAAAACAAATTGGTATAATGTAACAGTATACTTGTTTGATAATAATATGAGCTGATATGTAGTGGCAAGATTATATATTTCATTAACAGATAAAACTATCCCCACTTGATTAGACATTTAATAAGGGAAACATAAAAAAATGAAGTATTGAGACAAAATAAAAATCATTTTAAGATGAAAGGTGCACTTAATATTTTAAAGTTGTTAGTTTTTAAATGGAATTTTATAATACAAAAGCATTACTCACCTTATCTGATCTTTGTTTTATGCAAATATTCTACATATAGAGGAATCTCTTTCATTTTTTGAAAAGAAAGTGAAAGTGAAAGTCACTCAGTAGTGTCCAACTCTTTGTGACCCCATGAACTGTATAGTACATGCAATTATCCAGGCCAGAAAACTGGACTGGGTAGCCTTCCTTTCTCCAGGTGATTTTCCCAACCCAGGGAATCTCCCACACTGCAGGCAGATTCTTTGCCAGCTCAGCCATCAGGGAAGGCCTTCATTTTTTGGTTTATATCAACTAAATTGTCCAGAAGGCTTACGAAACCCTCTGCAGGGTTGGTGTTAGATAGCATAATGCTTTAAGTTCAGTTTCTTTCTGTGAAGATTAAAATATTTTTTCTGCTCTCCCTCAGTTTTGCTTTGCCTTTAATTCATTGCTTTCAGTAATTATAAATTTAGGTTTGTTTCCAAGTTCTTATTGGGGTATTCCATATCAACATTCACATCTTTTTTTCTTTGCAGTTCTGTTATGGTAATATTTACAAAGTACTATAGCCTATCTTGAATATGCAAACACTGGAAAGCACCAGTTTCTTAGTGCTTCAGAACTGGTTTTCAATCTCAACTAGAAATCAGCTAGATACTTAAAAATCATATTAAATATATGTCAGCATTACCCAGTATGCATTATTTTTGATGATTCTTATAGACTGAAGTAAATTTTACTCTTGATCTCAGAACTTGATCATTTGACTTGTAAAGAATTATAGCTTAATAATTTGGATTATTTTACTTTTTTTGGTATTAATTTCATACCCCAGGATGACTTAAACAATTAGAATCCACTTTGAGACTAAAGCATTATAGAAAATAGCAATTTTTTGTGAAATGAGAGTTTTCATAAGGGAAGGAATATTATTTGTCCTCTTTAGAAAAAAAATACCATAAATAACATGCATGTTTGCCAACAAAGGTCCATGAATGGATATGAGAGTTGGACTATAATGAAGGCTGAGTGCCAAATAATTGATGCTTTTAAACTGTGGTTTTGGAGGAGATTTTTGAAAGTCTTTTGGACTGCAAAGAGATCAAATCAATCCTAAAGGGAATTAGTCCTGAATATTCATTGGAAGGACTGATGCTGTCAACTACAAATTGGCACTTACCAAGATCATTGCCAAGGACTGAACAATGGCATTTGCCATCTGCCTCTATGGAGATTGAACCTTACACTGATATAGCTGTTGACCTTCAAAAGCCCCTGAGGGAGTTCAGGGTGGAGTGAGGTACTCTGTGCTCCAGGGAATCTAATGGGACAGATGGATGTTTTTAGGAACAGATTTTATGATCTCAATCCTTGCATCTTCTCATAACTAGAGAAGCACTAAATCCCTTCATGGTGACATAAGATCCTCATGACTAATAAAAAACCTTTTGTAAAATGAATGCTTAATGATGGTACTGAACTCCCCCTTCACCAAAACCTTATATATTGACCTTCTCCACTCTGCTTTGGAGCAGTCTCTCAGGGTTATCTGAGATACTGCCTCCTGGGCTGTGCTCCTCATTTTGCCCCAAATAAAACTTAACTCACAATTCTCAAGTTGTACATCTTTTTAGTCACCATGCTGAAGTTTATGCTTCAATACTTTGGCCACCTGATGCGAAGAGCTGACTCATTAGAAAAGACCCTGATGCTGGAAAAGATTGAAGGCTGGAAGAAAAAGGGGATGACAGAGGACAGGATGCTTGGATGACATCACCGACTCCTATTGAGTCTGAGCAAGCTCTGGGAGATGGTGATGGGCAGGAAAGCCTGGAGTGCTGCAGTCTATGGGGTCTCAAAGAGTCAGATACGGTTGAGTAGCTGAACAATAAGCATCAAACAAGCAATTTCCAGGAGAGAATAAGTTCCTCCTTATTTCTTCATTTTGCTTTATTTCTTGGTAAAGCTATCTAGTTCTGCTGAGGGACCATGCCAGTCATGAATTGTCAATTTTCAGCCAGTTTTCATACTGAGTGTAGAAGGTGAATGATGAGTAAGCAGATTAGTACCAAAAAAAAAAAAAAAAAACGAAAACAAAAACAAAAAACAAATCTGCACACCTTTATACTGATTTTAAAACTAAAATAGTCAATTATATGAAGAAATTTACTTAAAATATTATATTCTTATAGCTGACACAAAGGTAAGGAACATTGAAAATCTTCGTGAATCAATGAAGAATTAATTACTTAGACAACTCAAGCAAAGAGGGGGTGATATCTGGTATAATGATCTTTAGTAGTTATTAAAAAAACCTAAAACTTTAAATATGAAAAAAACTATATTATTTATTTTTATTGAGCTAAATACATTTATTGTTATTGAAGAATGGGATAATATTATGGTGATTGGGAGTGGCTTGGAGGCTCAAGAGAGAGGGGATATATGTATATGAAAGGCTACCTCTGTGAGCCATGAAGGATTCCAGGATTCTTGGCCTCTACAAGAGGAATTTGATCTGGGGTGAGTGACAAGGCTTGATCACTCAGAACTTTTGTGTAATAAAGTTTTATTAAAGTATAAAAGAGATAGAGAAAACCTCTGACATAGACATCAGAAGGGTGCAGAAAGAGTGCCCCCTTGCTAGTTTTTAGCAAGGAGTTATATACCTATTAGCAAGCTGCTAATTAGAGAAAGGAAATGTCTCAAAACTGAGAGAGCTGCACCAGGCCCCTAACCAATGACATGTATTTTGAGATAATGTTGGGAAAATGTGAGTCAACTTGGGCAATAAAACAATTGACCTGAATTTTGAAGAAAGGCAGATTTCCAAGCAAATACATAGTTTCATTAACATAGCTTAAGAAAAACATTTACATAAGAAAAACACATTGGTTAGCTCAAGGTTTGAGAAAAGTTAAGTTCAGGTGGAACCAGGTGTCATCACAGCAACACAGAATTTTAAAAGAAACTTCCTTTTAATTTTGTATAGGGAAGAAGAAGAAGAAGAAAAAAAAAGTCTGACACTTGTAGTTTGTTTCCTTCTGCCCCTTATGAGAGAGGAAAAATAAAAGTCTGACACTTGTAGTCAATTTCCTATGCTTGGGGACCCCTGCCTTCCTGCCTCTTGCCCTCTCATCTACGTATAGCTGATTCACTTTGTTGTACAGCAGAAACTAATACAACATTGTAAAGCAATTATATTCCAATATGTGTGTTAACTAAAATACATGTACAACTTGAGAGTTGCGAGTTAAGTTTTATTTGGGGCAAAATGAGGACTGCAGCCCAGGAAGCAGCATCTCAGATATTCCTGAGAGACTGCTCTAAAGCAGCAGTGGAGAAGGTCAATATATAAGGTTTTGGTGAAGGGGAAGTTCAATAAAGTGAAGCACTTATTCTACAAAAAGGTTTGTGTTAGTCATGAGGATTTGATATCACCATGAAGATACGAGAAGATGCAAGGATTGAGATCATAATAGTAGCCATTGCAGCCACTGCAGCAAGGGGTTCAGTCTCTGTAGAGGCAGATGGTATATACCTTTGTTCAGTCATTGGCAATGATCTTGATAAGTGCCAATTTGTAGTGCAAACACACACACACACACACACACACACACACACACAGTTCTCCTAATTGAATTCAGTTTCTAAGATCTTGGTCTCTCTGTTGTTTTGGCCTGAGATTTTCAAAAATAGAGACTTAAACAGTAAGGGTCCAGGAGCTTAGTTGCTTTTCTCAAGGAACCAGATTGGACAACACAGAAACCCATGCACTTTTTTTAGAGTTTCAATGTGTAAAATTGAGAGATTACTATGGTAAAAATGAAGGGCACATATGAAGTTCACAATTAAAAATACAATAGTAGATGGCCTTTCAATTTTAACTTACTGATTTATGGCTGTTAGTGCAAAGTCAACATATGCTGTGGACACATATTACAGCAATAACTATCATTTCTAAAAATGTAGTTCATTGTCACATCAAATATATTTTATAACCTAATGTAAAAAGGTATACTGTTCAAAGTGCAAAGGCTATCCTAATGTTTGTTGAGGTTCAGAATTCACAAGATGACTTTAGAAATTAGAAACAAATGTGGTTCCTTAGAGATGTGTTTCTACAACAGGAGTTTTTGGGATCAAGCACCATTTTTAAAAATACAGTTAACTCCCATTCTTCAGAGCAACAACATTAACACCCATATGATACATAAAAGCAATTAATATTATTCTGTCTTTGTCAGTGTATTCTATCTTTGGTAGTTTCTTTACACACAGTCAACTCATTCTCTGAAACAAAGTCAAGGCAGCTGATAGACTGTAGTTTATCTTGAAAGATGGAAATGGCAACAGGAACATTTTGTTTTGTTTTTTACTGGAAAGAAAGCTAAGAGAAGCCTACTATTATATATATATATATGAGTGTGTGTATATGAGTCGCTTCAGTTGTGTCCTATTCTTTGGGACTTAATGGACTATAACCCACCTGGGGGGCTCTTCTGTCCATGGGATTCTCCAAGAAAGACTACTGGAGTGGATTGCCATGCCCTTCTCCAGGGAATCACCCCCACCTAGGGATGGAACCCTCATCTCTTAAGGCTCCTGCATTGGTAGGCGGATTCTTTACCACTAGCGCCACCTACAGTCAAATGTATGAATTTGCAATGGATAAGAAGCCATAATCCTATCTTTGACAAGTTTCAACAAGAAAATGAAGACTTGAACATCAGCATAATAACAATATTAGACATCCTTCATTTTCTCCTCTTTTTAACAACTAAAATTTGGCATGTACCCATGAATGAAAGTGTCTCTATGAGAGTTGTGGAATCCAGCACTGTGTGTCATGGCACTTGTGCATCTGGTGATAGACAGACCTCAATACTGGCAGTGGAACTGCCAGGAGCTTGTAAACAAGTTTTTCTTTCCACTGTGGTTTGGAATCACCTGGAGGGCGCTGACTTGGACAAATGCCCACAGATAAAAGCATTTGTAGAAGTCCAGGTTTCCTGAGGAGAGATTCCAGCACTCTGTTGAACAACAGCAACAATATGAGTTTGGCTGCACTGGAGAGGGTAAAAGGAGCTTTGCCAGCGTTGCTCCTCCACTAAGGTAGCACAGTATGGGGCTGAAGTGCTGATCTCTCCCATGGGCGAAAGAGAAACATTGAATGAATACCTAGCTTTCCCAGTTGTGTGGGATGCAGATGGAGAAACTCTTTTCTCTTCCACAGTACCCAGAATATTGAGGAAGAAGCTCTGTCCCTGGGGGAGTGGACAGATCCAGAAAGAGGCAGATAACAATATCAGAGGTCATAAACAGATGTGGTTCCAGACTCCAGCAGGAGGTTTGCTCACGTGCCACTGGGAAAACTTCACGTGATGATCCCGTGAATGGGTCCATGGGCATCCCTAATGCCTCAATGCCAGAGCTACACTATCTCCCACTCTATGGCCAGTGGCAGAAGAGTGCTCCAGCTGACAGAGAGTAAGAGCTGAAGACAGACCAGGATCTGTAGGAGAGGGAGAAATCACAAACTGATGCCAAAGCCTCACCTTTGGGAAAACGACCTCAAACAGCTAAAGTAATGCCAGGAAAGATTGAGGGCAAGAGGAAAATGCAGCAATGAAGGATGAGATGGTTGGATGGCATCACTGACTTAATGGCAACGAGTTGAGTTTGTGTATACTCCTGGAGATAGTGAAGGACAGGGAAGCCTGGTGTGCTGCAGTCATGGGGTTGCAGAGTCCCACACAACTCTTAGGGACTGAACAACAACAACCACTTCTTCCTATATCATGTCAAACATGATTCTTATTAATAACTCAGCAGTTTTTTTTTTTTTCCACAATGAATAAAAAAAAGTTTATGTGTTTACATAATTTAGGTAGAAAATCGATTTAATCAGATTTTCCTGTTCCCCAGGCATTCTGGCTAAACAAGATTTTGTTATCTCTAAAGCATAGGAGTTTGAAAGTGCTATATCCGGTAATTATTTTTTCACCCTAAACTTGGTCACACTTCTGTGACTCTCCTGTGATGAATTTTCAAAATCTCCTCAGGGTTAAGCCCATGTCTGTTCATGGAGGCATGACGAGCTTCAGGTAGAAAAACTGACAACCAAATGTGATACATTCTAATTAGATTGTGCTGTCATCTAAGCTAGGACCTCTTGTAGTAATAAACCCACAATAAGTAGAAAGTTGAGTATTAAAGGCTAATGAAGGAATCTTAATAAAAATTTATAAACACTTTCAAGCTGAGTACAAAGTAAGGCAGTTGGACTCTGTTTAGTTTTATAGGTACAACATTTCCTTAGATTCCTGCTGCCTTACAATCTGAGAAAACTGCTATCTGATAAAAGGCCTCTGTTGATCAATTTAGGATTATAAAATTCCTAGAGTTTTCTTTTCTTGTTTTTTTTAAAATATTCTTCCACATCTTTATTAGAGTATCTCCAAGCTGTGCTTCAGTAGAATTTTCATTCTTCGTTATGGCTGTTGTTCAGTTTATTGTTTGTTTGTTTGTTTTTAAATGAATCCTTTAGGCCACAGTGGGTTAATTTAGAGAAGATCTTAGTAACTTTTGGGAGCTTTGTGTCAGTTGATCATTTTGTCAAAGTATGAGTCATTGGACTGTTGATATTGATCACACCTACACTTCACAGCAGCAAGCTAAGAACAGATAATGGATATTTTGCAGGTTCTTTAAAACAAGGCAAGTAGCAGCATATGAAAATCTCCCCAAATGGCATGTTTGGCACATGGACCTTATATTACCAGCTCCTAATATGGACTTAATTTTTCAGTTATCATTTACTTTGACTTTGATGATTTCTTCTTCTTCAGTGTAGTTCTATTGACATTTCATTGGCTCACAATAATTTTCATAATGGCCTACTGTTTTGCTAACATTTTGATAATGTTGAAATACAGTGTATTTTTGTATATTACTAAGTATTGTGATGGTTAATTTTATGTCACCTTGACTGGGCTAGGGGATGCCCAGATAGCTGGTAAAACATTATTTCTGGATGTGTCTGTGTGGGTGTTTGTGGAAGAGATTAGCATTTAGATCAGTAAATGGGAAGGAGGATCCTGCTCACCAGTGCGGGTGGGTATCTTTCAATCCAATGCAGATCTGAGCAGAATGAAGAAGTGGAGGAAGACCAAATTTACTCTCTGCTTCAACTAAGACATTCATCTTCTCTGCACTTGGATATTGCCCCTTCTGATTTTTGGATCTTTAGACTCAGATCGGAACTTATACCATTGGTTCTCATGGTTCTCAGGCCTTCAGGTTTGGACTGGAACTCCACTACTGGCTTTCAGGGTCTCCAGATTGCAGACAGCATGTCATGGGGCTTCACAGCTTCCATTATTATTGAGCCAATGTCTCATAAGAAACCTACTTCTATATATTTATGTCTGTCTATAGGTACCTATAATCTATTTTCTATCATCTCCTACTGGTTCTGTTTCTCTAGAGAACACTGATTAATGTATTTTGTAGTTCATAATAAATATGTTGTGGTCCTTTGTTTTATAAGATTAAGACAAAGATCATAGGATTCAACCTGTGTGACAAAAGGTGCATCCTCCCATCTTACTGAAAATATTATCATGTGTTTTGTTTTATATTTTATAACTGTTGGTGAATTTCTTGAGTTGGAAGAGATGCCTCTATAAATAGGTGTTTGTTCAACTTTAAGCACTAGCAAAATATAAGCAGTAAGTTTTAAAATTATAGTTGAGTAATCTATATGACAATCCCCCAAAATAAAATATATATATGTTATATATATAGTCCTCTTATCACTTTTCTCATGATTATAAAAGTATAGAACAAAAAACAGGGACTTTAATTTTTTGGTAGATATATATTTTCATATCGAAGATAACTTGTGAATTGAATGACATTTTATGAGTGATAAAAATGTAAGCAGATACTTCTTAATATAATTGCACTTGCTTACATAATTTCTTAAATGTTATTCAAGACATTATACCAGTGACATAATAATTTTGTAGGTCCTACAGTTTATTTATTTATTAAACAGATATTTACTGCAAGTCTGTTACACTAGTTTGTCATGTGTCTGATTTAGAAAGAATTGGAGTGATGGATGACATCTGGGTCCCTGAACATCAGCTTTTCTTATCAGGTGCCTCTACAGACAACCCTTTGTCATTCTAGTAAGAGATAACCATTGTGCAAAGGAAAAATATAATATAATAAGCACTGATTATGGAATAAAAATTTTGCTCCCAAATCCTAACTTAGTGTAGAGCTTCTGTTTCTTAAAAGCTTGAGTAGACTAATGTATGCACCAGAGAGACTCCTTTCTAGGGAAGCATAAACACTTATTTTGTTATTGAATTAACTGTTGATTATAATTTTTGATAAGTACTTCTACTTACTTATGACCTTTAGCCTAATAATATGTATGCCATTTCTGCTTTTATATAGTAAAGTAATGGAAGGCATGTGAGACCACAAATATAAATGTATCACCAAAGGGCAGAACTACAAGGAATGGCTTTGCTAATTCTATTTTTCTAGTTGGTTTTCTGTCTTTAGCCATAACACATGTGTTTCATTTATTATCTCACACCATCTATGTTTACAGTAAGATTGATTTTTATATTTTTCATTTTATCATTCCTACACTATGAGGAAAGGAACTGTGTTGGTCCTTGGTCAATATTCACTAAAGACATAAAGCCATTGCTTAATAATGCATTAAATCAGTCTCCTCTATTTCCTTTATTGTGTGTGTGCATGTATATAAATATATTACTGTATGCTCTTCCGAGTATAGAATGTATGTATTCAATTAATAAGGATCCAATTATCTAAACTTCCTGAAAATGTCTTTCTTGTTCCACTTAGAGAGCTGTATAATGTAAAGTTATTACATAAGTGCTATCTCTACTCTGTTTCCTGGTCACATTTGCTTTTAAGTCTAAACTTTTTTTGAACTCTTTGAAGAAAGATTTACATTCTAAACTGAATTAAATGCTGGAACATCACAGAGAGCACTTTGTAATGGAATATTGCCAACAAAATATCCATATACATTAACACAATATAGACAACCCCCCAAACATGATTGTTAATGTTCTATAGTTCTGGTATGAAGTCTTTAGGTAGCACTGTGGTTCCAGCAGTAACATTTAATATTAAAGAGCTTCCCATTAGGTCTGTGAATAAAGAATATGGCCATTGGTTTTCCATCTATTTTCCATAATTATGCTTTATATTTAAAGGGGTTATTTTTAAATTATAGAGCTTTTCTCATATACTACTTCACATTATTTATAAACCTAAAAACAAGGCAAAGCATCCATTTCATTCCCCTGTGACAGATGTCAAAAATAAGTTCAGAAAAGTTAAGCAGTTTCATAGGCTCCTTTATACCCTATAGTATATTTTCAAAATACTTTTTTTCCTCAGCTGGGTCTGCATTAGTGTCATGGGTTTTCCCAAGTCTCCTTGGCTCCAATGTGATTGACAGTGACTTTGGTGATGTTCAGCACCTGAAGGTATCAGAAATGGTATTGGAGAAAGTTTCTGTTGCACAGAGAGCAGTGAAGGTATCAATATGCCACGAGTTTCAATTTCTTCATTGCTTTGTTCTTTTCTACATATCTACTCAATTCTACATAGGCTATCAAAGTTAAATAGATGTTAGGATAATTAATGAATGTATGGCATAAAATATAGAACCAAATTCTAAATGAGTTTTTTTTTCATATATTACAAAGGAAAAATACCAAATCTGATTAATTTTTCCCTTAGTGTTCTTTTACAGGAATTCTTACTTATATACTCTCAGTTTCTAAATTTCATATCTTATTTAAGATTTTGCCTATCTATGGAAATGTCTTCTTCTTCCAAACTTGGATATACAATCTCCACCCAACTTTTGATAAAGTGGTGTTGGAGAAGACTCTTGAGAGTCCCTTGGACTGCAAGGAGATCCAACCAGTCCATTCTGAAAGAGATCAGCCCTTAGATTTCTCTGGAAGGAATGATGCTAAAGCTGAAACTCCCAATACTTTGGCCACCTCATGCAAAGAGTTGACTCATTGGGAAAGACTCTGATGTTGGGAGGGGTTGGGGGCAGGAGGAGAAGGGGATGACAGAGGATGAGATGGCTGGATGGCATCACGGACTGGATGAACGTGAGTCTGAGTGAACTCCGGGAGTTGGTGATGGACAGGGAGGCCTGGTGTGCTGCGATTCATGGGGTTGCAAAGAGTCGGACACGACTGAGCGACTGAACTGAACTGAACCTATCTGTATGGTTAATATGGGACCCAAATTCACCGTCACTTCCCTAGAGGACTTTTCCCTAATTTTGCCAATTTCTAACCAATAGAAGATATCTGGGGTTTCAATTCAAAATTCTGTAACCCATAGAGGAGTCCCTCAGTGGGCAGTGGGCTGGCCACTTCCAGGATACATGCTCTTTTTAGTTATTTCACCAGAGAATACAAACATGCCTTTGTAATTTTCTCTGCACACACTCACCTAGCTTTTGAGGCTACCTGGCTTCTATGGAGTTAATACCCCCTTATTAGTCAGAACATCATCCTATTTTCAAACTGTGCTTTTTGACTGACAGAACTTGGTCCATGCTGATCTATACACTCTTAAAAACCACTTCCTTGACTGTACCAAGACTTGGCTAAGGTTTTCCATTTGCAAGTAGTCAGTCAATTGAATTCTTAGTAAAAGGCTCTTCTCTTCCCCAATCTAAAGAAAAGGAAAAGGAAGAATTTATATTGTTCCAATTATAATTTGAACTGATATATTGATTGCAAATATGAATTATGGACAAAGGAGCCAGTATCAGTTTTTTTAAGGTGTCTTCTAACGTCTTTTTTCATTCTCATATCAAAAATTATTTTTTTCTCTGACTTTATGCTATAAAGTCATAAAGTTAACGAGTTTCTAAAATGGCAACTGCTTATAGTGAAATTCTAAAGGGAGAGCAGAGCGCTTAATCATGGAGAATTAAAAGTTGATGGAAAAGTAGTCAGGTGGAAGGAAATAGTGTGGCTTATTTGACTGATGAAAGTTGAGCATGGATTTCCCGATAACACATTGGGTTTAAAAAGTCGAATTTGAGTAATCTCTAGAATTTCCTAACGCTTTGCTTTAAATTTTCTTAATGTTCTTAATTTTATATTTGGGTTACATTTATCTTGTATTAGAAGCACTCCACGGAGAAGGAAATGGCACCTCACTCCAGTACTCTTGGCTGGAAAATCCCACTGATGGAGGAGCCTGGTGGGCTGCAGTCCATGGGGTCGTGAAGAGTCAGAACACTACTGAGCGACTTCACCTTCACTTTTCACTTTCACACATTGAAGAAGGAAATGGCAACCCACTCCAGTGTTCTTGCCTGGAGAATCCCAGGGATGGGGGAGCCTGGTGGGCTGCCGTCTATGGGGTTGCAGAGTCAGACACGACTGAAGTGCCTTAGCAGCAGCAGCAGCAGCAGAAGCACTCTGATAAGAAATACTATGTTTTTTGTGTGTGTGTTTATTTTTTTCCCATCATAAGATATCTAAAGGTCTTACAGTGAGAGTATCTTACAAGTCTCAGGTAGGGTGACAAATTCACTTATTTCTGTAGTATTACTTGAGTGACTGTAATCCAAACAAAACTTGTAGTAACAACGTCTAAAAACACTATCTTTAGATTTCAGCATTTACCATTTTCACATATGTGTATATGTTGCAACATGAGCATTTAGTAGGTATGCACCCTAAAAGAAAGGAATATAAGCATAGAAATAAGAACCCAAGTAAGTTAACTGACTTATGAAAGGAGATGATATCCATTTTATGGTTGAGTAAAATGCCTTTCAGGATTCAAGCTGGAATCAAGCTGGATTCAAGCTGGTATCAAGATTGCCAGGAGAAATATCAATAACCTCAAATATGCAGATGACACCACCCTTATGACAGAAAGTGAAAAGGAACTAAAAAGCGTCTTGATGAAAGTGAAAGAGGAGAGTGACAAGGCTGGCTTAAAGCTCAACATTCAGAAAACTAAGATCACGGCATCTGGTCCCATCACTTCATGGGAAATAGATGGGGAAACAGTGGAAACAGTGTTAGACTTTACTGCAGATGGTGATTGCAGCCATGAAATTAAAAGATGCTTACTCCTTGGAAGGAAAGTTATGACCAACCTAGATAGCACAGTGAAAAGCAGAGATACTACTTTGTCAACAAAGGTCCGTCTAGTCAAGGCTATGGTTTTTCGAGTGGTCGTGTATAGATGTGAGATTTGGACTGTGAAGAAAGCTGAGCGCTGAAGAACTGATGCTTTTCAACTGTGGTGTTGGAGAAGACTCTTGAGAGTCCCTTGGACTGCAAAGAGATCCAACCAGTCCTGAGTGTTCATTGGAAGGACTGATGCTGAAGCTGAAACTCCATTACTTTGGCCACCTCATACGAAGAGTTGACTCACTGGAAAAGACCCTGATGCTGGGAGGGATTGGGGGCAGGAGGAGAAGGGGACGACAGATGGCTGGATTGCATCACTGACTCAATGGACATGAGTTTGAGTGAACTCCAGGAGTTGATGATGGACAGGGAGTCCTGGCGTGCTGCGATTCATGGGGTTGCAAAGAGTCAGACACGACTGAGTGTCTGAACTGAACTGAATCTACCTTTCAATAAGGAGCCCAACCATTTATGCGATTTTAAATGTATTTTATATATTTCTAAGACAAAATTTATAGTGTAAGTAATTATACTGGAACTGTTTTCACTTATAAGTACAGAAGAAATAAGGCATAATTTACCTTTTGGAGAATTTAAACATTTGTGAACACCAGAGTTATATAGATGGTCTTAATATGTTGATATATTATTATTAAACATATATTATTTTGACAAGATGAAATACATATCTACAACATTCATTGCATATAAACTTGANATCCTAACAAGGCAGTTTTGGAGGTTTCTGCTAAATTTAACAAGTTTGACTTCATGCAAATTCAACATTATGTTTATATATCAATTAAATATTCTTGTTCTTCCAATTTTGTCAATGATTAGACCAAAAATCTCAATGTAATTCAAGAGTTTAGCTAAATTTATGGCATATTTTTGCATTATAAAAATAAGTAATTATTTTGATTTATCTCTGGGATAAAACTAGAGTTCTGTGATGTAAGAGGTAGATTTTCAGCATATCACAGTCAAGAACTGAGATCACATTATCAAAACACAATGAAATGAATGGCATCAGAACCTCTTATGGTTGTTATATTAGAAAACAGTTAAGGAACGTACATGGAAGAAATTCTGAGAATCACTTCCACTTCTATTTTCTGCAAAGGCTAATGTACGTAAAAGTGTCATAAAGGGGAAAAAAAAAAGACCTCTTGAGGAGGCTTCTGATGTTATTCCATCAAGACGTTTGGTGACTGNCTTCCACTTCCATTTTCTGCAAAGGCTAATGTACGTAAAAGTGTCATAAAGGGGAAAAAAAAAAGACCTCTTGAGGAGGCTTCTGATGTTATTCCATCAAGACGTTTGGTGACTGTGGACTATTTAAAGTTGGAGGGGTAGTTTGGCTAGGATGGAAGCTGTCACTCTGTCCATTTAAATCCTCTATAACAAGAAGAAATTTTAAATCCCTTCTCACATGTGAGTTTTGGGTTGAATGCTCTCACCCACATGAAAGCCCCTTTGTCAAACCCTGCAGTACTTTCAAGACATACTGCCGTTCAGGTCTTGAATGCCCAGGGCTGTCTCCATAAATCAGGGCTCCTAATCCTCCTATATCTTTATGTGAGTGACTAGGAAGACCAACCAGGGAAATTTCCTATTTCCTGATTTGACTTCCGGGGGAAAATTCTATTGCTGTTTAACTTGAGTAAGATTATTCTAGCATGTATTTCTGACTCATTCCTCTATTTTTGCTCAGCATCTGTATGAATGGTCCTCTCTTCCAACCTGTACAGATATTAGACTTTAGAGCTTTCCCAACCCCTAGATTTTCCTCCTCTTCTTCCTCTTCCAGGGGTTTTATGGGTTATTCTTTTAGACTCAGTAGAATTGAGCTGATGTACTTTTCTCATCACCCCCTATCAAAAAGAGACAGCCACAGGTTCCCTTAGCGAGTCTTCTTGCCATTTAAGTTTCTTCAGTAACTAGTTCTCCTTCTCCTGCAACCAAACTATCAATTCAACTAACCAACAAAATAAAACATCTTAAGCATGATGTTTCACTATTGCCTTTCCATGTGAAATATGTTCATTCAAACAGTAATTTGTTATGTGTTGATATCCTGTCCAGATTTTAAATTTCTTAAAGACAAAAGCCAAAGTATATCGTTATGTATTTTCTTTGTTGACAGAAAAAAATAAGTGTAAAGAAATCACTCTTTTATGTTTTTTTTAAATGAAAAGGCAAAGCCTGTGTAGACTGAGGTATGAAAGTCATATAAAACTGAAGATACTACTGTATAACAAAAGAAGTATATGCAAATAAATACAATTTATTTAAGCATCATATGCAGTAGGAATGGGGAGTAGCCAAATACTTATTTGGCTTATTTATTAATAAATAAATATTTTTTCCAAAATACTGGAATAAATGATTATGGAAAAGAATATAAAAAAGAATGGAAACTTCTCGACTCACTTTGCTTTACAACAGGAATTAACACAACACTGTAAATCAACCACACTTTCACTAATAATAATAACTAAAACTTAAGGAATGAGAGCAAACAATAGATGAGATCTGTATCCTTAAAACTTATTGAATTCTTCTTGAACTGTGAATCTGGAAGAATATATAAATACACTATGCTTTGAGAAACTAAAATGAAAGACTGTTATATTGTATATGATACTATAAGAAAATTTCATCCTCAATCTTCATTTAGAGTGAAATATTTGCTTTCTACTTTTAATCTCTCATCCTGAACAAAACTTTTCTTGAACTATTTAAATTTCAGTACGAAGAAGGCAAAGTTATCTTTTTATTATGATCATATATCCTCCCTCTACACCTCAGAGGAGACAAGTTTTTTACATATAAAGATGTCTGAATCCTCAAAATGTTCTTTGTGTCTCTGGTTTCTTAATTTCTAAAGTGCTTTTTACAAATAACACTGATGTTAACCATAACAAGAAAGTTGAGAACTGAAAAGCATTCTGGGTAATGTCATAAAAATTAGCATGCTAAGCATTTATTTTTACTAGCATACTGATTAAGGCTTGTAGAGTAATTCAATGATACTCTTCATCATTTAATTAAGACTAATAATAAAAAGGCAAATTGAAAAGAAAAAGAAAAAATACTAACAGTGTTTGATTGGTATGCTTTCTTAAATATAAGCAGTTATTGCCAAGAAGGAGTACTAAAAATCTTTCCATTTGTGCTGGTAGAGTAAGAAACCTGATTTATATACAATTAAACAAATTTCAGTTTAAAATAAGTATATCAGCAAGTTGCATATTTGCATGGAAATGGTAACTCACTCCAGTATTCTTGCCTGGAAAATCCCATGGACAGAGGAGTCTGGTAGGCTGTAGTCCATGGGGTCACAGAGTTGGACACAGCTGAGTGACTTCACTATTTTTTATGACATGAGTAGAAAAAATAAAAGAAAAATTCTGTGTTTATATCTGATGCTGTAGCAGCATCTGCTGTTACTGCTGCTGCTATGTTTATAGAATACACTTCTGATATCTATGTGCTTCTGAGCATTTATTTTATTTTGAAGAAAATAAGTATTTGGCTACTCCCCATTCCTACTGCATATGATGCTTAAATAAATTGTATTTATTTATATTTAAGGACTTTTAGTGTACACTATTCCTCATAAAAATTATTTATCTTTTACAAAAAGAGATGTAATTATAATTTACTGGTCATGTTTAGTTGACAGTTTCAACTTTATTTATGATTCTTTCTCAAAAAATTATATATTAAAATATTTTCTATAATAAATGTAGGTTGATTTTGATACTTGTTTCATATTCTTGGAAGTTGTTGAAGGGTAAGAGTAATTATGGAGACTATGTTTAACCTACCTGTAATATATTTCAAGGCCAAGGACTAAGTACCCCAGCAAATATAAACTTTAATTGTATTTATTAAAAAAAAAAATCCTAATGGGACTCAGCTCCAGCCAGGGTTTTAACATCTCTCAGTTTTTACTTTCATGTGTGTATATTTTTCAGTCTTTGGTAGTTATCTCTCTATGCATATATGACCTTGCTTGCCTTTAAGCACTGCTTAGATCACACCTTCTTTGTGAAGCTCTTACTGATCAACTCTATTCATCTTCAGTCAATTCATTCACTTAAGCATTTCATTAGCACTTATGCATGTAATTTAATAAGCCATTGAATAATTTCCTCCATACTTCTTGTAAACAAGCAAATAAACAACAAATGGAGTAGTTACTTTGATTCAATTCCCAAATCTTCTATCTACTGACACATGACTCATTTTTTTTTCTCTGTAAGATAGGACAACAGTTATTATCTTTGATGTTGTAATTATATTTCATTAAAATATAAAGCTTGAGTTAGAGAATCCCATATTAACTAGAGCATA
>SJYQ01001969.1:376309-389901 GCA_006410935.1 Redunca redunca
TGTAGCAATATATACTATGTATTTTAATTTTTCAAATTTATTTAAAGAGAAAAATAGAGTATAAACTTTCACTGGACTAGACAAACTGCAATAAATATGTTAAGAATGGCCCTGGAAATTAAAAATAAAATACATAGACATATGTAGTACAGCTGAGAATAAAGAATTATAGTGAAATGCCTAAACAGAATTAAAAAGTGCTTGTGCCTGAGGCCCAGGGATCAGTAGAATTTTAAAAATGAGTATAAATGATTTTACTCCAAAACCTAACGTGTCTTATATATATGAAAATGATTTTTGTAGTTCATTAGCTTCCTTAGTAACTAATTAACTATAAAAGAAAATCATTGAATTAGTAGCTAATTAACTAAAAAGGTAGAAGGAAGCAATTTAGGAAGAACAGAAGTAAAAGCTACACTGTGACTAATTGTCTCCCAAAAGCTGCATTAAAGGCAAGAAGACAGTAGAGTAATATCTTGATAATGCTCTGAGAAATAGAATTTTCTACCCAAATAATTGCTCCTTTGGAAATTAAGACATGATACATATAGTTTCACGAAAAGATATACAAAATGCACCACACAAAGACATTCTCTCAAAGATCTACATGTAGATATTCTTTATTTCAAATGAAATTGAACCCAAAAGACTTTAGTGTGATACAAAAAGCAATGGCAAAGAAGTCAATAATTATGAACTCTAAATGCAAATTGACTGAAATAAAGTTAGTGCCAGGATGGGAATGGAATTGGTACAACAAAATGTGATTTATTAATTTCCTGTTTGTGCTGTAACAGATTACGACCAACTTAGCTTAAAAGAACACAAATTTGTTATCATGCTGGAGTTGAAAAATACAAATAGGTATACCATTTGGGCTAAAATCCAGGTGTCAATAGGTCCCCATTCCTCCTGGTGGTTCCAGAAGAAGAATCTTGTAGAGGCTGCCTATGCTTCTGGGTTCCTGCCCTCCCTCCTGAAATCTCATCACTCTGACCTCTTCAGTCAACATCTCCTTTTTGCACTCTCCTGCCTAGCTCTTTCACTTGTAAGAACCCTTGTGATACATATTTAATCACATCTGTAAAGTACCTTTTGACATGTGAGGTTAATATATTCATAGATTCTAGGAATTAGTGTGAAACATCTTTGGAGATTGGGGTGGGGGGGCATTATTCAACTCACTGCAGTAAAGTATTAAAATCCTAAAGCAAAAGTAAAATGGAAAAGAGAGAGCAACATGGAGTTAAAATGCAACATATATTTCTAATTTTATTGACTAGAGTCCTCTCCCTTTATCATAAAAAACATTGGAAGGAATAAAGGTATTATAAAAATTGATGAATCTAATACAAAAAGGAAAAGAATAAGAATACTAAAAGAAATTAATGTAGAAAAGATGATAAGTTTGAACAATGTCATTAGTAAAAAGACAAAATCAGTATTTGGGCAATTATATTTAATAAAATTAAAAATTAAATGGTACATTTCTGTGACATAAGTGTTCTGAAAATTTAAAAATAAAATGACTGAAAGTTGGAAAATAAGTTTATGGTAAAAGATGCAGCCTGTAGGTTCTAAAATAGAAAAGAAAAGCTGATGTGGCTGGACTAGTGGTTCTAAACAAGAGTCACTTTTGTACCTCATAAGAGAACTGGTAATGTCTGGAGATATTTTTGTTTGTCACAGATTTTATATGTGTGTGTGAGGGGGAATGTTCTAATTACTATAACTTTGTAAGTCTTAAATGCAAGGTGTATTAAGTATTCCAGTTTTCTTTTGCTTCTTCAAAATTAATACTGTTCTTTTAAAATTAAACTCAGACAATGCACAGACACATATGTCTTCTGAGTCATATAGAAAGTATTCTCTGAGTTCATATGGAATATACTCTCTTACCAAAACAAAATTCCTGCATAAAAATAACTAGGCATGAAAAATATTCAGTATTTGGAAATTAGACCATCTTTTAAAAACATAGTAATTTTCCTGTTTATTTCATCCCTAAATGAGCATTGGGAAGTTAAAAAAAAAATGTAGAACAAAATCAGATTGTGACTTTGAATTCAAAGCTGCATGTTGAAGATTCAGTCTGTATCTACTTAGTGAAAGTGAAAGTTGCTCAATCGTGTCCAACTCTTTTTGACCCCATGGACTACAGAGTCCATGGAATTCTCCAGGAGTGGGTAGCCTTTCCCTTCTCCAGGGGATCTTCCCAAACCTGGGATTAAACCGAGGTCTCCCTCATTGCAGGCAGATTCTTTACCAGCTGAGCCACAAGGGAAGCCTCTATCTGTCTACTTAAAGCACACGTTAGTGGCATTTCTCTAGACATTTGCATTGAGACAAAGGGAAACAGTAGGCTCTTCTGATAACCAAAGATGATCAGTCCCGTTGCACTGTGTATTTTTCCCCTAACAATTACAAATGGCAGAAATCAGGAAGGATCAGAGGAAACAACTTTCACCTTTCCTCTAGCTCTTCAGTCACTGTCTACTTCTATTTTGTAACTTTCATGTAGATTTGAAATGGGAGTATTTGCATTTTGGCAGGTACCTGATTGACTTGTATGGTCTTGAATTACTTGCGATGGGTAGAATATTCATTTTTCTATTTCCTTTCTAACAGACTAGTTTTAATAGAATCTTAACTTATTTCAAGTAACTCATTGAAAGCTGTAAAAAGAATCCAAAAATACTCCAAACATTGGGCAGTTTTATTCAAGCCCTTCCAAAGTGCAAACTCAAAAAACACAGAAAGCCTGAGAAATGACAGGCAGTGGTTTAGTCATCTGCATCACTGTGAGACTTAAGGGTGAGTTTTGCATCAATTTTGAACAGCTACGCTTAGATGACTCCATAGTTCTTTCACCCAGGTAATTCACATTTAAATTATGCTTAGATAAGGTTAACTGGTGTGGGTTAACTTTATAATCCTTGTTGAATTCATGATAATGTCATCCATAGTTTGAGTGCAACCCATGTCATTTGGTGTGTTCGTTGCAGAGGGAACTCCAGCTAGGACTTGTAGCCCAGGGCATGCTGCTTGTGTATTCAGTTTCTGTGATGAGCTGATGAGCAGAGAGGCTGGGAATAGGGATGGCAGCAGTCAAGAGGAGAGAAATAGAGGACAACTGCTCTGGGAATAAATTTAAAAGCCTTCCTGCTGGGATTAAGGATGTTCTAAAGACAAGCAGCCAAATGTGTTCATAAAGGCACTTACTGAGGGAGCTGGCAGCTGCATTTTGTCAAGCAGTTAGAAGCCGAATCCTTAGATAAAGGCTGAAGAAAGAAAGGGACGGAATTAGGAATTTCTGATCCTGCAGAGCGGATGAATTTCTCTTTCACCTTTTTCACTCACTGTAAAGGGAATGGAGAAATATTCTTTCATTTTGACTGAGGCAGAAAGTTCATGGGCTACTCATCTTCACTTGCTGTATTGTTAAGAGGCCTTGAAAGTAAGGGTACAGTCCCCTGTAGATTTATTTTCACAGCTATTCCTGGTGGATTTCCATGCTAGAAGGATTATCATACCCATCGGAGAGCAATCCAAGGCTGTTTTAGGCTTGGCTGCACATGCATGACACACATAACCACTTTTTAAGCAACTATTTCATCAAGTGCTAACTTACAAATATTTTCTCACATAAAAGTTGAGTGGTTCTCACTAATTATCCCATCACTTAACTGATGCCTGGGCAGGAAATAATTTCTTGTGGTTGATTCTGCACAGGAAAAAGTGTGAAGGAAGACATGAATGCTATAATCAGAAATAGTTTGCAAATAATTTCGACAATTTCTGATCTGCACATTGTTTCCTAGATAGTGGTGTGGGCATCCATAATTGGCAGCTTACATATTTAGGTATTGAGAGATGAACATTAATATCTTGCCAAAATGTGAAGAAAAGACTTGCAGATTCTGCTGCAGAAATACTGAGAGACAGTATACAAGTAGACAGTGGCTAGACCATAAATGCAAAATAGAACTAACCTGCAACCAGCTCAGGAAACCAATCTCTTTTATACAGTAACCAACCTAGGAAGCCAGTCCGCTAGGAAGTCAGAGTTGTAGGAAGTCATGTTGTTCTTTCTACCTTAACTTTCTGGAAAATCAAGCAATGACTCTCGCAACAGTTGGCCCCATATCATCATAAATTAATAACTGACAGTTTCCTTAATCTTTGTCCCTGCTTCAAACATCAGACCAACTAGAGAAAGCCAAAGATTCACTCCTAACCAATTGCATGGTGCTCCTCAGGTGGCTCAGTGGTAAAGAATCCACCTGCCACAGGAGACACAGGTTTGATTCTTGGGTTGGGAAGATCCCCTGGAGTAGGAAATGGCAATCCACTTCAGTATTCTTGCCTGGTAAATTCCATGGACAGAGGAGCCTGGTGGGCCACCATCCAGGGGGTCACAAAGAGTGAGATGGACTGAGTAACTGAGCATGCATGCATAACCAGTTGCATAAGATGCCCCCCTATTTTGCATACCCAGTTTCTCCCTGTCAGCTGTCTCCAATCAAGGCAGTCAGGAAGCCTTTCTTTTTTTCCACTGTCAAGCTTTCCCACTACTCTGCCTGCCTCTGAGTCTCCACCAAATCACAAATGGTAGTGGCTGACAGCCTTGCTACATGAAAGTAAAAGTGTTAGTCATTCATGTCCAACTCTTGGTAGCCCACCAGACTCCTCTGACCATGGAATTCTCCAGGCAAGAATACTGGAGTGGGTTGCCATTCCTTTCTCCAGGGGATCTTCCCAACTCAGGGATCAAATCAGTCTCCTGTATCACAGGCAGATTCTTTACTGTCTCAGCCATCAAGGTAGCAAACTCTTCATAAACAGCCTGTGCTTTCCTCTTTTGTAAAATTCCATTTGTTAACCTTTTATTTCAAACTGTGGGTATGTGCTGATACTTAAATCTTTAATTCATTCTTTGCCTTTTTCTAATCTACTGTTTAGCTCCATATATTTAATGTTTCAAGTCTTTAAGAATTGTAGTTTTCAATTTTTAAAATAATTCTGAATTGATTCTTTGCTATATTCACCTATACTTGATTCTTATGAGCAGAGATTCCTTATCTGTTTAATATATTTAGGATTTTATTTTGTAGATAACTTTTATATTCTCTATAATATCTGAGGGTTTTAAGTTATGATTTTAAAGCACTTTCAGTTTGCTGTATTATTTTTATTTCTTTGGACATATATTCTTTTATCTTTCAAGTTTATTAATGAGTTTTTTACCATTAGTAAAATGGTAGTTTTAGTTTTTTACCATTAGTTTTTACCATTACTTCTCTTGTGGCTCAGTGGTAAAGAATCTGCTGCCAGTGTGGAGCTGCAGGTTCTATCCCTGGGTTGGGAAGATCCCCTGGAGGAGGAAATGGCAACCCACTCCAGTATTCTTGTCTGGAGAGTCCAGTGGACAGAGGAACCTGGTGGGCTATAGTCCATGGGGTCACAAAGAGTTGGATACTACCAAGTGACTGAGTATGCACACATACATTTATGTGTGACTGGGATTTGAGAGCACCTATTTTCATTTTCTTTTATCCCTTTTCTCCATTTTCTGTTTTATGGTTCCATGATTATGTCATCTAATGATACCTAGATTTCAGAGATAGTATACTAGCAGTTCAGACTTTTACTCCATGTAGATACTACCTTCTTATCCTCTCCACCTCATATAAACAACAATCTATTTTCCATTTCCCAGTTAACAGGCCCCACCTAGAAAACCCTATGTCAGCGGTTGGCTGTATTTTCTGTATTCACTGATGAGAGGGTGAATAGCATCCTAATTTTAGTCTCAAATACAGAAGTTGGTTCTACTTATTCATTTCAGGTGAAATGTAGTCAGTTTGATTTTCACAGAGGAGTAAAATTCAGTATCTGCACTGCTTGCTTTTGAGGTCTGGACCCTTCTGTAACAGCCTCACTACCTGAGTCACTGCTCAACACTGTGACTTCTCTATATAATTTCTGATCCAGAGAGGTATTTTTATTCTTTGTGTTAGAATGTAACTATATATTCTTAATATATTTGGATATATTTAATTTTATAATTTCTTTTTGTTTGAAGCAGATATGTGATTACAAACTGCATACTGTGTTAACAAGCATTTCTTTATCAGCTATGTTTTTGCTTAGATTACAGTCAGTATGATTTTAGCGGCCCTCTTTCTCCCCCAAGCTTTATTTAGACATACTTGACAAATAATAATTGTATATATTTAAAGTGTACGATGTGATATTTGATATGTGTGGATTGTGAAATAATTACCACAATCAAGTTTTAACAAACCTTTTTTATTGTAAGGCAATTTTTTTTTTTGATTTAAGAATAATCTCAGAGTATTTTTCTTCAGTTGTGGATTGTGAGATGATTACCACAGTCAAGTTTTAACAAACCCTTTTTTATTATAAGACCATTTCTTTTGACTAAAGAATAATCTCAGAGTATTTTTCTTCAGTTAAATGTATTATATTCTAAATCATCAGCTGGACTGCTTTCTGGCTGCAAAGTGTTATCTTGATTAAGACAATAGACTTTCAAGTCACATTTGGGTTTGGGTCCTGATGGGCTTCTCAGGTGGTACTAGTGGTAAAGAACCTACCTGCCACTGCAGGAGATGTGAGAGATGCAGGTTCGATCTCTGGGTGGGAAAGATCCCCTGGAGGGGGCATGACCCCAGTATTCTTCCCTGGATAATCCCATGGACAGTGGAACCTGGTGGGGCTACTGCCCATAGGGTCCCAAAGAGTCAGACACGACTGAAGCTACTTAGCAAAGAGTACACACATGATGGTACTACTTATTAGCGATCTGACATTTGGCAAGTTATATCTTTCTGAAGCCTCAGTTCTCTCATATGTAAAGTGGGAGTGGAAAAATTATCTATTAGTCCCTGGGCTTGCAAAGAGTCAGACATAACTGAAGCAACTTAGCACACATAGGATTCAGAGAGTTAAATAACAAGTTGTATAGTACCTAACACTGTGCCCAGCACATAGCTAACACTGGATACACAGTGTTTGGTAGCACTTCTACTGCAGTTGCTATTGTTTTTATACTCAAGCTAAAAATAAAATACCTTCATTCCACTTGTTTTTTTCTTTTTAACAATTATTTCTTTAATCCCTCACCTACTTATTTTTTCTTTTATTTTTTGGGGGGGGGGTTATTGACTTGGTAATTTTACTCTGGTTATGAAATGGATATATTCAAAATTCTGTTTTTCAGAGTATTTTCTTTTTAANAAATTTTAATATTAATAGCTATATTTTTTAATATGTGAAATAGCTACTTTTAAGTCAAATGACTCAGTTTTAGTGAAACAATGACCTTTGAGTTTACAGACAACATCTGGAGGAAACAGCTGGATAACAGATCAGGTGTTTTTTCTAGTAGAAGTGCAATGTGGTGTTCCTGTGGTACTGTTTAGAGATTTTCAATTCTCACATCATGTAGCACACAGTGGTGCTATTAATTAGAAACTGATGGAAAGCCAGAAATAAATCCTTATGTCAAGCAGGATGTCTTACATGGAGGAGATTCGAAAGTCATGCAACTTTTTGAAATTGAAATGTTCAGAGAAACAGCAAGGATAACAGACTCCCTACTGCCAAGTCAATATTTTCCAACTGCTGAATGTTAATTTCTCTAATATCTGGCTCCTCTCTTAAATGCATAACATTAAAATGGACTTCCCTATCCTTTAAAAAATTAGTGTTGCAAAAGTATTAAATTGTTCAGGCGCTATTGTGTATGCCTTACAAAATAATTTCAAATATTATTGCAAGCATACTAGTTACAAAATTATATTATAATTTCCTCTCACTACAGTGCATTTACCTCTTCCTTGGCTCCCAGTGATAATTGTATTACTGATTGTTACTAATAGATAAGTCATAAACCTCAAATATAATCTTTGGCAGGTAGAATGAATTTTGCTGGTATGTGCTAAGTTGCCTCACTCGTGTCTGACTCTTTGCAACCCTATGAACTGTAGCCACTGAGGCTTCTTTGTCCAGGGAATTTTCCAGGCAAGAATACTGTAGTGGGTTGCCATTTCCTTCTCCAGGGGATCTTTCTGACCCAGGGAATGAACATGTGTCTTCTGAAGCTCATGCACTGCAGGTGGATTCTTTACCACTGAGCCACCGGGGAAGCCCAAGATGCTGCTAGAATATCTGACAGCGCTGTTCTCTTAACACCTGCCTTAGTACACTAGAGAGCTTCTGGTGCCAGTTTCTTGTCTATTTCTTTTGTAACAACCAGGCTAAATCTGATTCACCGTTAAAAATAATATTGTTGTTGTTCAGTTGCTAAGTTGTGTTCAACTCTTTGTGACCCCATGTAGTGCGGCACACTTTATTGCTATTCAATATGTATTTTGTGGGCCAGGAGACTGCACATAACCTGGAAGCTTCTTAGAAATGCAAGATCTCAGACCTTATGCAGAACCTACTTCATCAGAATCTGCAGTTTTGTAAGATATATGGTAATTTGCACATTAAACGTTGAGAAGCCTTGCATTGGACCAATGGTTCTCTACCATGCTGCATATTAACATACTTGTGAAACTGAAAGTCACTCAGTTGTCTCTGTCTGCCTCTTTGTGACCCTGTGGACTGTAGCCTGCCAGGCTCATCTGGTCATGGAATTCTCCAGGCCAGAATACTGGAGTGGGTATCCGTTCCTTTCTCTAGGGGGTCTTCCCAACCCAGGGTTTGAACCCAGGTCTCCAGCATTGCAGGCAGATTCTTTACTGTCTGAGCCACCAGGGAAGCCCAAGAATACTGGAGTGGGTAATCTATTACTTTTCCAGAGGATCTTCCCAGCCCAGGAATCGAATTGGGGTCTCCTGCATTTCAGGTGGATTATTAACCAGCTGAGCTACCAGGGAAGCCTTGTGTTAGTATACTCTTACCTGAACTCCATCCCACTGAAATGGGATTTTGATGTAGGGGGAAGTCTGGTGGGTAGGGGATAGACTAAGCTTGTATGTTTCACAAAAGCTCCCAGATGATTTTGATGCAATGAGAGATTTAAAAGCAAATTATTTGGTGGATGATATCAGAATCATCCAGGGGTGCCTGTGAAAATGCACATTTCTGGCTCTTTCTGCAGAGATTTGTATTCTTTAAAAATAGAATAGCTGCTTTAAATTTTCCAATCTATCACCTCACAGTTCACAGATTACTATCTTGTTAAAACTATTGTAAGAAATCTGACCTTTTGTGGACTTCCCTAGCAGTCCAGTGGTTGACTGCAAGCTTCCACTGCAGAGAGCACAAGTTCAATATCTGGTCACAGAACTAAGATCTTGCATGCTGCGTGAGTTTTATGCATGTTTAGATATGGTTGAGCATCTGTTTTTCTAAGATTCTCCCATCTATGCCTCTTCCAGCATCATATTCATCCTTTGGAAAGTAAATGCCTTTAACATTCACAGGGATCATTCATATTTTTGTTTCAAACTGACTACAGGAAAAGATAGCACCTTTTAGAATTTTTGAAGGATAAAGAATCTTCTTTCCCAGAAAGTCTTAGCAAACATATCCATCATGTTTGTCTTTAACAGCTGAGAGCAGGTCCTTTGCCCATTGGCTTAAGCTCATTTGGGATGTCAAGACTACTACAACACACACAAAAAAGGCAAATTCTACTAAAGGTGACCCAGGGTACTTTTGACAGAAAAGAAAGGAAATCTTTGCATGCGAGAAAATCAGCAGATATTCTTTTTAGAGTTGTTTTGTTACAGGTACTTTGAAGAGTTAAACTTTGTAAAAAGTGTCATCTTTGCAAAATACAACAATTTTGGACTTAATATAAAGCCATAATAACATAGAAACCTGTGCAATCTAGAAAAATATTACAAATCAATACTGTTTATAATCTATAATACTAAATAATTCTTAAAAATAAAATGTTTTCACTTAAAATCCTGAATGTCATATCTGCCTCTAATTGGTATAAACCCAAATAAAAGACAATTCTTTCTCAAAGTTTTATCAATTTTCATGCAATGAAAACTGATTTTGCTTCTTTCAGTATATATTTAAATTCTAGTTACAGAATCACTTTCAGCATATGAAATTCTACACTATGAATTCTATGTTACATTTAAGATAATCAATCATGTTTCAATGTAATCCACATTGCATAGGAGACTTTTATTATAATCATTATCATTGTAGTAGTATAGTAAAGTGCATTGTTAATGAAGCATGGAAAAGGAATAATTTCAACTAATAGGCATATATGTCAAATTTCAATTAGGATTGTGTTGAAATCCAAAAAGAGATATGAGCATATAAATTTAAACCTTTGACCTTCACCATAAAGAACAAGGTCTAAGAGAGAAATTAAACTATTTTGATGTGGCGTACAAATTTGAATAGATTAATGTGTCTGAACTGTTTCTCATAAATCTTTGACTGCGTATGATTTTTAAAAATTTTACGTACTTGCAATTTATGACTTTGAACTGTTTACTTCTATTCTGTATATTAAAATATTAATGAATGAAAGAAAACCAATATTCAACAAAAGTTTGTTTATCTACTCTGGACCATGAAATGATATATGGAAGACTAGTTCTAAGTTAATGACCAATNTCTCAAGTCATTTTTCAGACATAAAAGTATAAAAGGCAATTTATTACATAAGAAATAAGATAAAGGGCATAGAATTTAGGAATTGAGATCGATGACATGTTGTATATTCTTCTGAGCTGAGGTAACTGAGGTCAAACAGAAGTAAGATTAAACTGTTATCCCCTCTATTCTCAAAGCCTTTTCCAAAAATATACAGGGATGAGACATGGAGAAACTTTAATTCAAATGTCAACTGAGACTTAGTAATTTATCTGAAATGCACAGATACAAAAAATCAGCAAAGTTAAGTAATGCAAAAAGCTACAGGCAATTGATGAAAACATCTCATAACTAAAGGGCACATGTGAATTAACACTAAGGTGTATATTTCCTTAGCTAGATTTAGAAATTAAATGTTATTTACAACATGTAGTTTTATCTAAAGATGTGAGTAGTACTGAGCAGACTTTGTAAATCTTAAAAATGTAGGAAATTACTATATTTTTGAAAATATATCTTTAAAATTGTTGTATCTATGAACTAACAGTGAAATGTATTATTAAAAAATAAAATCTTGGTTATTTTAGAGAAATCTTAGGATCCTTTTACTCAATTTTGTTTTCATTTTAAACACATGGAAAATGAAGCCCCAAGTGACTACCATTTGAGCGATGTCAGAAAGTGAGTTAAAGGAAAGACCGAAACTTGAACCTAGGACTCAAGGAACATCATTTTTGTCTTCTCATTTTTTTATGTTACCTCAGTTACTGATCTGGTTTTCATTTTCTGGAAAAAAAACTTCTAATGTCTAATATAATTGTTCTTTGTTATTGTTTAGTAACAAAGTGGCATCTGACTCTTTTGTGACCCTATAGAGTGCAGCTCACCAGCTTCTTCTGTCCATGAGATTTCCCAGGCAAGAATACTGCAGTGGGTTGCCATTTCCTCCTCCAGGAATCTTCCAGACCCAGGGATTGAACTCACATCTCTTGCACTGGCAAGTAGATTCTTAATGAGTGAACCACTTGGGATGCCCTTATCTAATATAATACTTCCATTCATTTAGTATATAATCTGGTTTTATGAACATCAATTAATATACCAATTTTCTAAAATATATAAATCTAAACGATTCTTATGGTCTCTTTCTTTTTTATTTTTTAATTTATGAAAGCATGATAACACACAGGAGACTTGGAAAATACAGAGCAAAGTTACATATTGTTGTTCAGTCACTATGTTGTGCTTGACTGTTTGTGAGCAGATGGGCTGCAGCATGCCAGGCTTCCCTGCTCACCATCTCCCTGAGTTTGTTCAAAATCATGTCCACTGAGTTGGTGATGCCACCCAGACATCTTGTCCTCTGTCTCCCCCTTCTCCTCCTGCCTTCAATCTTTCCCAGTATCAGGGTCTTTTCCAACGAGCCAGCTCTTCGCATCATGTGACCAAAATATTGGAGCTTCACCTTCAGCATCAGTCCTTCCAATGAATATCAGAGTTGATTTCCTTACTGTTTTGATCACCTTGCTGTCTAAGGGACTGTCAAGAATCTTCTCCAGCACCACAGTTCAAAAGCACCAGTTCTTTAGTGCTCAGTCTTCTTTATGGTCCACTGTATATCACAGTTATTTTTTAAGTAGACAAATTTAGACTTTTAGTTGGAGTTTCAATATCAAATCCTCAAAAATTAGTAGAATGAATATACAGAAAAGTAGAGGGGTATAGTAGACCTGAAAAACACTATGAACCAATTCAATATAATTAGGATTTATACAATTTTAACACATCAGTAGGATACAAATTCTATCCAATTTCCCATAGACTATAAACTAGGACACAGTGAACCATATCCAGGGACATATAACAAACTGCAAAAATTTCATGTGAAATCACATGGAGTCTGTTCTCTTATGACTGTCGAATTATGTTAGAGATCAATTATCAAAATATTTTAAAATAACCCACATATTTTCAAGTGCAATGTGTCATTTACCAAGAAAAGTCTTTGACTTAGTCGTTGAAAGCCTCAATAAGGTTACAAGACTGTAAAAAACAGAGGGTAACTGCAGAAAGTATTTAAATGAGAAATTAATATAAAAATGAGAAATTAACATCAAAGATACTTAAAAAACCCATGTTTGGAAATTAAATCTCCACTTTTATATCATGGATTGTGGGGGGCACTCCACAGAAAGAGAGGCAGTGGAACTTCCCTCAGCAGAGCTGAGGGGTCCCAAGGAAAAAAAAAGTGAGCCTGCTGTCTGCCAACCCAGCCCCTAGGTGAGTGAGAGACAATCAGATGCGACAGGGGTTCCGTCTAGTGTAGTTCCACTTTATTGTTGCAAACTCCCTGCTTATAAAGGCAAGCAGGGGGGTGGGGTTTGCAAGGGACTTTCCATAGTTACACCAATCACGTTAAAGGTCAAATCATCATGTGCCATCATTATAACAGGAGTCTATGGTGATCATGCACTGTCTACATGCATGGAAATCAAGAGAGCCAATCAGAAGCTTTGACAAACAACATAGACTACGCCCCCATCTCTTCTGCCAGGCACCATCTTAGTTTCCCACCGCAAAGCTAGCCCTTTTCTCTTTTAAGTTTTCCCATTTAGGTTCCCACAATGGATGTATCAAAAAAGCCACAATAGGGAAAGTAAGAAAATATTTATAATAGAATAAAACTAAAAAGATAGTTTTATTCTATTATAAATATTTTCTTACTTTCCCTATAATTTACCAGAATTTGTTGTATGCAGCTGAAGCCACTCAATGCAACTAAATACAACATGGAATCTTGAATAAGGTATGAAAACAGTGGACGCTAGCATAAAATTTTGTGAAATTTGAACAAAATCATACTGTAGTTAATAATACTATATCACATTAATTTCCTGTTTGTTTTAATGGCATAATTTTTCTTTATACTCTCAGAATTGTATAAGAAATTTCAAGCCCCATTCAAATTTTATTTTTAAATCACTAAG
>SJYQ01001969.1:390496-419587 GCA_006410935.1 Redunca redunca
GAACAGTTCATTCATCTGCCTTCAGAAATTATTTAATAATTTATACTCTAACCTTAATATTTTCTAATAAACTTATTAATAACTACATCCTTTCTTGCTTTCTAATGAATATTATAAATTTATACACTATGTCCTTGGTCTGTGTTTGATTGGTCTATATAAAAGCTTTATGCATACATGCAGAAAAATAAAATGATAAATTTATAGTGTTAGTTGTTTCTTCTATTTTAGTTTATTCTGTGGTCTTAGATCTAAAAATGCCCACCTTCTTTATTCCTTATTAATAGTACTCAGAATACAGTGGCAAATACTCTGCCTGTGACTCACTGATTAATTTTACAGATATAGAAAATATTTACACATTCCAAAATATCTTGCTGAAAGGACAATTTGATTTTAAACCATGCAGGCATACATTGGACAAGGCTCTGATAATGGCAAAGAGTAGGTGGATTTCTGGGAATCTGATACTTTCTATGGTGTTTGTCTTTAAACTATTATTTAATTTGAATTGATGTCTTAGTTTGGAATATGATGACTGTTTCATCTAATTAATGGTTTATAGGGATTGGAAAATGTGCATATTAAGTCCAAAGAGATCGATAGCTTCTATACTGATGCAAGTCACACCATTATGGCAATTTCCTGAAACATATTCTGTGACCTTGTAGGAGTGTTAAATGTTTGTATCTTTTGCTTGTTTCTCTAATCTTGCATACCAATAAAATTTATTTCAAGAAGCCATGTCCAATAATAAGTGTAGTTTAAAATTCAAAATTGAAAATTATGTTTCAAAATAAGAACTAAATTCATAAGGTGAGTTCATTGGTATAAAAAAGAGATAACATATTCTATTATTCAGATGATTATGCTTATTAGTGAAAAAAATCACTTGATGTGTATGATAAGAAGGTTTCTAGCAGATGTCTCTTTGATGTAAGATATAAAACAGCACATACCTCATTAAACAACACATCAAAAGCATAAAAATGCAACCGTTAATCTATATTTTATAATATCCTCACAATAACTCTATGTAAAACTCATTGAACACAAATGAAAGAGCTGTAGAATAAGGTGATATTTAAATTCACATATGCTTCAGTCCTTGTTCCTTTGAATTCTATCAAACATCTGTTGGTCCAAATAGAATATAAAGAATAAAAAATAGTTTAATGTATGAATGATGACTTAGGAACATTTCCAACAGGAAAAATAATCACTTTAAGAGTTCATCAAATACGTACATGTTATCAAAGAATGTAGGATTCTGACTTGATGCTAAATACCATCAAACACAATTCCTGCATTTTACAGATGAGTAAATTGAGGCATGTAGCAATTAACTAATTAATTGCTTTAGCTCATACAATTAATCATATTCAAATCTTGATTAGAACTGAGGTGTTTTAGAAGTATACTTTCTAACTCAGAGTATCTTTATTTCTTAGAGTTGAAAAAATGCCTGATGATAAAGATGTTTGTAATTCAACAGCATTAAACAGAAGCCCAGGGGAAGTGTAATACACGAAGTATAGCAATAAGTATCATTAGGCTAGAAAGCCTCTTTATTTGATAAACACCATCTGGTCCCATCACTTCATGGGAAATAGGTGGGGAAACAGTGGAAACAGTGTCAGACTTTATTTTTTGGGCTCCAAAATCACTGCAGATGGTGACTGCAGCCATGAAATTAAAAGATGCTTACTCTTTGGAAGAAAAGTTATGAGCAACCTAGATAGCATATTCAAGAGCAGAGACATTACTTTGCCGACTAAGGCCCGTCTAGTTAAGGCAATGGTTTTTCCTGTGGTCATGTATGGATGTGAGTTGGACTATGAAGAAGGCTGAGTGCCAAAGAATTGATGCCTTTGAACTGTGGTGTTGGAGAAGACTCTTGAGAGTCCCTTGGACTGCAAGGAGATCCAACCAGTCCATTCTGAAGGAGATCAGCCCTGGGATTTCTTTGGGAGGAATGATGCTAAAGCTGAAACTCCAGTACTTTGGCCACCTCATGCAAAGAGTTGACTCATTGGAAAAGACTTTGATGCTAGGAGGGATTGGGGGCAGAAGGAGAAGGGGATGAGAGGGGATGAAATGGCTGGATGGCTGATGGACATGAGTCTGAGTGAACTCCGGGAGTTGGTGATGGACAGGGAGGCCTGGCATGCTGCGATTCATGGGGTCGCAAAGAGTTGGACAGGACTGAGCGACTGTAATGAACTGAACTGAACTATTGACCTTTGTTATTCCTTAGCTATATTAGGCATAAACTTCATGAACATGCTCTAACACTGGTGTTTCTTATATTATTACCAGAAGTCTCAGCATCTTCTTTTGAGCTCTTTTGGTTTTCTCAAGTCAGTGTTAAAAAGCCACACATCTTTCAAATCTATCCACTTTTCTTCTGCTTAACTCAATTACTTGTGCTGTTACCACCATCCTTCTCTTCACATAAGCACCATTCTGTATACTGTTCTTTATGTCCTGAGTTCTTTTCACTTTCTTCATCATATCTGCCTAACCCTGCAGCCCATTTCCTATCATTCTGAGACCACGTTAGTTTCCACCCCTGGCGTTCCACAGTGACCTTTTGAAAATCATTAACCCAGCATTTTATCACATGAATCTGAATCTGACAGCATATTTACCTGCCTCAACCAACATATGCTCCTTGAGACCAGGAATTGTACCCAAGTAACTGCTGTATCTCCAACATTATAATTGTATCTAGCTTATTGAAAACACACACCTCCACATATATAAACATAAACGTAAGTTTCTGAACAAGTGCAATAATTAGACAAAATTTTAGGAAGAAATCTTTGATTACACAAGTCCATAACATTCTCTAAAATATATCTGTCATTTTCTGACAATGATAACAGGTTCCAAGGGTTAGCCTTTTTATTTAGCCTGTGTGGATCACAACAAACTGTGGAAAATTCTTAAAGAGATAGAAATATCAGACCAACTGACCTGCCTCCTGAAAAATCTGTATGCAAGTCAGGAAGCAACAGTTAGAACTGGACATGGAACAACAGACTGGTTCCAAATAGGAAAAGGAGTACATCAAGGCTGTATATTGTCACCATGCTTGTTTAACTTATATGCAGAGTACCTCATGAGAAATGCTGGACTGGACGAAGCACAAGCTGAAATCAAGATTGCTAGGAGAAATATTAATAACCTCAGATATGCAGATGACACCACCCTTATGGCAGAAAGTGAAGAAGAACTAAAGAGCCTCTTGATGAAAGTGAAAGAAGAGAGTGAAAAAGTTGGCTTAAAACTCAACATTCAGAAAAATAAGATTGTGGCATCTGGTCCCATCACTTCATGGCAAATAGATGGGAAAACAGTGGAAACAGTGACAGACTTTATTTTTCTGTGCTCCAAAATCACTGCAGATGGTGACTGAAGCCATGAAATTAAAAGACACTTATTCCTTGGAAGAAAAGTTATGACCAACCTAGACAGCATATTAAAAAGCAGTGACATCGCTTTGCCACCAAAGTCCATCCAGTCAAAGCTATGGCTTTTCCAGTAGTCCTGTATGGATGTGGGAGTTGGACAATAAAGAAAGCTGAGCACTGAAGAATTGATGCTTTTGAACTGTGGTGTTGGAGAAGACTCTTGAGAGTCACTTGAACAGCAAGGAGATCCAACCAGTCCATCCTAAAGGAAATCGGTCATGAATATTCATTGGAAGGACTGATGTTGAAGCTAAAACTCCAATACTTTGGCCACCTGATGCAAAGAACTGACTTGTAGGAAAAGACCCTGATGCTGGGAAAGATTGAAGGTGGGAGGAGAATCGGATAACAGAGGATGAGATGGTTGGATGGTGCCACCGATTCAATGGATATGAATTTCAGTAAACTCTGGGAGTTGGTGATAGACAGGGAAGCCTGGTGTGCTGCATTCCATGATGTCGCAAAAAGTCATACACAACTGAGTGCCTGAACTAAACTGAACCTGTTTATTGTTATAGTGTAATGGATTACTTCCATATATTACTGAGATGAGCTCACTATCTAGCAAATGCTACTTGATAATGAATAAGTGTCCCATCTTTTCCTGAAAACTAGAATGTGTTTTGTCTTGATCTCCTCTTTCCTGCTTGGGGCTTCTCAGGTGGAGCTAGTGCTAAAGAATTCACCTACCAACACAGGAGACATAAGAGACACATGGGTTCGATTCCTGGGTCGGGAGGATCCCCTGGAGGAGGAAATGGCAAATAACTCCAGTACTCTTGCCTCGAGAATCCCATGGACACAGGCGCCTGGTGGGCTACGGTCCATAGGATTGCAAAGAGTCAGACACGACTGAAAAGACTGCATGCACACATCCTGCTGGATCAGTAGTGACTATTTAGAATTAATTTGTTTCAGTTTTCAGTGCAGAAATAACCAATGAACAATCATTTTGCTCACTGAAAGAGTGTCCCTGAAAACACCTGCATTTTATTAAAACTATTCAGGCTGCAATTATGTGTAAATATAGTTGCTGCTATTATGAAATTTAAATATTCATATAATATCAAGATATAAAATTACAAAGAGAGATAATAGCAACAAAATAAATTATCTGCCGATTACACTTACCTTCGGGCTTTGAAATCATGCTAACATATTAAACTGACATGTGACTTTATATGAGACAGTAAGTCAAATAATAATAATAAAAAAAGAAGTTTAACAAATTTTCTTACTCTAATTCTTACAGGACACTATTTTATTATTAACATATTGACATTTACTATATTAGACAATATGTTTGTTATATGGTGTGTCCATAGCATCTTTGCACAATTTATTTCTGTATCAGGAGGGAATAATATGCAGGGCACAGTTTCATCCATTTTCCTCCTCCCCAGTTTTACTATATGAAATGAAGCCACTGACAGCTTTCCATGTCTAGATGAGATGAGTATGAGGATTTATTGAACATTTCATTGCTGAAATTTAGACTTTAAAATATTCATTATGATCTTGGATACATTTTAATAAAACTATTATATAATGAATATGTTATCTGGAGAAATAAATGTAATTAGGACAAATAAATCATAAACAATTTTATTTACATTTGAGTACATTTCTCCATTGCAATTTTCAGACTGTTACATATTATAAAGAAGTAAATTTATTAAAAGTTCAAACTGCACAGAGTTTTATGACTATCATCTATAGCTACTATACTATTTGAACTCAGTCTAAACTTATTAAATCCCTTTGAAAAAAGTAATGCCAGCTAACTATTATTTAGTACTTGTGCTCGCATTAATCTCAGTATTTTGCATTCATTACTCACCTAATCCTATGACCAAAAAGTTTGGCACTATTTTTATCTTCACTTTATGGATGAAAAAAATGAAACAAAAAAAAGTTTAATAACCAACCCATGATCACACAATTTGTCAATGGGGAATTCAGGTTTTGAATCTAGGCAGTTTATCTCAATACTTTTAGCCCCACTACTATTATGCTTCTCTGAAGAAAAAAAATAATTTCACTTCTCTTCAGGCAGATAGAATTTTAGTTACTCTGAAAAAAGTTTCATGCTTATTTGTTAATATTTTGGTTATTTTAAATGGGCTAAAAATCAAAATCAAATAAGTAAATCTAACTTTCTAATAGTAAAAATGAAATCATAACTATACTTCTAATACTGGGACTTTTAGCGTCAGAATAGCATATTTACTAAGTTAAAGTAACTGTTTTCAGAAGAAACTGGACGTTTGGGTGTACTGAGGCAAGTTACCCATCTGAAACTTCAATTTACAACCAGTGGTGTTTTTAAATTTCTTCTTGACTAATTTAACTGTGGAAGGAAATTTGGATAGTCTTAGTTTTCTAAAGTGGTTCATTTTAGTAGTCCAATTGGATAATCTACCTCATGGAGACATTTTTAATACATTAGTGTATCATAGCATTCAGTATAAAGTTCTAAATTTAATAGATTACTTACCTTTACTATGAGGTCCATCTAGTCAAGGCTATGGTTTTTCAAGTAGTCATGTATAGATGTGAGAATTGGAATATAAAGAAACCTGAACGTTGAAGAATTTACGCTTTTGAATTGTGGTGTTGGAGAAGACTTTTTTTTTTAATTAGGACTTTTTTTTTAATTTTACTTTATTTTACTTTACAATACTGTATTGGTTTTGCCATACATTGATATGAATACAACATGGGTGTACATGAGTTCTCGATCCTGAATCCCCCTCCCACTTCCCTCCCCATATCATCTCTCTGAGTCATCCCAGTGCACCAGCCCCAAGCACCCTGTATCCTGGATCCTGCATCAAACCTAGATTGGCGATTTGTTTCTTACATGATAGTATACATGTTTCAATGCCATTCTCCCAAATCATCCCACCCTCTGTCTCTCCCACAGAGTCCAAAAGTCTGTTCTATACATCTGTGTCTCTTTTGATGTCTCACATACAGTGTTATTACTATCTTTCTAAATTCCATATACATGTGTTAGTATAATGTATTAGTGTTTTTCTTTCTGGCTTACTTCACTCTGTATAAGCGGCTCCAGTTTCATCCACCTATTAGAACTGATTCAAATGTATTCCTTTTAATGGCTGAGTAATACTCCAATGTGTATATGTACCACAGCTTTCTTATCCATTCGTCTGCTGATGGACATCTAGGTTGCTTCCATGTCCTGGATATTATAAACAGTGCTGCGATGAACATTGGGGTACACGTGTCTCTTTCTGTTCTGGTTTCCTCCATGTGTATGCCCAGCAGTGCGATTGCTGGGTTATAAGGCAGTTCTATTTGCAATTTTTTAAGGAATCTCCACACTGTTCTCCATAGTGGCTGTACTAGTTTGCATTCCCACCAACAGTGTAAGAGGGTTCCCTTTTCTCCACACCCTCTCCAGCATTTATTGCTTGTAGACTTTTGGATCACAGCCATTCTGACTGGTGTGAAATGGTACCTTATTGTGGTCTTGATTTGCATTTCTCTGATAATGAGTGATGTTGAGCATCGTTTCATGTGTTTATTAGCCATCTGTGTGTCTTCTTTGGAGAAATGTCTATTTAGTTCTTTGGCCGATTTTTTGATTGGGTCGTTTATTTTTCTGGAATTGAGCTGCATAAGTTGCTTGTATACTTTTGAGATTAGTTGTTTGTCAGTTGCTTTATTTGTTATTATTTTCTCCCATTCTGAAGGCTGTCTTTTCACCTTGCTTATAGTTTCCTTTGTTGTGCAGAAGCTTTTAAGTTTTATTAGATCCCATTTGTTTATTTTTGCTTTTATTTCCAGTATTCTGCGAGGTGGATCATAGAGGATTCTGCTGTGATATATGTCAGAGAGTGTTTTGCCTATGTTCTCTTCTAGGAGTTTTATAGTTTCTGGTCTTATGTTTAGATCTTTGATCCATTTTGAGTTTATTTTTGTGTATGGTGTTAGAAAGTGTTCTAGTTTCATTCTTTTACAAGTGGTTGACCAGTTTTCCCAGCACCACTTGTTAAAGAGATTGTTTTTAATCCATTGTATATTTTTGCCTCCTTTGTCGAAGATAAGGTGTCCATAGGTGTGTGGATTTATCTCTGGGCTTTCTATTTTGTTCCATTGATCTATATTTCTGTCTTTGTGCCAGTATAATATTGTCTTGATGACTGTGGCTTTGTAGTAGAGCCTGAAGTCAGGCAGGTTGATTCCTCCAGTTCCATTCTTTCTCAAGATTGCTTTGGCTATTTGAGATTTTTTGTATTTCCATACAAATTGTAAAAGTATTTGTTCTAGCTCTGTGAAAAATACCTCTGGTAGCTTGATAGGGATTGCATTGAATCTGTAGATTGCTTTGGGGTAGTATACTCATTTTCACTATATTGATTCTTCTGATCCATGAACGTGGTNTGTTGAATTTTGTCAAAGGCTTCCTCTGCATCTTGAGATAATCATATGGCTTTTATTTTTCAATTTGTTAATGTGGTGAATTACATTGATTGATTTGCAGATACTGAAGAATCCTTGCATCCCTGGAATAAGGCCACTTGGTCATGGTGTGCCAGCAGCTGGCACGAGGTATCCCACCTATGGCAAAGTCATGAGGAATAACCCAACAGGCAAAGATGAGTTGGATACTGAGGGAACCTCCCTGAACCTCTTGAGCATCTACACCAAAACCAGAATCTGTCTGCCTTACTATATTATGCCTTTCACCAACTCCTCTGACATTAACAAGGGGCTGTTCCCCCACCTCCTTTTTCTGGAAAAAGTTAATTTAGAGCTTTTAGATAATAAGTCTCCTGGGCATAATAAGAGTGTTTCAATCCAAAAACCCCTCTGATGGCTTTCTAGCCTGCCTGATAGGTTTATCCGGACTCTTACAGCTACTCATGTGATTGTTTACAGCTCCAGACCACGAGAGGCACAAGAAGCTTAAAACATCCTAGGAATGTAGGGCCTTTGGAGGAGTCAAAATCATTAGAATAGGGCTGATTGTTTCATTGTTGAGCCAATTCTTGCTGCCAAGTTTTCATATCTTTTTTGTTGTTGTTGTTGATATAGTTGGTATGCAGAAAAAACAGGTAGTAGCCCTGGCATTAGCAACATTAGATCTTTGAGTTAAGTACTTTCTTTGTTATAATCCACTGCACGTTTGTTCTACAGGAATGTAACTTTATTTAGTACTTTGCGGGTGATGCAGATTAACGAAAAAACACTTCAAGGGAAAATAAGTTTTCTGGTTGATAGACATTTATCTATGAAAAGGGCCATAAAAATGTTAATAGGCCTCTTGACCAGAAGATAATGTAAATCACCTGAGACCTTTTGTGTATAGGAAGGTATGCAAAAAGAAAGCCTGGTCTCAATAAGGGTCAGGACTGCTGCCCCTGCATAACTCAGCATATTCCATTATTTCTTTGTGTACAACTTGGGGTATATAAGCTGCCTTTGAAAATAAAGTTGTGGGTCTTGTACCAATGCTTGGCTCCCCCATGTCATTCTTTTATTATTCTCCCTTTTCAGGCTGAATTCCCATCTGGAGCATAGAGGCTCACTGTGTCTACTTATTTGCCTGGGCTTCTAAGACCCATGCGAGAGGGAGCCCAATGTAGGGCACCCTCTGCTATTCAAGTGGGCGCCTGCGGCCTATGTAGATGATGCAAGTCCCTTTTCTCAGGGCTTTATTGATTTTCTATGTAAACCAAGGAATACAGCCTCTTTTCACCTCTATTTTTTCACTACATTATTCTTCTCTAATCTCTCTTTAAATCTTTAATTAATCTCTCTTTAATCACTGTCTCCATCCCCGCTTCGAATTTCCTGGATCCACCAGAGGTGGACTCCGGCAATGGTGTATGATCTTTTTAATGTTTCGTTGGATTCTGATTACTAGAATTTTGTTGAGGATTTTTGCATCTGTGTTCTTCAGTGATATTGGCCTGTAGTTTTCTTTTTTTGTGACATCTTTGTCAGGTTTTGGTATTAGGGTGATGGTGGCCTCATAGAATGAGTTTGGAAGTTTACCTTCCTCTGCAATTTTCTGGAAGAGTTTGAGTAGGATAGATGCCAGCTCTTCTCTAAATTTTTGGTAAAATTCAGCTGTGAAGCTATCTGGACCTGGGCTTTTGTTTGCTGGAAGATTTCTGATTATAGTTTCAATTCCCATGCTTGTGATGGGTCTGTTAAGATTTTCTATTTCTTCCTGGTTCAGTTTTGGAAAGTTGTACCTTTCTAAGAATTTGTCCATTTCTTCCATGTTGTCCATTTTATTGGCATATAATTGCTGATAGTAGTCTCTTATGATCCTTTGTAATTCCATGTTGTCTGTTGTGATCTCTCCATTTTCATTTCTAATTTTATTGATTTGATTTTTCTCCCTTTGTTTCTTAATGAGTCTGGCTAATGGTTTGTCAATTTTATTTATCCTTTCAAAGAACCAGCTTTTGGCTTTGTTGATTTTTGCTATGGTCTCTTTTGTTTCTTTTGCATTTATTTCTGCCCTAATTTTTAAGATCTCTTTCCTTCTACTAATCCTGGGGTTCTCCATTTCTCCTTTTTCTAGTTGCTTTAGGTGTAGAGTTAGGTTATTTATTTGACTTTTTTATTGTTTCTTGAGGTATGCTGGTATTGCTATGAACTTTCCCCTTAGCACTGCTTTTACAGTATCACACAGGTTTTGGGTTGTTGTGTTTTCATTTTCCTTTGTTTTTATGCATATTTTGATTTCTTTTTTGATTTCTTCTGTGATTTGTTAGTTATTCAGAAGTGTGTTGTTTAGCCTTATATGTTGGAATTTTTAATAGTTTTTCTCCTGTAATTGAGATCTAATCTTAATGCATTATGGTCAGAAAAGATGCTTGGAATGATTTCAATTTTTTTGAATTTATCATAGCTAGATTTATGGCCCAGGATGTGATTGATCCCAGAGAAGTTTCCGTGAGCACTTGAGAAAAAGGTGAAATTCATTGTTTTGGGGTGAAATGTCCTATAGATATCAATTAGGTCTCACTGGTCTATTGTATCATTTAAAGTTTGCATTTCTTTGTTAATTTTCTGTTTAGTTGATTTGTCCATAGGTGTGAGTGGGATATTAGAGTCTCCCACTATTATTGTGTTATCATTAATTTCCCCTTTCATACTTGTTAGCATTTGTCTTACATATTACAGTGCTCCTATGTTGTATGCATATATATTTATAATTGTTATATCTTCTTCTTGGATTGATCCTTTGATCATTATGTAGTGGCCTTCACATATATAAAGCTGTCTTTTCACAGCCTTTGTTTTAAAGTCTAATTTATCTTATATGAGTATTGCTACTCCTGCTTTCTTTTGGTCTCTATTTGCGTGGAATATCTTTTTCCAGCCCTTCACTTTCAGTCTGTAGGTGTCCCATGTTTTGAGGTGGGTCTCTTGTAGACAACATATATAGGGATGTTGTTTTTGTATCCATTCATCCAGTCTTTGTCTTTTGGTTGGGGCATTCAACCCATTTACATTTAAGGTAATTATTGAAAGTATGATCCCATTGCCATTTACTTTATTGTTTTGGGTTCGGGTTTATACACCCTTTTTGTGTTTCCTGTCTAGAGAATATCCTTTAGAATTTGTTGGAAAGTTGGTTTGGTGGTGCTGAATTCTCTCAGCTTTTGCTTGTCTGTAAAGCTTTTGATTTCTCCTACATATTTGAATGAGATCCTTGCTGGGTACAGTAATCAGGGCTTTAGGTTATTTTCTTTCATCACTTTAAATATGTCTTGCCATTCCCTCCTGGCCTGAAGCACTTCTATTGAAATATCTGCAGTTATCCTTATGTGAATCCCCTTGTGTGTTATTTGTTGTTTCTCCCTTGCTGCTTTTAATATTTGTTCTTTGTGTTTGATCTTTGTCAATTTGATTAATATGTGTCTTGGGGATGTTTCACCTTGGGTTTATCCTGGTTGGGACTCTCTGGGTTTCTTGGACTTGGGTGATTATTTCCTTCCCCATTTTAGGGAAGTTTTTAACTATTATTTCCTGAAATATTTTCTCATGGTCTTTCTTTTGTCTTTTTCTTCTAGGACTCCTATAATTCAAACGTTGGAGCATTTCATATTGTCCTGGAGGTCTCTGAGATTGTCCTCATGTATTTTAATTCGTTTTTCTTTTTTCCTCTCTGATTCATTTATTTCTACCATTATATATCCTATTTCACTAATCCTATCTTCTGCCTTCGTTATTCTACTATTTGTTGCCTCAGAGTGTTTCTGATCTAATTGGACATGGAACAATAGACTGGTTCCAAATAGGAAAAGGTGAACGTCAAGGCCGTATATTGTCACCCTGCTTATTTAATTTATATGCAGAGTACATCATGAGAAACGCTGGACTGGAAGAAACACAAGCTGGATCAAGATTCCTGGGAGAAAATCAATAACCTCAGATATGCAGATGATACCACCCTTATGGCAGAAAGTGAAGAGGAGCTAAAAAGCCTCTTGATGAAAGTGAAAGTGGAGAGTGAAAAAGTTGGCTTAAAGCTCAACATTCAGAAAATGAAAATCATGGTATCCAGTCCCATCAGTTCATGGGAAATAGATGGGGAATCAGTGGAAACAGTGTCAGACTTTATTTTTTGGGGCTCCAAAATCACTGCAGATGGTGACTGCAGCCATGAAATTAAAAGACGTTTACTTCTTGGAAGAAAAGTTATGACCAACCTAGATAGCATATTCAAAAGCAGAGACATTACTTTGCCCACTAAGGTCCATCTAGTCAAGGCTATGGTTCTTCCTTTAGTCATGTATGGATGTGAGAGTTGGACTGTGAAGAAGGCTGAGCACTGAAGAATTGATGCTTTTGAACTGTGGTGTTGGAGAAGACTCTTGAGAGTCCCTTGGACTGCAAGGAGATCCAACCAGTCCATTCTGAAGACCAGCCCTGGGATTTCCTTGGAAGGAATGATGCTAAAGCTGAAACTCCAGTACTTTGGCCACCTCATGCGAAGAGTTGACTCATTGGAAAAGACTTTGATGCTAGGAGGGATTGAGGGCAGTAGAAGAAGGGAACGGCAGAGGATGAGATGGCTGGATGGCATCATTGACTCGATGGACATGAATCTGAGTGAACTCTGGGAGTTGGTGATGGACAGGGAGGCCTGGCATGCTGTGATTCATGGGGATGCAAAGAATCGGACATGNTCTCCATCTATACAGCACTGATGATAAAACATCTAGGTTAAAGATGAAAAGTTTCTCCACATTGAGAGACACCCAGAGAGGTTCACTGAGTTACATAGAGAAGAGAAGAAGGAGGGGAGAATTAGAGGTGACTGGAATGAGATGAGGTGAGATCAAAAGAGGAGAGAGCAAGCTAGCCAGTATCACTTCCTTATGTGCGCTCCAGAGTCTGGACTGCTCAGAGATATTTACAGAGTTATACAGAGAAGAAGAGTGGGAGGAAGGAGACAGAGGTGGCCAGGAGGATAAAAGAGGGAAATGAAAAGGAGAGAGACAGATCCAGTCAGTAATCAATTCCCTAAGTGTTCTCCACTGTCTGGAACACACAGAGATTCACAGAGTTGGGTAGAGATGAGAAGGGGGAGGGAGGAGACAGAGGCAACCTGGTGGAGAAAAAGGAGAGTCCAAAGGATGAGAGAGCAGTCAAGGCAGTAATCTCACTCTCAAGTAAAAATGGGTACTGAAGATTGGGTTTTTAAAGGTACAAAATTGATAACAAATACCAAAAAGCAAAGATTAAAAATCTAGAGTAGAGGTTGTTTTTTCAAAAATACAATATTAAGGAAAAGAAGAAAAAAAGCTACAAGAATTATTAAAAAAAACAACAACCACAAAAAAATATATATGGCGTTTGCTTTAAAAATAGGGTCTCTTTTTCTGAAAAGGATTAATAGGTTATAAAAATTAAAATTAAAGGAGAAATAGAGGACTTAAAAATTAAAAAAATGTTAAAAAAGGAAGAAAAATAAAAGAAGAAAGAACTATTTTTAGTAAATAGTAAAGGTATATCTGAGACTTTCTCTGGTGTTGTTGTGGGCCATTTGGGGTCAGTTCATTTTTGGATAGTTCCTTCATCTGGCTTATATTTCTCAAGATCTATAGGCCCCTTCCTATGTAGTCGGTACTAACGACAGGGTTTTAATCTATTGCACCTGTAACTTCCAAAGTGGTTCCCTCTGTTTTAGCTTCTTCTGTTTGCTGGTCTCTTCAGTTTCTGATTTCCGCCCTGACGCAAGGGGGTTGGTGGTGGACACTTGTTTTAGGCTCACTTGTTCAGTCATGCTGTGGGGAGGGAGGGATGCTGCAAACAAATAACACTGGCGTGTGCTTGCAGTGTTTCAGCCACAGTGGGCCTGGCCCCACTCAAGGAACACACCGCTCAGGCTCTAGGTTGCTCTGCCGGGAACCATCTGAGGCCGGCCCTGGGCTGCATGCACCTCCCAGGTCTAAGCTGCTCAGGCTCAGGCACTCAAGTAGTCCTCAGTGATGCAGACTCGGTTGGGCCTGCATTTTGTGCCCTTCCCAGGTTCAAGTAGCTCAGGTGTTTGGCGAGTGTGGCCGTTGGGACTTATCGCCTTTCCCGTCCCTGCTGCTCAGTTTTCTGTGTGTACAGCTGGCTCCCCTTCTCAGGCGGATGGTGACTGTCCAGAACCCCAAGAAGTCTTAGTTAGCAAAGAAGCTTGCTTGCATTTTGGTAGTTAATGTCTCTCTGGGGCTGCGATATCTCCCTTCTGGCTCTTCCGGCTCTGGCTGCCAGTCACCAGAGGGGGATGGTCTTCAGCGGGCTAATTCTGTTCCACCCTTTGTTCAGTGTGCTCTCCTAGTGGTTTCTTATGTTAGAGCTTTTTGCGTGGTAGCTATCCCACAGCCTGGTTTGCTAGCCCAAGTTAGTTCGCTCTGGTTATACTCAGGGCATTCTGGCCTGATTCTTAAAGAGCACTGCTGCCCACGCCTCCTTGCCCAGCCCCCGCTTGTAGTGGCGGATGCAGGCATCTGTGCTTCTTCTCCACTGGGGGAGTTACCATTGGGCTCATAATCTGTTGGTTTTAATTACTTATTTATTTTTCCTCCCTGTTATTTTGCCCTCTGTGCTTCCAAGGCTCTCCACAGACTCGGCAGCGAGAGTGTTTCCTGGTGTTTGGAAACTTCTCTTTTTTTAAGACTCCCTTCCCAGGACATAGGTCCCTCCCTACCTCTTTTGTCTCTTTTTTCATCTTTTATATTTTTTCCTACCTGTTTTTGAAGACAATGATCTGCTTTTCTGGGTGCCTGATGTCCTCTGCCAGCATTCAGAAGTTGTTTTTTATGGAATGTACTCAGCGTTGAAATGTTCTTTTGATGAATTTGTGAGGGAGGAAGTGGTCTCCCCGTCCTATTCCTCTGCCATCTTAGGACCGTCCCCGAGAAGACTCTTGAGAGTCCCTTGGACTGCAAGGAGATCCAACGAGTCCATCCTAAAGGTGATCAGTCCTGAGTTTTGCATCATCAAAAAAGCTAAAGAGTTCCATAAAAACATCCATTTCTACTTTACTGACTATGCCAAAGCCTTTGACTGTGTAGATCACAATAAACTGTGGAAAATTCTTCAAGAGATGGGAATATCAGACCACCTGACCTGCCTCTTGAAAAACCTGTATGCAGGTCAGAAAGCAACAGTTGGAACTGGACATGGAACAACAGACTGGTTCCAAATTACAAAAAGAGTATGTCAAGGCTGTGTATTGCCACCCTGCTTATTTAACATATATGCAGAGTACATCATGAGAAATGCTGGGCTGGAGGAAGCACAAGCTGGAATCCAGATTACTGGGAGAAATATTAATAACCTCAGATATGCAGATGACACCACCCTTATGGCAGAAAGTGAAGAAGAACTAAAGAGCCTCTTGATGAAAGTGAAAAAGTTCACTTAAAGCTCAACATTCAGAGAATGAAGATCATGGCATCCGGTCCCATCACTTCATAGAAAATAGACGGAAAACAGTGGAAACAGTGGCTGACTTTATTTTTTTGGGCTCCCAAATCATTGCAGATGGTGATTGCAGTCATGAAATTGAACTATGCTTACTCCTTGGAAGGAAAGTTATGACCAACCTAGACAGCATATTAAAAAGCAGAGACATTACTTTGTCAACAAGTCAAGGCTATGGTTTTTCCAGTGGTCATGTATGGATGTGAGTTGGACTCTAAAGAAAGCTGAGCACTGAAGAAGTGATGCTTTTTAAGTGTAGTGTTGGAGAAGACTCTTGAGAGTCCCTTGGACTGCAAGGAGATCCAACCAGTACATCCTAAAGGAGATCAGTCCTGGGTTTTCATTGGTAGGACTGATGTTGAAGCTGAAACTCCAATACTTTGGCCACTTGATGTGAAGAGCTGACTTATTTGAAAAGACCCTGATGATGGAAAAGATCGAAAACAGGAGAAGGTGTTGACAGAGGATGAGATGGTTGGATGGCATCACTGACTCAATGGACATGAGTTTGGGCAAACTCTGGGGATTGGTGATGGACAGGGAGACCTGACATGCTGCAGTTCATGGGTTCACAAAGAGTCAGACACGACTGAGAGAATGAACTAACCTACCTTTATTATAACAAGTCAGAAGGTAAAGCAATAACTTCAGAGTCTTGAAACTATAAGAACTTTTCAGAGGCAATTGTTAACAACATTTTCAAATAGTCCTTTTAGATGATTTTAAGCATTGCCTATTTTTTATTTTTTAAGACTTTTTGAGAAATTTATTCTACAAATCTATTCCAATGACTTTTGTTGCACTGCTGTGAAATTTTCTGTAAGGCCATTTATACATTTTAAAGTTCAAGGCAATGGTCATTTTGCCATCTATGAAAAAGATGACCCTTCTGCTTTTTTCAAATATCACTTGCTCAGAACTATCAATTTCAACTTAAAATCTACACAACATAAGGCACAGTGACCTTGAATTTGAAATTTAACTTTCTTATGTGCTTAGTTCCTGTTTATGTAATTGGTATCTCATTATCAAAAGATTAAAAGTGTTTTAAGTTGCTTCAATTCAAAACACAAAATATCCTGCTTAAAATTTCATTTAATAAGATAGCAAAATAAATAATTTAAAAGGTGTACTTCTGCTTAGATTTAAATACAGATTGATGAGACCAGGAATAGAAATAAACTGGAGTGTGCATGATATGTTGTTTTTGACAGACAGTGATATTTGGAATGGTAAAGAATAAGAGATAAGAGGTTGCAGTTCAATGATTAAAAATTCCAGTATTTATGAGGGCCAGGCAGAAGAAGAAATGTAGGAAATGGAACTGGGTAGGAACTGTAGCAAACCTAAAAGTGAACCTATTGAAATATGGGAGTTTCAGCTAATTGTTGACCTGCCGAAAAGTAGAGTCACTGAAGCCAAATCTTCTTAAAGTTCAAAAGAGATATGACATCCAGATTATGGAAAAAAAAAAAAAATCCATGTTCAAATCCCAGCAACTAATCCAAACATTTAAAAATTCTCAGTGAACTATCTATAGAGTGAACTTTTGGACTCTAGGGGAGAGAGAGAGAGGGAGAGGGTGGGATGAGATGGGAGAATGGCATTGAAACATGTAAAAAAAAATTTTTAAAAATCTGAAAAAAAAAAATAAAAAAAATAAAAAATAAAAATTCTCAGTGAACTAATCAAAATACATGCATTGACCAGACCTTGGCCCAATAATATATCAATTCAAGATGACCCATTGTAGGAGAGAATGCATAAAATGAGTGGGACATCATTAGATACAAAGTCTGAGTGAAGGAATCACCAAGACTTTTGGGCAAGGAGAGAGCCACAAGTTGAAAACTTAAAAGAAATGAAAGCTCACACTTCCAAGTGAGTATTTTATTTTGAAATAGCCTTCTTCACTACTAGTTTATTTTCAGTGATACTAATACTCATTCCTTAAAAATCTTTTGATGTATATTTTTCAATTTCGTTAGGGAAAGTTTACTTATCATACATTAAAATGAACCTCATTACTTTATAATCAACACAGTGATTCATCACAATTTTTAATACAGTGAAAGTAACAGTTATTGGACACATACCATTTAGCAAACTCTGTTGAAAATGAAAAATACACTGGTCCGCTTGATCTAATTGCAGAGTAGGAAACTGACATGGAAATAATCATTCAAAAAATGTGTATCGCATAGTGAGTGTGGTATTAGTGTTTTGAGGCTTATTTGAGATCTTAATGGAAAGAAAAACATTATGAAATAAATAGTGATCAGAGCAGGATGAATGTGATAGAGCCATCAGCAAACAAAGTGTGAAAATGAACAAGGAAATGTAATGAGTTTTTCATGTAACTTTTAGGAATGACATTAGCTTGTAAAGGGAAGAAGTTCCCTTGGGGAATAAAGGGAGAAATGATGGGATACACAGATCATAACATAGATGTGTGATAGTTATTACATTGTCCTTAAACTGTAGTATCCATTTGAATTTTGAACTGAGAGAAAACAACATGCATGGAATAATATGTCTGTAGAAGACACATACTTGATAATTTCTCTAATATCTAAAGATAATCTAAGAAAAATAAATGCCCACACATATCTACATACACTCTCTCACACGCACACGAGCTAGATGATTTTCCCAAAATGAAGAGAGAGGAAATGTGTTTGCATGTGTACACTGTTTGTCACCCTCTGTGTCTATGAGATAGAACGGTAGGGATGTTGTCAGGAAGGAAGTTATTTTCTTCTACCCTATGTTCTGGCTGTTTTGAAAATTAGTTGAAGTAAAACAAATTGATCTAACAAAGGTTCAATAATGTGTATATTTGGGAGAGACTCAGAAAAACTGAGTAATTCACCAAAGTGTTTGAAATTTTCACCTTAAGTACCATCTTCAGATAAAGAACAAGGATCTTGGAGTTGGTAGTTTGGCTTTCCCAAGGGAGGAAGGCAATTCACATGGAGATGGAAAAGCAAAAAACAAAATTTGATAAAAAGGCTTTGGGTCTTGCAGAGGTATTGGAACACCGAGTGGACACTGATCTTTAGGCCCTGCCTAGAGTTTCTCCTATTACATCTACCTTTTATTCCTTGAAAATAACTCTAGTGATAGCTCTTTTCCATTCCAAGAATAGTACCTCTATCTAAATTATTTTTTAGGCAGTTGAGGGGTAAGTCAGAATTTTTCCTGAGTCTTTTGGGCCCTGATTGTTTTCAGCATGAACTATTCTGCATATCGAACAGACATTTTGGAGTGGCAATTTTGTTCCCTTACAATTGAAACAGGAATCTGAATTCTTGTTCACGGAGCCGAAGAGTGAACTTCACAAACATGCAAACACACACAGTACCAAGTGAGTAGGATTTATTTTAGAGAAAAGAAAATTATAAAGCTCTCAACATAGACACTGAGAGGGGGTAAATTGTCCCCCAAAAGGCGGGACTTACAGCAGTTTATATCTTTATTAGTATTAATCTATGCAGTTTTGCTAGGCTCCTATCTTAAACATACATCATTTTTAGTGTGATACCTTTATGGCTTCTCTTGATTCTCAGTTTCTAAGTCTCCTCAGACACTGAGTCAACCATCCTGTGAGCCTATCTTATGTCCCCTGGCCATTTTACAAAGAATGAGATATGGGCCAAAATTTGATGGTCTACTTATTGTTTTCCTTTTAGATAAGAGGGTCAGGAGTTAATGGTTGTCCTGTTCTGGATCTGGGCATTTTATGATCTATCAGACAAAGAACACATTCCTCCAGAAGGCAGGAACAAAGGGTATAGCTTTAGGTCAATGGAGCAAGATGTTTATTGAAAGTAAGACTGAGGTCTCAGAATCTTACAATGATGGCCAAGCAATTTCTACCAAACAATGGTATGATGTAAATCAACAAGACAGTTATAAAGAAGACGTTTGAGGGGATGAAAAGGAAATGGTGGTTGTTTGTGCTTTTTCTTGCATTCCAAATATACTGCTAATATTGTACAATAATAAAACTATAAAAATATACTTTCAATTTTTAACATACTATGCCAAGAATAGATATATGATCCTACAACTCTGTAAACTCAAGGACTCTCTTCTTCCATTATTTTGGGTAAAGAAAATCATCACTTTAATCTTGTACTCATGATACATCTTGAAATATAATGTTAATTAGTTTTGAAGTGATTGATTTAAATCTAGAGTAGACATCTAAAGTCTTTTTTTATTTTTAAAAAGCCTGAAACTGGTATCTGATATACCTATATCTACCTATATCTATCCCTAATTTAAGCAAGGTTATAAAAACATGGTATCATTGCCCTGAAACTTTGAGAATTAATTGATGTAGTAGGCAAGTAAGCATGAAAAACATATAGAAGTCAAATTGATTCATTTCTAAGCAAAATCTCCAACTTGCAAACATTCTTAGTTTTTGCATTTTTATGGAGAATCACAGAAATGTCTCCTCCTCCAACACAGAAATATTCATCTTTGTTTATCTTCAGTTCAGTTCAGTCACTCGGTTGTGTCCAACTCTTTGTGAACCTATGGACTGCAGCATGCCAGGCTTCCCTGTCCATTGTCAACTCACAGAGATTGCTCAAACTCGTGTCCATTGAGTCAGTGATGACATCCAACCACCTCATCCTCTGCTGTCCCCTGCTCCTCCAGCATTCAATATTTCCCAGCATCAGAGTATTTTCCAAAGAGGCAGTTCTTTGCATCAGGTGGCCAGATTATTGAAGTTTCAGCTTCAGCATCAGTCCTTCCAATGAATATTCAGGACTCACTTCCTTTATGATTGACTGATTAGATCTCCTTGCAGTCCAAGGGACTCTCAAGAATCTTCTCCAACACCAAAGTTCAAAAGCATCAATTAGTCAGCACTCAGGCTACTTTATTGTCCAAATCTCATATCCATACATGACTACTGGAAAAACCACAGCTTTGACTAGATGACCTTTGTGAGTAAAATAATGTCTCTGCTTTAAAATATGTTGTCTAGGTTGGTCATAACTTTTCTTCCAAGAAGCAAACGTCTTTTAATTTCATACTGAAGTCACCATCTGCAGTAATTCTGGAGCCCATGAAAATAAACCCTGCCACTGTGTCCACTGTTTCCCAAACTATTTGCCATAAAGTGATGATACTGGATGCAGTGATCTTCGTTTTTTGAATGTTGAGTTTTAAGCCAGCTTTTTCAGTCTCCTCTTTCACTTTCATCAAGAGGCTCTTTAGTTCCTCTTTGCTTCCCACCATAAGGGTGGTGTCATCTACATATCTGAAGTTATTGATATTTCTCCTGGAAATCTTGATTCTAGCTTGTGCTTCATCCATCCTGGTATTTCTCACGATGTACTCTGCCTATAAGTTAAATAAGCAGGTGACAATCTAGAGCCTTGACATACTCCTTTTCCAATTTGGAACCAGTCTGTTTTTCCATGTCTGGTTCTAACTATTGTTTCTCAACCTGAGTACAGATTTCTCAGGAGGCAGGTAAGGTGGTCTGATAGTCCCATCTCTTGAAGAATTGTCCACAGTTTCTTGTGATCCACATAATCAAAGGCTTTAGTGTAGTCAATGAAGCAGAAGTAGAAAGTTTCCGGGAATCCTCTTACTTTTTCAATGATTCAATGGATGTTGGCAATTTGATCTCTGGTTCTTCTGCCTTTTCTAAATCCAGCTTGAACATCTGGAAGTTCATAGTTCATGTAGTGTTGAAACCTAACTTGGAGAATTTTGAGCGTTACTTTCCTAGCGTGTGAGATGAGTGCAATTGTACAGCCGTTTGAACATTCTTTGGCACTGCCTTTGTTTGGGATTGCAATGAAAACTGACATTTTCCAGCCCTGTGGTCACTGCTGAGTTTTCCAAATTTGCTGGCATATTCAGTGCAGCACTTTCACAGCATCATGGTTTAGAATTTGAAATAGCTCAGCTAGAATTCCATCACCTCCACCAGCTTTGTTCATAGTGATGCTTCCCAAGGCCCACTTGACTTCATGCTCCAGAATGTCTTGCTCTAGGTGAGTGATCACACCATCCTGGTTATCTGGGTCATTCAAATCTTTTTAATATATTTTTTCTGTGTATTCTTGCCACCTCTTCTTGTTATCTTCTGCTTCTGTTAGTTCCATACCATTTCCATCTGTTATAGTGTCCATTTTTGGATGAAATGTCCCTTTGAAATGTTCCCTTGAAATGTTCCCTTGTTTATCTTACCTCTTTATTCCACTCATTTAAATTTATTAGAAAGATTCAAAATATACATACACTACTATGTTTATAGCAGCACTATTCTCAATAGCTAAAGTAAGGAAAGAAGCAATAGATGATATGTTACATATATACAATATAATACTACTCATTCGTTAAAAGCAACAAATAGTTTCACTTGTGAAGATGTGGATAGACCTAGAGACTGTTATATCAACTCAAGAAAGTCAGAAAGAGAAAGAGAAATACCATATGACATCATGTATATGTGAAATCTAAAATATGGCACAAATGAACCTACCTACAGAACAGAAACAGACTCACAGACATAGAGATCAAATTTGTGGTTGCTAAGAGGGAATGGGGAGGGAGAGGGATGCACTAGGAATTTGGAGTTGGTAGCTGCAAACTATTACATTTAGAATGGATAAACAGCAAGGTCCTAATGTATAGACAGGGAACTATATCCAGTCCTCTGGGATAAACCATAATGGAAAAGAGGATTATACTTATAAAACTGGATCATAATGGAAAAGAATTTATATATATATAAAACTGGATCACTTTGCTGTAAGCAAAGATTTGTACCACTTGGTAAATCAACTATATTTTAATTTAAACAAATTAAATTTCAACAACACATCTCAGAAAGACTAACCCATGATTGTATTGTTAAATATATTCCAGGAAAATGATTGTTTCTTAAATGTGATTACTTTCCCATAGTCTCATCTACAATTTTGNAAAATTCTTGTTGCTTTTATGACTTTTATTTTCGACATCAGTAGGTTCTATGTAGTTTGAGGTCAAAAAAGTAACTTTGACCCTCGATAGAAAATGTGCTATCATTTCTTTCTGCTTGTAACATGGCAAACAAACATAAATAGTCACCCCATCCAGATAATTAGAAAGATTGACACTAAAAAGGTTAATAATGTAAATATCATTGCTAGAAGGGCTTGGCAATTATAAGTCCTATCATATCTCGCTTTATGACCACAACATGATCATGGTAATAGGAATGAAAGTATCATGTCTACTAATATACTTTTGCTGATATGCTTATTCTGAAATTTTATAAAATGACAGGTTTCTTCTATGCATTTTAATTTTACCCATTTGTTTCCTTTCCTACTCTGAGAATGCATTTGAAATAATATTTTAAAAGGACAAAAAGACAAAAATAACAAAAGCTCAGCTGAGGCTACTATAATCCAATGCCATTTTATTTATTCCATTGCTCAAACTGTTCCAGGTGTGGGTGTCAGTAGCTCTTTCAGTTGACTTCTGTTTCCCTTTGACATACTTCTGATATAGTTTTTCTTGTTTTTGTATTTTTTTTTTATATTTCTGATTGTTCATTTTAGTATCTTTTTGCTTTTTGACACTATAATATGCTCCAAGCTCATCTTGTGTGTCCTGCCACTGCCTAGAAAGATACTTTTCTCCAAGGACACTGGCTCCTTTTATTGAAAATAATAAGTTTTAAGATCTGAGTAGTATATATGGTTGTTGTCACTGATTGCTCATTATTTCTCAGTTCAGTTTAGTTCAATCACTCAGTTGTGTTCAACTCTTTGAGACCCCATGAATCGCAGCACGCCAGGCCTCCCTGTCCATCACCAACTCCCAGAGCTCACCCAAACTCATGTCCATCAAGTCAGTGATGCGATCCAGCCATCTGTCATCCCCTTCTCCTCCTGACCCCAATCCCTCCCAGCATCAGGGTTTTTTCAAATGAGTCAATTCTTCACATGAGGTGGCCAAAGTATTGGAGTTTCAGCCTCAGCATCAGTCCTTCCAATGAACATCCAGGACTGGTCTCCTTTAGGATGGACTGGTTGGATCTCCCTGCAGTCCAAGGGACTGGCAAGAATCTTCTCCATCAACACAGTTCGAAAGCATCAATTCTTTGGTGCCCAGCTTTCTTCACAGTCCAACTTTCACATCCATACATGACCACAGGAAAAAGTATAGCCTTGACTTGACGGACCTTTGTTGGCAAAGTAATATAGCTGATTTTGATATGCTATTTAGGTTGGTCATAACTTTCTTCCAAGGAGTAAGCATCTTTTAATTTCATGGCTTCAGTCATCATCTGCAGTGATTTTGGAGCCTCAAAAAATAGTCAGCCACCATTTCCACTGTTTCCCCATCTATTTGACATGAAGTGATGGGACCAGATGCCATGATCTTAGTTTTCTGAATGTTGAGCTTTAAGCCAACTTTTTCACTCTCTTCTTTCACTTTCATCAAGAGGCTTTTGAGTTCCTCTTCACTTTCTTCCATAAGGGTAGTGTCATCTGCATATCTGGGACTATTGATATTTCTCCCAGCAATCTTGATTCCAGCTTGTGCTTCTTCCAGCCCAGCATTTCTCATGATGTACTCTGCATAGAAGTTAAATAAGCAGGGTGACAATATACAGCCTCGACATACTCTTTTGCCTGTTGGAAAACAGTCTGTTGTTCCATGTCCAGTTCTAACTGTTGCTTCCTGACCTGCATACAGATTTCTCAAGAGGCAGGTCAGGTGGTCTGGTATTCCCATCTCTCAGAATTATCCACAGTTTATTGTGATCTACACAGTCAAAGTCTTTGGCATAGCCAATAAAACAGAAATAGATGTTTTTCTGGAACTCTCTTGCTTTTTCCATGATCCAGCGGATGTTGGCAATTTGATCTCTGGTTCCTCTGCCTTTTCTAAAACCAGCTCGAACAACTGGAATTTCACAGTTCATGTACTGCTGAAGCCTGGCTTGGAGAATTTTGAGCATTACTTTACTAGCATGTGTGATGAGTGCAATTGTGTGGTAGTTTGAGCATTCTTTGGCACTGCCTTTCTTTGGGATTGGAATGAAAACTGACCTTTTCCAGTCCTGTGGCCACTGCTGAGGCTTTCCAAATTTGCTGGCATATTGAGTGCAGCACTTTCACAGCATCACCTTTCAGGATTTGGAATAGCTCAACTGGAATTCCATCACCTCCACTAGCTTTGTTTGTAGTGATGCTTTCTAAGGCCCACTTGACTTCACATTCCAGGATGTCTGGCTCTAGGTGAGTGATCACACCATCATGATTATCTGGGTCATGAAGATCTTTTTTGTACAGGTCTTCTGTGTATTCTTGCCGCTTCTTAATATCTTCTGCTTCTGTTAGGTCCATACCATTTCTGTCGTTTACTATTTCTAGGCCCTCTCAACTAAGAAAATGTGTGTCTGTGCCTGTTTTGTTGTTATTTTAGTTTCTAAGTCATGTCTAAGTCTTTTGCAACCCCATGGTTGAAGCCCACCAGGCTCCTCTGTCCATGGGATTTCCCAGGCAAGAACACTGGAGTGGTTTGCCATTTTTTCTGTAGGGAATCTTCCTACAGATGAAACTGGTGTCTCCTACATGGCAGGCAGATTCTTTACTACTGAGCCTCATTATGTATGTACATATACTTCGATTCCCTGGTGGCTCAGTGGAAAAGAATCTGCTTACTAAGCAGGAGACACAAATTTGATCCTTAGATCAAAGAAGATCAAGGAAGATTACCTGAAGAAGAAAATGGCAACCTACTCTAGGACTCTTGCCTGGGAAATCCTATGGAGAGAGGAGCCTGGCAACCTATAGTCCATGGGGTCACAAAAGAGTGGGACATGACTTAGTGACTAAACAATAACAATACTGTACACACTATCTATAAATATCTCCATGTGTAGCCATCTAATCCGTATGAAGCTAGGCTTGAGTCTATAGTAATGGCCCAAACTGTAAATTATTTACACATTGATCATTCTAGAGTTCTCTTGCTAGTCTATAACTTCCCATACCAGAAGTGAGAAACTTGATCCTCATAATTTATTACGAATTTATTTAATTGTTTATTTCTAATATATATACTTAGTGGTTTGATAATTGCTAATCCATATCTATTTGTGGATAATATTTATCAACCAGGACAGAGTTTTTATGCACAGTTCTTTTTACATTTATCATACAGAGGGCCATTGATTGCATTTATTTATGTCAGAATCTTCAGTGAGATTGTTTCATACATTCATTAAATGGTTATAATATTTTGTCACAGTCTGCATTTCATCCTGGCATCCTCAACTCCCTAAGTTAAAAAAATATTTTATTTCATAAATTAAAGCTTACTCTTTGTGCTGTAAAATTTTATTGTTTTTGACAAATTCATTATTTCATGTTTACATCATTATAGTTTCATGAAGAATAGTTTCCATCACTCTAAAAAATCTGGTATGATTCATCTATTTACCTTTTCAGCCATTTCCTCATCTCTGAATCTTTTCAAATCACTGTTTTTAAACTATAGTTTCTATAATTTAACTATACTTTCTGTAGTTTTATCTTTTCCAGAATGTCATATAATTAAAATCATACAGTATATAGCTGTTTCAGACCAGCTTTTCTCACTTAGAAATATGGATATGCACTGAATATTTATTCATATATTTTCATGGCTTGATGGCTCATTACTTTTATTATTAAATAGTTTCCATTACATAGTTGTACCATGTTTTCTTTTTTCATTCACCACTTAAAGGCATGTTGTTTGCTTCCAGTTTTTGACAATTTTAAATAAAGCTTCTAGAGACAACCCTGTGCTGATTTTTATGTGCCTATAGTTTTTAAATAAATAAAATATGTATCTAAGAGTATGAATGTTAAATTCTATGGTAAAAATATGTTTATATTTGTATGAAAATGTCAAACTATCTTATTGCACTAACTTTGACTTCTAGTACAGTGTTGGATAGAAGTGGTGATTGCCTTGTTTCCAATGATGAATCTGAAATCATCCCATCTCTAACCATTAAGTATTATGTTAGCTACCACTTTTGTAAATGTTCTTTATCAAGTTCAGGAAATTCCTCTATTCCTGGTTTTCCAAGAGTTTTATCATGAAAGGATATTGGAGTACATCAATGCTTTGGTGCATAAATTGATATAATTATTATACCATTAGCCTGTTGAAATGGTGGGTTACATGGCTGATTTCTGAGTGTTGACTCTGACTTGATTAACTGGAATAAGTCTTATTTGGTTTTGATATATATCAATAATACTTTTTATGCTTTATTGAATTCAATTTACTAATATTTTGTTGAGGACAGTTTTATCTGTGTTTGAGATTTTGATCTGTGTTAGGGTAGTTTTGGCCTCACAGAATCAGTTAGAAAGTATTCCCTTTTTCTGTTTTCTGAAAGAGACTGAGGTGATTGGTATTACTTTTCCCTGAGGTGTTTGGTAATATTTACCAGTGAAGGCATGTGGGCTTGATATTTTATTGTTTTGAAGGCTATAAATTATTGATTCAATTTCTTCAATATGTATAGAGTTATCTGTTTCTCCTTGTATAAGTTATGTTAATTTGTGTCTTTCAAATAATTGGTCTTTTTCATTTAAATGATCAAGTTTGTTTCCACATTTGTGGTCATAGAATTATTCATAGTATTTCTTTAGTTATACTTTTAAAGTTCATGTGCTAAGTAGTGATAATTTCACTTCTGATATTAGCAAATATGTCTTTTTTTTGGCCTCGGTCAGCCTAGCTAGAGTTTTATGGATTTTATCTGTCTTTAAAAAGGGCCAGATTTTGCTCATATGCTTGCTCTCATTTTTATTTTTCACAACCTTCTACCAGGTTTTATCATCTTACTTTAATTGGCTACCTTTTCCTTTTTTTCAGGAGATTCACTGGAGTGTCTCTTGGTGCTTCCATATATGATAATGAAGACATAAATTATTGCATCAGTCAAGTTCTAACAAAAGCAAGGTAACTAGGGACTCAGGCTTCCCTGCTGGCTCAGTGGTTACAGAATCTGTGTGCCAGTTCAGGAAACACAGGTTCAGTCCCTGAGTTGGGAAAATCCCCTGGAGAAGGAAGTGGCAATCCATTCCAGTATTCTTGCCTAGGAAATCCCATGGACAGAGAACCCTGGTAGGCTAGAGTCCATGGAGCGGTGAAAGATTGGGACATGACTTTGTGACTAAGCAACAACAACTAGGGACTCACATTTCCAAGTTTGATGACACCTCTCAGAAAGAAATATAGACTTCTGGAAGTGTTGACTAAAGATGAGGGAAATCTAGACAGGCTGGTGGAAAAGAAAGGTAGTGAGCATTAATTGTGATTTTGAAGCTGTGTTTTTTAATACTAATTCTTCCATTTCAAGGGTTTTTGGAGATTGTGCTTGGTTACTACCCTTAACTGTCAGTAACAGAGCTTACATGGTGGGGCAAAATCTGACTACCAAAAAGGAGTTGATGGTGATACACTTATGCAGTCATTGATTCCCTAGTGGCTCAGACGGTAAAGCATCTGCCTGCAATGCAGGAGACCTGGGTTCAATCCCTGGGTCAGGAAGATCCCCTAGAGAAGGAAATGGCAACCCACTCCAATACTCTTGCCTAGAAAATTCCATGGTTGGAGGAGCCTGGTGGGCTACAGTCCATGGGGTCGCAAAGAGTCAGACATGACTGAGCGACTTCACTCACTCACTCAGATTGGTGCTGTGCATGTATGTTTCTTTCTGCAATGTAATTTTCATCTTCAGGACATCTCAATACTTTCCAATAAATAGGATGAAAACATATGAAGCTATAGAATCCACAGTTTAAAAAGGAATCATTTGTTGATTAAGACAAAAAAGGAGCATAATATTGTAAATGTCTCTTGTCAAATCATAAAGATATCCTCTATTTTCATATAGGTAATGTTTTTGAATGATTTTTTCAAAACTACTATGGCAGAATACTTTTGCACAGAATAAGGGCCTCTATTATGCATCATGAATGGTATTATATGATGAACTGATTAAAAAGTAGATGTAAACCCAAATAGATGATGACTGAACTGGAATGATTTATGACTAAACTAACAAATGCTTTTGAGCTTGAAATTGAGTGAATCCCTATTAAATAAGCATAATAAGTTTCCTGTTGTACTTACATCTGTCTAGTCAAAATATAGAGCTGAGTACTGGTTATGATTTGCTTGGCTTACCTTTAATCTATTAATTAAACATTGTCTAATCTATGAAACATAGGGTGCTTTCAGCAGCTGTGCCCCACAGGATTTAGTTCCTGAGATGACTAAATTCTAACCTACTAGCCATCCAATTAATTGTGTTTCATTCAGCATTAATCAGATGCTCTACACATGTCTCTAGTTTCCATCCTTTTCCAAAAACAGAAATTGTAATGCAGATTTTTGTGAATGAATACAGAAACTAGGAAGTTAATCTTTGCAAAGACTGATCAAATGAGGAAAAAGAAAATAACTCAAATTTTTGTCAAATACAACTGGATTTATCTTGAATGTTTGATCTCCTTCAAATTTTGATTAACTCCAAATGTATTTAATGTCTGTGGCCAAATGGATGTTTAGCAGTTATTACTTTTCAAATATTTGACTC
>SJYQ01001969.1:423002-434245 GCA_006410935.1 Redunca redunca
ACTAAAATTACCTGAATAAAATTTTATTTCTACTTTCTGTTGATTGTAATCTGAACCAAGGTGAGAAATGATTATACATCAGAGGAGTATAGCAAAACAACTCTTTTATATATACTTTAAACTAGAAACATATTGTTGCTTGTTTGTAAAGAGGATAACTTGCAGAAAGGTTCTTTATCATTAAAGATGCTGAAATCCCTCTCTCAGGTTTTTACATCTGTCTCTCAATAGATTCTGAATTGGGCAGAGAAGAGACGAATCATTTTTAGAGTCTTCCAAAATGTGATTTAAAAGTAGAGATGAAAACTATATGAAAGAAACTGAAGAAAACAAACAGATTGAGAAAAAATTAGAGACAGAGATGGGCAAAATGGAGCATTTAACCTAGTGTGAAAAACAAAGTTCCTGGAATCTTGTTGAGATTTAAGAGTTGTATATGGAATAATCAGTTGTACTTTAAGGTAAACATCACAATCTAAAATAGCTGCAATACAATAGCTTCCAAAGCTAATTTATTTAAAATGCATTTCCTCTGTAAATAAAAGTTCATTCTATATGTAAAATTTATAATTGTTATATAAATTAGTTATTTTAATATTTAATAGAATATGTGTTCATGTGGTACAAAAAACATATGAATTCAGTCACCAGAGAGAGAGAGAGAGAGAGAACAGGATCTGGTTAAGGACAACGGTAATGTTCTTACTTTGCTTTGTGTTGGACTTACAAATTTCATAACCTCCCACAACCCTTTCATAAGTTAAGACAAATGAGCATCAACTCATGTTTTTTAACCTTATAATACTTTGCTCTTTATTTTAACTTAATGTTTAGACTCTTCTCTCATAGCATTGATATTATTGATTGAACAATTTATAGGAATCATCACTGCACATGACACTGTTGCTGCTGAATATGTGGGAAAAACTCAAGCAATTTTTAATTTGCATATTACCATCATGATTTTGTTTGTGCCTTGAAGTATAAGATTCTTCTCATCTACATGTTTTATTTGACCTTACAAGTAACTAAAAAATAATGAGAGAAATAGCAAACTTGTATTTCCCAAAATATTTCCAACATCTTAACTGATCTTTCTAGAATTCCCAAAGATTATTTCACAAGCAACTGACTTCATGGGATACTCTGCTGTATTTTCTGGGAATTCTTGACCAAGATAAACCCTAAAGAAGCTGTCATGAATTTGACTGGCTGCTCTATATAAAAGATATGCAAATCAAAGCATTGCCAAAGTATGTTAAATGCTCCACTGCAAAACTTCATGAATCAAACATGGACTGAGTCCCATCGATTTCTGTTTCATAATGCTGTGGTTTATTTGCTCTCTTAAAAAAACACAAAGTATTTTAAAAATCATATAATTTATAGATCTTCAAAAACATAGGTCTGAAAAAGAGTAGTGTTACTTTCCAAGTAATGGACAGTTTGGAAAGTGAAAGAACACTCAGATAAGTGTTTTACTTATTTAAGGCTGACTTATGCCTTAATGTTGAAGAAGGAAACAGCATCTTAATGAATTTTCTCTACTGGGTTCACTTGGGCTGATTATATGGAAATGACAAGACAGGAAAATGAAGAGAAAAAAAAGGTGATTTTTCATATCAAGCTCCAGTGATACTTTGCAGAGATGTTATGCTAAGCATTTTTAAACATGTGGTTAAACCATTTAAGGTTAAGCTAGGATCCCACGAGTAGCCATTTTTTTGAGATTGTGTGACAGGTATCAGAGTGATGATACTAGCCTGTAGTGGGAAGGTTAATAATACATTGTTACTTCATAGTGATAAGAAAAAATAATAGGACAAAAAAGCAGAGTTCACAATAATGAGTCAACTATTTTGCATCTTTTGCAGTTGTCAACATATGTTCATAATAAGGTAAAAGCACGCTACTCTAGAAGTAGGTATGTTGTTAGATGTTGTGAAGCTCAATGTTATTTCATAAAATACTGCATCTAATATTCAAGAAAGGTTTATGAAACTTCTTCATTCCTTATCATACAGTATAAAAAATTGTATATTAGAAAGTTTTCTGTTTGAGCACTCATATCTTAAAATAGCAACTTGCCTAATATTCTCTGGCTCATTGGCTTTGTTATCTCTCATATGTCTGGTTATTTCCCTGTAAATTTGAGAGTTTAAAAAATACTGTTCTATTTTCTTATAGATTTCATGTTGAAAAATTGACTTAATGCCTCCCAACAAAACTAATTGTGTGACTATCATTCACATAAGAAATTGAAATGCCATTTCTTACTACTGAAATGCCCTCTTTGGGCATCAAGGACTCCTTCTCCTCCAACCTTCCCATTTAAAATCAATCCCACTTTAGAGAGTGAGAGTATTGGAAGGCAAGTCTCCACATAAGTGAGCATTTTATCCTTGAACTAATTTTCCAACATGATTTGGAGAATATTTTGTTTAAATAGGGGAAAACTCCAAACTCCCTTTCTGTAAAACTCCACTGTGTAATCCAAGTATTTTTTTGTGTTAAACAGAAAAACTAATTAAGGAAAATCTAAAGACTTACTCAACTATTTCTTCTGTTCTCCTATTGAGGTTTCCCTGGTGTTTCAGATGGTAAAGCATCTGCCTGCAATGTGGGAGACCTGGGTTTGATCCCTAGGTGGGGAAGATCCCCAGAGATGGAAATGGCAACCCACTCCTGTACTCTTGACTGGAAAATTCCATGGACAGAGGAGCCTGGTAGGCTAGAGTCCATGGGGTCTCAAAGAGTCGGACACGACTGAGTGACTTCATTTCACTTATTTCTTCTATTATTTATACAAATATATATTTAAAATATAACTATATTTGCATATATTAAATATGAACAAAGCGAGTGGAGGTGTTGGAATTCCAGGTGAGCTATTTCAAATCCTGAATGATGATGCTGTGAAAGTGCTGCATTCAATATGCCAGAAAATTTGGAAAACTCAGCAGTGGCCACAGGACTGGAAAAGGTCAGTTTTCATTCCAATCCCAAAGAAAGGCAATGCCAAAGAATGCTCAAACTACCACACAACTGCACTCATCTCACATGCTAGTAAAGAAATGCTCAAAATTCTCCAAGCCAGGCTTCAGCAATACGTGAACCGTGAAATTCCTGATGTTCAAGCTGGTTTTAGAAAAGGCAGAGGAACCAGAGATCAAATTGCCAAGATCCGCTGGATCATCAAAAAAGCAAGAGAGTTCCAGAAAAACATGTATTTCTGCTTTATTGACTATGCCAAAACCTTTGACTGTGTGGATCACAATAAACTGTGGAAAAGTCTGAAAAAGATGGAAATACCAGAACACCTGACCTGCTTCTTGAGAAATCTGTATGCAGGTCAGGAAGCAACAGTTAGAACTGGACAATGAACAACAGACTGGTTCCAAATAGGAAAAGGAGTAAATCAAGACTGTATATTGTCACCCTGCTTATTTAACTTCTATGCAGAGTACATCATGAGAAACCCTGGCCTGGAAGAAACACAAGCTGGAATCAAGATTGCTGGGAGAAATATCAATAGTCCCAGATATGCAGATGACACCACCCTTATGGCAGAAAGTGAAGAGGAACTCAAAAGCCTCTTGATGAAAGTGAAAGAGGAGAGTGAAGAAGTTGGCTTAAAGTTCAACATTCAGAAAACAAAGATCATGGCATCCAGTCCCATCACTTCATGGAAAATAGATGGGGAAACAGTGGAAACAGTGTCAGACTTTATTGTTTTGGGCTCCAAAATCACTGCAGATGGTGACTGCAGCCATGAAATTAAAAAACACTTACTCCTTGGAAGAAAAGTTATGACCAACCTAGATAGCATAATCAAAAGCAGAGACATTACTTTGCTAACTAAGGTCTGTCTAGTCGAGGCTATGGTTTTTTCTGTGGTCATGTATGGATGTGAGAGTTGGACTGTGAAGAAGGCTGAGCACCAAAGAATGTTGGAGAAGACTCTTGAGAGTCCCTTGGACTGCAAGGAGATCCAATCAGTCCATTCTGAAGGAGATCAGCCCTGGGATTTCTTTGGAAGGAATGAATGATGCTAAAGCTGAAACTCCAGTACTTTGGCCACCTCATGTGAAGAGCTGACTCACTGGAAAACACTCTGATGCTGGGAGGGATTGGGGGCAGGTGAGATGGCGACGACAGAGGATGAGATGCCTGGATGGCATCATTGACTCGATGGAGATGAATCTGAGTGAACTCTGGGAGTTAGTGATGGACAGGGGGGCCTGGCGTGCTGTGATTCATGGGGTCACAAAGAGTCGGACACAACCGAGTGACCAAACTGAACTGTATATATTTTTATATCTATATATTTATAACAATGCATATATGAAAATAACAAATATAGTGTGTAGAGATATCCTTGTGCCTATGAAATTTAATCAGTTAGAGGTGGTAGCAGAGGGTAATTCTAAGGTGATAGTCATTTGAAACAAGCCAGAATAAACATGGGGAGATATGGTGTTTTAAGATAAGAAATGTTAAAGCAGGAATTTGAAGACAAGGATACATTTTAAGTCACTGTGGATTAGTAGAAAAAGTGTAGGGAGACTTTGATCAATGACAGTGATGAAAAAGTGAGGAACTTCAATCAAAACCATCCAAAGCACTTTATAAGCTTGGGAAAATAAATTATGAAAGCCTGAGCAATTCAGATCAGAGGCATAAAAACCCTAGTAGATACAAATGAAAATGAAGCATCTGACAATCTGGTAACTTCTGATGTTGCAGACATCTTATTTTCACTCTACATTTCAAATTGTGATCAAAAAGTAACTTAATAAATAAGAATGAAAAATGAGGTCTGGTATCTAGTTATTTTCTGGTGATACACTCATTTCATTTTCACAGCCTGGTTCCAGTGATGACCAAAAGTACATTGAGAGTTGGACTGATCTTATAAAGGAACAGGGTTGTATATATCTGTCATTTGAAACTATTTAAAATAATCATGCAATTTTCATAACTTTTACTGTTTAAGAAAAGATAAAATCATTTTAAGTAATAAAATGTTTTATTTATTATTTTAAAATATCAGTATTGGAAGTAAAAATGTCTGTATAAGTAAATATACAGAGGGTTGATATGTTTGAACATGTATTATACGTGTGGAGCTGTTCTAAAAGCTTTGTGTGTTTCATCCTAATGACAGCCCTAATGAAGTAGGCAATATTATATTGTACCAGTTTTACAGCGGTAAAATCATAGAGTCTTAAGATGTTATCATCAAAGGGCACACAACTAATAAGTAGTGAAACCAGGATCCACACTTAGGGAGTTTGGCTGTAGGGCCCAGACTCTCTTTTTATCTACTCCGTTTCCCTCTCTGTCTCTTTGTATGTATTATATACATACATACATATGTATACATACATATAATATGTATAATACATACATATATAATGCTGCTGTTGCTAAGTCACTTCAGTCGAGTCCGACTCTGTGTGACCCCATAGACTGCAGCCCACCAGGCTCCGCTGTCCCCGGGATTCTCCAGGCAAGAACACTGGAGTGGGTTGCCATTTCCTTCTCCAATGCATGAAAGTGAAGAGTGAAAGTGAAGTCGCTCAGTTGTGTCCGACTCTTAGCAACCCCATGGACTGCAGCCCACCAGGCTCCTCCGTCCATGGGATTTTCATGTTTATATTTACATATATATACACCAAAGTAAGAGAGGAAGGGTGGAGTAGTTCATTGAAATTCACATGACTTGAATTTAAAACTAAGCCTTTGTTCCTCTCCTCTCCCAATCTGATAAAAGAAATTGCACTGCCCCTTTCTCTACTTTATTAGGCACTGAAAATTGCAGAAGAGAAACTCTAAAGTTTAGAATCATATGTAACATGGAAACAAATAGGGAAAAATAAAAATAAGACACTAAAGGAAGAAAAATATTAACTTAAACATTCATTCAGTTTTCAAAGTTAAAAAAAAAAACCTCCTTGAAGATTATGACTAGAGAAATTTTATTTTTAATCGCCATTGTAGGTACGATCCCATTTAAGCCAGGGTTTCTCAATCTCAGAATTACTGACATTTTGAACCACATAACTATTTGGGTGAGGGGCTATCTTTTGTATTGGAGTATGTTTAGCAACTCCCCGGGTCTTCCTGTTCTAGATGCCCCTCCCCAGTGTGACATCCAAAAATATCTTCAAGCATTGCCAAGTATTACATAGGAGACAAAAATCACCTATAGCTGAGAAGTGAAACATTGGAATGGACTGCTTAAGTCCAGCATCACTTTGGCAATGTTTGTTAACCTTTAGAAGATTTATACCCAGTCCTTGGAGGAAAAACTGTAAGTCTGACACAGTCACTCATTTACAACAAAATCACTTGTAGTAATGATCACAACTTGTCAAATAACAATTTGTTTTGCCCACATAATTGAGAGTTAACTGGCTGTGGTAATTAGTCCAATTGGACATGAATGTTTCCTCAGTAAAAAAAAATAAATAAAAAATGAAGTACTTTCATGTTTGTGAAAATTCCCTCTGAGTATGAGAATGATGAATAATACATATGAGATAAAACATGTTCTGACTCTGGTTCACAGACCTGAGATCCAAAGAGAGGCACAGCACTATTACAGACTTGCTAATCATCAGACCCAAATTGTTTAAGCTTTAGGCCTTAAATAGACCAAAACATTAACTATTAGGAATTAATGACATGAAATTTAGCAGGCTGGGAGCCAACACAAAGTAACAGTAGAATTCATCAAAAAAGAAGGAAGTGAATGTGAAAGGTACTTTGGCTGTGAGTTAGTTTCCAGAATTAATTTATATTGTGCAGCATTTTGATATTTAGAAGCAGTCTTTAAAATAAGACTTACACTTCATAATGTCATTTTGCTATTATATCCTGTGTAAGACTAACCAGATGTGATTCCTGACCTTTAAGATCCTGCCATTTTAAGCTCTTGGCATTTTTATTAGACATTTAAGAATCTTTGTTTTTAATTATATGTTGTATTCAAACAATTTATTAGCTATGCATCCAGATGATGTAGTGACAAGTAATCTCAGAAAATTAGGAAGAAAATTTTATTTTATTGAAAAAATCAAACCAAACAATAGTTTTTGCATAAATTCAACCTGCTTTTGCAATTGTAAAACATGGTTTCTGTTCTATTAATACCTCCATTACCTCTAAGGTATATGACTTTGCCTCCCCAAATACTTCTTTGTAAATTGATAATAATAAGATTTGGCCTACATATTTCACAAGGTTATTTTGGAAATTGTATTAAAAGTATAAGAAATCACAATATCAATTCTAAAACTAATTAGTCTTTTTAGAGTATTTACTTTTAGAATCTCTCCAAAATGATTCAGTTGCCCCTTGAAAGTAAGTAGAATTAATCATAGATCATTGGTGATTATTCATAACTCAAAGGCAGTAGGATTTCTAAATTAAGATGCAGGAAGACAGTAAAGGTTCATTTGTGCTTTTACACAAGGGGTAATGTGGGTCATTTTATAATGAAAGACCAGAAATATTTTCAGGGAACGGAAGTATACTTGTGGGAATGGCAGACAGTTTTTCTACTAGTACTTGTCCTGGAAACTAATCCTTTTACTTTAATACCTGAAAAGACAGAAAAAAAAATCCAATTTTGCATTAATATCATAATGAGAAATAAATTTTTGTTTTGTTTTGTTGTATGTTTTAAATATAATTACTTATAGAAAATTGTGACAATGAATCCAATTGATGGGTTTGAGAGGANAAATGTATATGTATACATATATATGTTTTATGTATATATATACACACATATACATATATAAAACATATAGAAAGTGTTTTCACATTTTTGGTAGATGTTTTGTCTTGCATATTGCATGAATTTATAGAGATTCAGTACCATAATTTAATTTTTTTTGATGCACAACTCTGTGGATGTGATGGAAGAGTAAGTAAAGAAGGTTTGATCTTTTTGGCTTCATTTGTTTTATTTTTTCAGACTTGAAGTTTTTTACTCAAATAATACTAGTATTTTTATGTCAATTATTTTTCTATTATGCCAGGGGTTTAAGATCTCTGAGAAAGTTTCATTTTATCATTTTGAGTGATTTTTCCCCATTTTTTATAGAGATTCCCAATGCCAACAGTTGTTGATGTCTCTAGGAACAGATGGTTTGTGGGAGGATTGTTGAGTGAGATATTCTGCATCATGGTCCCAAGACTGCACAGTTGCTGTTGGAAAGGTTACAGAAATGACAACTGGTATAAAAGAAGTTGCAAACTAGAGAGTGAAAATAGCCAGACAACTGTATGGAGAATATCCAAATTAAAAGATTTTTTGATGAAATCTTGACATTTTTTTACAGAAGAAAATGCAGCAATTGCAGGAAGTTTGGATGATATTAAGGTGGTTGACATATTGGCAATGCTTTTCATATCTATGCTTTAACAAGTTTCACAATTCAACTTGAGAATGATGACTATGTGGGAAACTCTATAGAGGAAAAATTTTTTAATGTTCTTGGTTTAGAGATAATGGATTTGTTCATCCCCATTTGCACATCATGTCCCTATTTAAACTAAAAGTATCATTTTATTCCATTAAAAAAATACAATGGTTAAGGAAACAAATTTTCTTTATCACTTAATTAAGGCATTCTTTATCAGAGAAAATAGTAAGATTTGGAAAATGAGACAAATAGTGTGAACCTTTATGGGGAATTTGGGTGTGAGTTAGGAACACATTTGGCATGCATTTCTGGGATTCCCAATGTTCAGTAGTGCATCTCATGAATGTGTCATGAGTAAGTTTCTTTCAAATCTCTTATTACATGTTTGACTAGGCATGTCAAAAGATATGGGCTTCCTAGGTGGCTCAATGGATAAAGAACCTGCCTACAATGCAGGAGACACAGGAGATATGGGTTCAGTTCCTTGGCTGAGATCCCCTGGAGGAGGGCATGGCAACCCACTCCAGTATACAGTCCATAGGTCACAAAGAGATAGACATAACTGAAGTGACTAAGCATATGAGCATGTCAACAGATATAGTTTAATTTTTTAAAATATTTTTCCTTCCTTAATCTTTTACTGTTGCTCCCATCTATTATAGTCCAGTGCATGAAATTAGCACCTCTATTCATTCATCCAAGTATTGAAGGCTCATACAGAAGCTGTAACATCTGTATAGTTTAAGTAGCATTAGGAAGAGTTCATTTATTAACCCCAACTGTCTTTTCTACTTCTCTCCTTCCCACTTTTTTATCTTCTTATATACTTCCTCTTTTTTCTTTCTTTCTTTTATTTTGTGAAGAGGATTTTTAAAAATTATTCTCGTGAATGGGAGGGAGGTGGGAGGGGGTTACATGTTTGGGAACGCATGTACACCCATGGTGGATTCATGTCAATGTATGGCAAAACCAATACAGTATTGTAAAGTAAAATAAAGTAAAAATAAAAATAAAAAAATAAAAAATTATTCTCTTTAGCAATTTCAAAAATGAAATACATTATTAACTATAGTCACCATACTGTATATTATATTCCCACAACTTATGTATTTTGTAACTAGACATTTGTACCTTCTGACCCCCTTCACTCATTTCATTTATCCCCTACATCCCGCCTCTAGAAACTGCCAATCTCTTCTTTGTATCTGTAAGTCTTTTTTTGTTTGTTTTTATTTCTAAATACCACATATAAGGGAGATCCTATGGTGTTCATCTAGCTCTACTTGACTTATTTCACTTAGCATAATGCTCTCAAGTTCCAACCATGTCACAAATGGCAAGATATCTTTTTCATGTGTGTGGCTAAATAGTATTTGAGTGTGTGTGTGTGTGTATCTTTTTTATACATTCATCCATCAAAAGATACTTATCTCCTTTCTAATAATCCCCAAAGACAGGGCCAACAGTATTTGAGAGTAAAAGAAAGCATATAGTAAATACTGTTGGCCCTGTCTTTGGGGATTATTAGAAAGAAGGAGATAAGTATCTTTTAAGTCATAAGTATCAATTAAATCATACTAAGATTTCAAAGTATGGTAAAAAGTACTATTGAAAGTGAAAGTGAAGTCGTTCAGCCATGTCCGACTCTTTGCGGCTGTAGCCTACCAGGCTTCTCCGTCCATAGGATTCTCCAGGCAAGAATACTGGAGTGGGTTACCATTTCCTTCTCCAGGGGATCTTCCTGAACGAGGGATCAAACCCTGGTCTCCCGCATTGGAGGCAGACGCTTTAACCTCTGAGCCACCAAAGTACTATTAGTGAATAGTTTTTGTGAGAGAGAGAAAGATAAAAACTTGTATAGATTTCCTTCTTTGAAATGATAAGACAATATAAAAAGACAAACAAAACAAAACAAAAAACTCCCAAAACAACCTATGATAGGTTCCTGGAAACAGCCTGGAAGCAAGAACAGCCTGGGAACATGAAGGAGGGGCTGGTAGTCTGCATATACCAATTGTTTCAGTTCAGTTCAGTCGTTCAGTCTCTCAGTCGTGCCCGACTCTGCGACCCCATGAATCGCAGCATGCCAGGCCTCCCTGTCCATCACCAACTTCCAGAGTTCACTCAGACTCCGGTCCATTGAGTCAGTGATGCCATCCAGCCATCTCATCCTCTGTGGTGCCCTTCTCCTCCTGCCCCCAATCCCTCCCAGCATCAGAGTCTTTTCCAGTGAGTCAAATCTTCGCATGAGGTAGCCAAAGTACTGGAGTTTCAGCTTTAGCATCATTCCTTCCAAAGAATCCCAGGGTTGATCTCCTTCAGAATGCACTGGTTGGATCTCCTTGCAGTCCAAGGGACTCTCAAGAGTCTTCTTCAACACCACAGTTCAAAAGCATCAATTCTTCGGTGCTCAGCCTTCTTCACAGTCCAACTCTCACATCCATACATGACCACAGGAAAAACCACAGCCTTGACTAGACGGACTTTTGTTGGCAAAGTAATGTCTCTGCTTTTGAATATACTATCTAGGTTGGTCATAACTTTTCTTCCAAGGAGTAAGCGTCTTTTAATTTCATGGCTGCAGTCACCATCTCCAGTGATTTTGGAGACCAAAACAATAAAGTCTGACCCTGTTTCCACTGTTTCCCCATCTGTTTTCCATGAAGTCATGGGACCGGATGCCATGATCTTCCTTTTCTGAATGTTGAGCTTTAAGCCAACTTCTTCACTCTCCTCTTTCACTTTCATCAAGAGGCTCTTTAGTTCCTCTTCACTTTCTGCCATAAGGGTGGTGTCATCTGCATA
>SJYQ01001969.1:434569-447133 GCA_006410935.1 Redunca redunca
GGGGAGCAGAAAGAGTTTTTAGATGGGAACAAGCAATGCAGTGCAGTTTCAAACTCACAACTGATTGCTTCTTCTATAAAGTAACTTCCAATAATTCTCTGAAGACTTTTAAAGCCTCTTAAATATTGTTCTAGGGGAGGAAACTATTTTTGCATTGGCAGTGCTTCCAAGAGTGAAATTTTGGCAAACTCAGTTCTATTCCCTTGCTGTACAGTACATGGTAATATTCATTATGACTGTATTGAAAATGATCCATTTGGTATAGTACTAAATATGCTGTAATTCAAAAATGAATTCGAATTCCACAAAACTCAACAATAAAGCTGAACACATTTTTCTTCTTTTATTGATACTGCTTTTGTCATAGTTAAATTGCTTTTTTATTTTTATACTTAATTTTAAAAGTTTTATTCAAAAGATAAAAGCATTTATTATGTTAGAAAATCAATTATATATTTTATAAGAAACTAAGAAATAGTCATGACAATCATTTCAAGACCCTAGAATTTACTTAATTTTCAGTCTGAGAAAGGGAGCAAAATTATTACATATTTGCTATATCAAGGACTGCAACTCTAAAAGGTTTTGCACATTAACTGTTTCAAGGTTTTCTGCTTAATACTACAGATGATGCATATTCATTCATTATAACATCATTAGTCTCCAGTTTTGTTAAATAATAGCACTCAATCCCTCATGATTTAAAAATCTATTTATTGAGTAGGAAATAGTAAATAAAGATCCAAAGAAGTATTTAAAACACCCAGTGGAAATTAAGATTTTTCAGTACATTTTAAAAAGATGTAAATTTCAAAAGCAATGTGCATATATCCTATTCAATTAAATGTTAGCATTTGAAAAAGTTAAACATGCCATATTTTTCAAGGATAACTACAATGTAAGTTCCACAATTTACAACTGACTCTTGTATAATAGGAGTTTGAACTGCACAGATCCATTTATAGGAAGGTTTTTGTTTTTGTTTTCTCCAGTAGAGAATAGCCTTCCCTCTATTTGGAAATTTCTCATGCACAGATTTAACCAATCTGTAATGTAAATGGTACATTACATTACAACTGTGCATTGTGCAGATGAGGAGGATGGACTGTACCAAGCCATTTTATATGAGGGACTTGAGTATACATGGATTTGGTTATTCCTGAGGGCTCTTGGAACAAACCCCGAAGGATACAAACGGACAACTGTAGTATAACAGAAGAGGCACATTAAAAAGTGAATTGTAATTGGGACTGAACAGAATGGAGATCCAAAGCTAGAGTTTGAACCTCATTAACTAAAGTCCACATTGTAAATTTCTTCCCCAAAGTGCATATTCCTTAAGACACTCAATGAAAAATAAATTTGTGTCTGTATCTAGATATTTAAAAAATATGAGAAAAATATGCAGTGATTCTCCCTTGCCAATTAATATCCAATATTAGAATATTAACCACCTTAAGAATAGCATATCTGAATGAATATTGACTAATTTCAATAGTATATGACTTGAAAGAGCAGATGCAGACATTTGAATAAATCAAACAAGATTTATTCATTCAAGCAATGATAAGGTATGCTATCATAGCCAAGATGTAAAGAAAGAATGAACACTTTTTAAGAGTAGTAAAAGGTTTCCAGCCTTCAAACCCCAGTTGTGGGAAACACAGTTCCAAATAGTAAGTTATGAGTGAGTATCATATCAGACACTGTATGGAGTAACTATAATAGCTGTTACCTAAGTCTTGGATGCTCTTGCATGTATTAAATAGTATTGCCTGTATATATGTCATAGGATACTTTGTGTGAGTCACATCAATCTCAGAATTATTAAACTATGAAGCACAGTATTGCTAAGGTAGGGTAGATGGTATATTCAAGTATAAGCATTTGTTTTTTTCATCATGCTCAGTCTCTCAATGATCATACAAATGGATTTAAATATGTTTCTAAAATGCTTTCATGGTCATTCATTCAATTATTCACTGATTCCAACTGTTCCATTAGTCCTGGACAAATTGTTCCATTGTCTGTCTGACGGATTTATGGACATATAGATAGTATAAATTTAGCCATTCTGCCCACCACTGACATGAACCTAACTCTCAATTTTTCATTCTTGCTTGATGCATGAGGGTATTATATATCACTTATGTGTGTAATTCTGTATCTCAAATCACTGTTTTTATATATCACTATATAGGCTATCTTTTTGGCTACTTTGTATTGGGTTGGCCAGTACCATTAGTTTGGGATCATCCTAAAGGCCTGAGAACCTAGCCCTTATTTAGGAATTTCTAGAACTACCTCTGTGTGAAATGAGTGTTAAGCAAAACTAGCTCAGCTTTGCCAGCAAAAAAAGTGATCCAACGCATTTTCTGCAGCACCCTGGCAATAGCTTCAAATGCTTTGCTTGTGTTGCAAGCTGGAGCAGCACTGCTTTGGGAATGAGGCTAACAAGAAATCTTAATTTTATTTTAGGGCTTGCTGTTCACTGTGTGCAAACAACAGAAACAAATTTTTTTAAAAAAACCTAGTTTTGTGCTTTGTCCTAGCTCATAGGGAGCTCTTTATCTATAGGTATTTCTGCACATGTAAAATGAAGTATTAATGCATGACCCCAGAGAGGTTAAGAAAATGACTCATGAAATAGGCATGCCTACTTCCATTCCTAACATGAATTTGCTCTTGTGGTCTTTGAAAATCTACCTGAGGAGTATGATGATTGCTGATGCTGACATCATTATAACTTTTTAGAACAGCTTTTTGCACAGGCCAGTTGCTCCCAGTCATTGTGCCTGAATGTTAAATAGCTACCATGATAAAATGTAATACCAGAAAAGAAACTTTGTGAACGTTTGACATCTTAGCTAGATATAAGCAAGCTGAAGCCATTATGACATTTGATAGTTATACTAACATTGACAGGTAGGAGCTATTATTGTCCATTCCAAAATGAGAGAGTGCAACTTTGGTGAGTTAAAGGATATTTAAATTTGTATGCCAGTAAGTGTTGGCATTGATACTTGAACTTATATTGTCTGATTCTAAAATTCCTTACTCACATCCAAGAAGCATGCACTAGAGCCACAAGCCAAAAATTAATGGTATTTTAGGGAAAGAGGAACAATATTGGAATTGTTTAGGAAAAATACAATTTTCAAAGTTAAAATATCAAGTTAATGTTTGCTGAGAGAAAAATTAGCATAGGATTTCAAAACATAACTTCAAGAATGCCAAATGAAAATGATTCTTGCTTCTATTTCATTTAAAAATATTATGTAATATTTTCAATAGACTTTCTCCATTTCTTATAATGTTTCATTCTTTTTTATATCATAGAGTTTAAATGTCCCCTTTTAAAACTTATGTCAATGGTTAAAACATCCTTTGTGGCCTGTAAATCTCTGGCTTTAGTGACTTCAGTCTTTTTCCATACCAGGGGTTTGAACAGCCTGCATTTCATCATTTAATAAAAATGCCTCTGTATACCTGTCATCTCTGTCTATCATCTATGTAACTATCTATCCATCATTTCATCTTTCTATCACATATTAATTATAGCAGTTATTCATTAGAAAGACTATTTGGTCTTTGGGATCTGGCAGCCATGGTTTCAATTCTACCAATTGTGTGAACTCTATCAGATGTATTAAAATCTATTGCAAGTTAAATTATCACAAACTTCATGGTTTGAAAGAGTACATGTTTATTATCGTACAGTTTTCATGGGTCATGAGTTAAGGCATAAGACTTCCTTGGTCCCCTGTTCAGGATCTCAAAGGGACTGCAGGATTGGAGGTTCATTCCAGGCTCAGGGTCTTCTAAACTCTCATGGTTGTTGACAAAATTCTTTTCTCACTGCTGTAGAATTCATGGGTGCCTGCTTCTTCAAGGCCAACAGGAGAATCTCTCATCTCAAGGAAGGCCTCTAATGGCTTGACTCTTAAATCTGTATTTTCTGATCTGTATATAGATATAATGACATATACCTTTTAGGGTTTTTGTGAATTTCAAATGAGACAATAATATAGCAGTGTCTGGTACACTATAAATATTTAAAATATTACTCATTTTAAAATGAATTCAACATTTTCCTTCATCATCAAAATAATCTGTGTACCTTCCATTCTAGATTATAGGTCATTTATAATTTACTTACACTTTTCAAGTTCTAGGCAAATCTTACAGAATATTTGGTTTTAGAAATTTTATAAATAAAAAGGTTAAAAAATGTGGCCACATATAGAGGTAAGTATACAGATTTTATGTAGAAGAATAAGCATTTTCAATGTCATTGTTTGCATTTTCTCAGTTTAGTGATGAAGATTCTGGTGCAGTAAGATATATAAAAATATTTTTTTAACCATTATACATAAATTTTGATACAGGCTGATGTGGACTCAATCTGGAGTAAAGATAGGAAAAATACAGGAGAGATGAATAGGAGGGAATATTGTGAAGCAAAACTAGATTTGGAATAATCAGGACCTGTGTCATTGCATATACATTAGTTGACTTTTAAATAATATTTATGAAGCAGGACATTGAGGTAATAAGCAGGACTTCAAGAGATTGCCACTTAAACATTTTCTCTACTTTTTCTGTTAGAGGGATACAGCAAGTTATCCAGAGGACTGAACCCTTTTATTTAAAAAAGACCAATTTTGAACGTTTTTCTTTGTTATCTAAATCTAAGCACAATTAATTCCATTATTCTAGGAATAGATCTTTTATGATTTGTGATGGTCTTTTGAATTATTTTTGTATTGATGCAAAGAAACTTTCATAGAAGGAAAGGAAATATAACTTACCTGTTTACCTTTTGAGGCTCAGTGATTTTATGATCTCTTTGATAAGTAGAGATGATCTTAATTTAGCCCGCTGTAAATATGTCCAAGTCTCCAGTAAAAGGAAATGAGAATCTGGCTGGTGCTGTCAATTTAGTATCAAGATCTGACCAGCATAACAGGAGGGCTGGTTTTGACCCAGCCTGTGACTGACACCAGAGTTTTCCTCTTGGCGAGTTCCGACATCTCCAGTGCAAGGCTATGTTTAGGGGCAATGGGTGGGCATGAATACATAAACCAGAGAGCTCTCACTTTGGATGCCAATCAAGCAAAACTCCTAGCCAAATAAGGTAGTGGCATCACATTCCTCACTAACTGTTTTACTCTGTGAGGAAATGGGCTGAGCAAGGGCTTTATTGAGAAATAGCTACACATCAAAAAGAGTAGCATTAGTTTTAAATGTGACCTCTACGCCAGTGAAAAATACAAGGACAGATTAAAATTAATGTTCATGTTTTGATTATTCAGGTTCTCTAAGCAAGTCTTTTCCTAGGATTTGGAAACAGAGTTAGACTGGGGCTGATTAAAATCCCAGCATTATTTAGTTTTAGGCCCCCCAAATGAGAAACTGGATGTTCTGCTAATTTGGGCAGGTTGTGGCTCAAGTGATTAATTTGAGTTAAAAAGCTGATGGAGAACACAAAACCAGATGTGCCTATAAAAGTACTTCAAAGTCTTATTTAAATCAGTACCACCATTTAGCCATTTAACAATCATTTAACAAACTTTTTTTTATAGCTCCGATATGCCTGTAACTTACTATTATGCATCAGAAGGTCAAAAAACTTTGCAACACCACCAGGCCATATGAGAGAGTAGCAGACCTGTATTTATTTCAGAGTCACCTTGCAACTAATAATGAACAGAAAGTAGAACTTTATTCTCAGTGTATTTTCAAGATAAGTCAAACAGTCACCGATGATTATTTTTCACATCCAACCTTTTAGGGAGTATCAACTTGCTTTGTTCCAGTTTGTGCCTTTTCAAAGCAAAAGTTCTGCATTAAAAATACAAGACAGAGAATTGTGCATCAAAAAAGGAAAAAAAGAGTAATGTCAGGTCAAGAACCTGGGGACAAGAAAGAGTATCATGGGGATTGTTTGAATCACAGTGTACCTTCAAAAACTGAGTGATGCTTTTAGAATTGCTTCTGGTTTCTTAATTATCTGGGAAGTTTCTAAACTGATGATAATTTTCCATCCTCTATAAAGTTGACTCATTGGAAAAGACCTTGATACTGGAAAAGACTGAATGCAAAAGGAGAAGAGGGCAGCAGAGAATGAGGTGGATAGATAGCATCACTGACTCAATAGACATCAATTTGAGCAATGTATGGGAGATAGTGGAGGACAGAGGAGCCTGGCATGCTGCAGTTCATGGGGTCACAAAGAGTCAGACAAAACTTAGAGACTCAAAACCAATAAAAACAAGTAAAATTTAAAAATAATCAGTGTAAATAAGATATTTTATTCTCATGCTAACCACAAATTTATTCTAAACATTGATTTTAAATGTTCTATGTAGAAATGCTCATCACTTAACTTTTCCCAACTTTAGTTTCCTCATGTGTAATATTGAGACAATATGTCAATGTATGGCAAAAAACCACTACAATATTATAAAGTAATTAGACTCCAGCTAAAACAGATTAATTAATTAAATAAAAAAGAAAACAATGTTTCTAGTAACATATCAAATAAACATATTTTTAAAAAATATTAGAAGCATTGTAATCTAATACTTAAAGATTGGAAGATAAGGCCAGGCACAATGGTAGAAACCAGGTTATTTAGTTGGTAATAAGCCTATTGGGGGAGAATCAGCAGTTTTCTTTGCCTTACATTTGCTATTGCAGGAAAACCATAAAGCTTAATTGATTTTTACTCAATTTGATAAAAAGCTACTGAGAATCAACATACTGTAAAGTTCTACTTGGGATTTTACTCTCCCATTTTTAATAAATATTTTGTTTTCATTACTACAAAAAAACTGAATCATTAGTCACTGTCTTCTTGTCTTTGAATAAAATGGCCACCAGTAAATATTTTTAAGGAAATACATCTTTTAAGATCTACTGACATATAATTAATCTCATTATCAGTTGGTTCTATATTTGCAAATTGGCTTGCTCTTTGACATTCATCTGTAACCCTAAAATCAATACTCATGACTCCTTTGAGGTCATTTACAGACATGGGCAGATGTGTAGAGCAGCAGATAGGTTGGGTTGCCTGATGTACAAGCTCCCAGCTGAGGCAGATCAAGCCACAAAGCAACACTGAGGTCTTGTTTCAGCCCTCATATTATAAAGACATGTCCTTTATGCGTTGGTCTTTTTAGTGTGACCATTAATGTCTGGGGCATTTTGTGCTTTTTTGTTGATAATTCACTGTTTAAGATGGCCCCTGAACATAGTATGGGGGTGCAAACTAGTAATGCTAACTGTGAGAAAGCTGTGATGTCTTTTCAGAGAAAATGCATGTGTTAGGTAGGCTTCATTCAGACATGTTTTTTAGTGTTTCTGATGGTGAGTTCAGTGTTAGTGAGTCAGCAATTATATGATAGGTCAGGTGCTGTAAACAGAAATACACATGAAACCAAGTTGTGTGTTGTTTGGTTGAAAAAATATTGTAACTAGTAGCTTGCAAAACCCAACTGTGTATTTCTCCTAGGAGCAATGGTTCAAATAAGCTAATTCAGTGGTTATGGCAATTTTATAGAATATAACTATTGTGAATAATGAAAATCCACTGCAGCAGAAAAAATGAAAGTTTAATGTCTAGGTTTACTGGGGTGATGAATGAATGTTTATGTTTTTGTGAAGGGACATTGGGAGAGATAATTTTTCTTTATTATAACATCTCCAATAGCCTCTCTTGGGAACTCACAGTGACAAAACAGACTCACAAAGTTGTATGATTTCATTTTTCACACACATTAGAGTGGATACAGCCTGTGAAATCCTAGTGCTAATTTACATGTATTCAGACAAATCTGGTTCTCATGACATAGAGCAGTTTCTGTATTCTTACCCATAACTAATAGTGGTGGCAGTGATGCAACAGCTAAATCTAAAATGCCTGAAAAGTGTTTATTCATTCATTTCTTAAACAGTTATTCTGCACTTACTATATGACACCTATTGTTCTACTCATAGTTAAAGCTGTGTTTTACCCAGTAGTCATGTATGGATGTGAGAGTTGGACCATAAATAAGGCTGAGTGCCAAGAATTGATGCTTTCAAACTGTGGTTTTGGAGAAGACTCTTGAAAGTCAGTTGAACTGCAAGGAGACCAAACCAGTCAATCCTAAAGGAAATCAGCCCTGAAAATTAATTTGAAGGACTGATATACTAAAGCTGAGGTTCCAATACTCAGGCCAACTTATGCAAAGAGCCAACTCATGGGAAAAGTTCCTGAAGCTGGGAAAGATAGATGGCAAGAGGAGAAGGGGATGACAGAGGATGAGGGGATTATACGGTATCACTGACTCTATGGACATGAGTATAAGCAAGCTCCAAGAGATGGTGAAGGACAGGGAAGCCTGGCGTGCTGCACTCCACGGGGTTGCAAAGAGTCAAATGCAACTGAACAACAACAAAATTGCTCTACTTACACAGATAAACATCTCACAGTGCCGGGGTCCAGCCCTGGTGGGTCCAGGGTGATTCGAAGGAGAGACGGAGTAGGAGAGGAAAAAACTTATTTATATAGAAATATAAAAGAGATTAAGAAGAAATAGTATAGTAGGAAAGTTAAGTGGAGAAAAGAGGCTGAATAACTTGGTTTACGTGGAAAGCCAATAAAGTTCCAGACAAGGAGCTTGCACCATCTACGTTAGGCCACTGGCGTCCATTTGAATATCGGAGAGTGCCCTGCCTTGGGCTCTCTTTCTTACAGATCTTAAAAGCCAGGACAAGTAAGTAGACGTGGTGAGCCTCCACACCCTAGATGGGAATTCAGCCTGAAATTAGAGTAAAGAGGAGACACGGGGAAAACCAGTCCAGTGACTGGCTCCCGCTCCTATTGTTCAGAAGGCCGTTTTTACCTTTTTGATTGTACATAGAGATCAATGGACAATACAATATCATGCAGTGTTAGCAGCCCAGACTCTTATCAAAACCAAGCTTTTCTCTCTGCATACCTAGTTGTATACACAAGTCTTAGGTAATTTACATCATCTTCCTGCCAAAAGGGCCAATTAACATTTTACAGCCTTTTTTCTGATAAGGGTTTGTCAACCAGAAGACTTATTTGTGTTGATCTTCCCAAAGTCTGGTGCCACCCTCAGAAAGCACTAAATAAAGTTACATTCTTACATAGCAAGGACACAAGAGGAGTGCAGTGATATATAACAAAGAAAAGTGATTAACTCAAAAGTCTAGTGTTGCTAACATCAAAACTACTATATATCTTTTTCCATATCCCTATTACATTGATTAACATCCTCCCGGGTGCCTAAAAGATAAAGAATATGGAGGCCTGGTGGCAATCATTGAGTCAACAATGAAAACCCATCACCAATATGATTTTTAGCTCTTTAGAAAAGGCTTTGTATCTTTAAGATGCTTTAAGCTCTGTGCCTCTCGTGGTTGGGGGGCTGTAAGCAATTCATAAGCTGTAAGAGGCCCGGGGAACCTGTTAGGCAAGCTAGAGGGCTATCAGAGGGGTTTTAACTGAAACATCCCTTTCAAATGCAGAAGACTAAAGCCTTGATCTTACTTTTTCCAGAGAATATCAGAAGAACAGAGTACAAAAGCCGGCAGATTTTTAGTTTTTCGGGTACATGCCTGGGAAATACCAGGGGAACCTCTGAAGCATGAACACGTCCTTGCGTTTTGTCAGGCTTCTTTCCTCATGACCTTGTCATGGGTGGGATTCCTCACGCTGGCTCCCGGCATCACAGTCTGTAGAAAAGAAAATAGGAAATTAAATTCGAGTTCCTGAACTTGAGAGTCATTTGGCATTATGAGAAAGAAAGCAATGAGGGCTGGTTTTTTTTTTTTTTTTTCTTAATTGAGATATAATTGACCTTTACTTGGGGGCTTCCCAGTTGGCCTATTGGTAAAGAATCTGCTTGCCAATGTAGGAGACATAAGAGACATGGGTTCAATCCCTGGGTTGGGAAGATACCCTGGAGGTGGACATGGCAACCCACTGCAGTATTTTTGCCTGGAGAATCCCACAGACAGAGGAGCCTGGGGGGCTACAGTCCATGGGGTCACAAAGAATCAGACACAATTGAAACTACTTAGTACCCATACAGGGCTTCCCTGGTAGGGCAGCTGGTAAAGAATCTGCCTGCAATACAGGAGATGCTTGCTTGATTCCTGGGTCAGGAAGATCTGCTGGAGGAGGGATAGGCTACCCACTTCAGCATTCTTGGCTTCCCTGGTGGCTCAGTTGGTAAAAAATCTGCCTGCAATGTGAGAGAACTGTGTTCGATCCCTGGGTTGGGCAGATCCCTTGGAGGAGGGAAAGGCTACCCACTCCAGTATTCTTGATGGATAATCCCCATGGACAGAGGACCTGGCGGACTGCAGTTCACAGTGTTGCAAAGAGTTGGACACGACTAAGTGATTAAGCACAGCACAGCACACATGCAATTGATATATAACATTATATTATTTTCAGGTACATAACAAAATGAGTCAATATTATACAGAGAGTGAAGCTTCTGAATAATTAGGAAGTCTCTTTCAATAATGTTTAATCTAGACAGTTAGCGTACCCCCTAAAATCAGCAAACTTCAGTAGGCATTGGGTACAAGATATTTTTAGAGTGATATTCATAGTCTCTTTCAAGTAGAAGACTAGAAGGAGAGTCACACCTCCAGAATTTACAGTATTTCATAAATTTGTGAATTTTCACATTGGAATAGAAACAGCTAAACCAATAAAAGTATCATTTGAGAAAGCTTCTGTAGTAAAGGGAAAATCTTGCTTTGAGATTGAATTTAGAGCATTTGAAGAAATGTAGAATCATATTTTTCTTCTATCAATATATCAACTCCAGTAAAAAGTAGTTACCATCTGACATGGGCAAACTTGGACACATACAGGCAAAGAAGCACATTAGATATTTCAATTTGGGAAAAGTATTAGTGAAACTGACAAGAAGAAGGGAAATAATTTGTAGCAAGCTTCTTACTCATAACTTACTGTTACCAAAGACACAGTAATGAAATACTGGTATTTAAAACCATATCTACCTTTTATTTATGAATAAATACTTTGACAATCTGTTGGTAATTTTGCTTAGGTTGGCCATATACAAATCTGTTTTGAATTCAGCAGGTAGAATATTTGAGTCTCCTTCAATAATAACTTTTTCCTTTATAAACTTTTATTGGTTTCAATCTTGCATCATGTCTTAATAGCATGGCCTCTTCCAGGCACTCTATCAATGTCACTCATACCATTTCCTCACTTAACACTTGATATGTTGGTCCTGGCCAGATCTTTGACTTTTCTGAATTGTAAACATGTGTATCCAAAAGTTGGCCTGACATTTCCACTTGGATATTTCAAAGGTCTCTCAAAAACAAATGTGTCCAGAAAAGTTTCTTTCTAAATATGATCCTTTTCCTGTGTTCACTATCTCAGTGAATGAAACACACTTCTCTCTAATTGCAGAAGGAAGAAATTCTGCTTTACCTCCCATCACATCTAAACAAACATCTGTTGATTTTAAGCCATGTGTTCTCTCTCCTTTGTTAATACCATAGTTCATGCTACCTCCATAATTTACAATTTGGTGTCATACCCACTTCACTCCCTGTCCAAATGCTCCTCTCAGCCAATATGAGTCCTAACAACTGATGGAACAGTTTTCAAAACTCATTCCCATTTTTCTGTCCCTAATATTTTTGTTTTCCTCCTCAATACATCATATTCTCAAATTTCTACCTCTTCTGGCTATCTCAGAGCCTTTGTACTTTCTCTTGCTTTTATTTATTATTTTTTAAAATTTATTTATTTGGTTGTGTCAGGTCTGGGTGTTATTTGAGGTACACCAGCTTAGGTGCTCCCTTGTGTATGGAATCTTAGTTCCCTAACTAGGGGCTGAACCCACATCCCCAGTATTGGAAGGTGGATTCTTACCACTGGACAACCAGGGAAGTCCCTCTGTTGCCTTTAGGTGCTCTTAATCCACTCCCCATTTCTATCTTTATCTACTTATCTTTTACTCATCTGTCAGATTACAGCTGAAATATCAATTTATGATAGACTAAGTTCCTAGACAATACCTTCTTTTGACTGGATCTTCTATACTAAACTCATCATTTTTTTTTTCTTCATTGAATTTAGCATTGTAGTTATAAACTTGGTCATTGATATTCTGTTTTTCTCACTATTTTGAGGAAATACTGGAGTTAAGTGGTTAAAGAAAATTTTGGTATATTTTAAAAAGAACGATGAACAACATTATTTTTTTGGCAAGCATTACCAGCAATCTGGAAACAGCATGAGATCACTTGTCCACCTAGTATAGCTTTTTATAAGACAGGATGTTGACTAGACCCTCTTGAATGCCTGTTTCTGAGATAATGTGTTCTATTCTAAAGATGTGGACCTAACCTAGACAGTTCCACTTCTCTGTCATTTCATTTAAACCCAAAATATAAATATAAATTACCCATTGTGCTCTTATTAATTGTTTGTTACCCTGACCAAAAACTGAACAAAACAATATAAGAACAAGCCTGTAGCCAATA
>SJYQ01001969.1:447224-463134 GCA_006410935.1 Redunca redunca
TTTTATTAGCAGATATTTTCAGTCATCTCTTCCCCCAAGAAACAAACAAAAAAAAATGAGATATATTACACCTGAAAAATAGAAATATACATATTGATTAAAAATGAAACAAACCACCACAATTAGAGAAAAAATATCACAAATAGCTTCCTTGAATTCAGTTTCAAGAACCTATCTAGAGAAAGTTATTTTTCCCCTTTCTGTTAATTCTGAATTGTTATTTTTGATACTCAGTGCTGCTGGCTCATAGAGTATTCCTTAATGTTCATATGGACTTGTTAGGTAGTGTAGTCTTCAAATGAAGTGCACATCATAATTACCTGAGAAGCATTTTTAGAATCCAGATACCAAATATCCATCTTCTGAATGGGAATTTCTAGTTGTGAGCTCACACATGTACAATAAGTACAAAAGCAAAATCTTTAACCACCATTTGGATACAGAGTTATGAAAGGCAATCATTTTGCCAGATGTTGCACATATTGGAAAATTTTAGATATTAAATGTTTCAAACCTAAGACATTTTTGTAATTTCATGTATACTTAGTAGATCATTTTTAGGCTGAATTACTTTCTTAATTTTCTTCCTAGAATATATAATTTTATGTAGTCATTAACAAATAGGATTTATTTTAGATCTTTTGTTATATTTGGTCTACAATAACTAATGTATGTGGGATTAAAAAGTAGCCATCCACATTAAGATTAAAGAAAAAATATGTAATGTTATAGTATGTAGGTAAAGAGAAACATCTGAATTTAAAGATGATTCTGCATTGTTATGAGATACTCAAGAAAATGCTAGCTTTAGAGCATTTATTTCTATTTGGAAATACATTAAAATGTCTTTAAATGTGGACAATTCCTTAGTATTTTAATATTCTGTTAGGCAAATTCTAGTAGAGGTACTGTTATGAAACAAAGACAATTCAGAGGTATTTAGTTCAAACTGTCAACATTCCATGTTAGCAAGTGTATGAATTACTAGACAGAATTTCCAGGGCATACATCCACTAAAATTAAGAATGAATGCACAACAAATGGGTGCTTGTATAAATCAGAGTGTTGTTGGTTGCATAAAACTAAAACTGATTAAATATGCTTTAAATATAAAGGAAAATATATTAGTTAACAAAATCATAAATAACAGGTTTTTCCCCAACTTTCTGCTCTGTTATACTCAGCACATTTGCTTTGGCTACCTAGAATAAAAAGATGCATTTAATAGCGTCAAGAATTAGCCAGTCATACAATAATTAGCAAAATAAGTTAAAAAGGAAGCAGCCTAAAAATCTTCTGTGTGTGTGTTATTGACCACAGCTATCCTGTATATGTGAACTTGAGGGAAGAGTTCCAACTATGTTTAGGTTGTGTGTGTGTGTGTGTGTGTATGTGAGAGCTCAGTTTCTCAGTCATGCCCAACTCTTTGCAACCTCATGGACTGTAGCTTGCCATGCTCCTCTGTCCATGGAATTTTCCAGGCAAGCATACTGGAGTGGGTTGCCATTTCCTTCTCCAGGGGATCTTTCCCAACCCAGGGATGGAGCCCACAACTCCTACATCTCCTGCACTGACAGGCAGATCCTTTACCACTGAGCCACCAGGGAAGCCCCATGTTTAGCTTAGACCACTCATATTTTATTCCCTAGGGATATTTTATTCATCCCTGAGGTGCATGGCAATATAGAGGAGAAGGAACAATCAAGGGGTCTAGTAGCAAAGATGAGGAATGGGTGACTATTAGGTAGATGAAAGAGGATTATCTGACATCTGATGGAGAATGGATCGTCTTAGGTAACAAGACATTTAGGCAAAACGTTTCATTCAAGAAAGTTGACAGTGTTCAAGTGAAGAGACACCAATAGTTCTGATTTGAGTAAAGCTCTGAAGCCATTAGGCTTCCCTGATAGCTCAGTATGTAAAGAATCTGCCCACAGTGAGGGAGACCTGGGAGTTCAATCCCTGCTTTGGGAAGATCCCCTGGAGAAGGGAAAGGTTTCCCACTCCAGTATTCCAGCCTGGAGAATTCCATGGATAATCCATGGGGTCGCAAAAAGTAGGACACAACTGAGTGACTTTCACTTCATTTCACTTCACTTCTGATGCCATGGGGATTTTTTTATACAGTCCAACAAAAAGTATTTTTCTCATGCTGAGAACAGCCTCAAACATAGGCCAGGCTCAGAAACTGAATGTGAAGAGTAAGGTGATGAGGTATAGTGACTTTTTCTGATCCTGCTTAAATCCTTATTAGGATTATAATATTGCACACACTGCAGATGATGAATAAATTATCTCAGCTAATTGAATTCCACATAATTTGTCCTTACCACAAAGAGTAAGAGCATATATTTTTTTCTTACAACAATAGCAAATAAACCCATTATAGGTATCACAAATAAAATTCATTGTATTGTTTTCTTATATGAAAGAGAAAAAATGTGTTTAATTATTTAGTCTTTTCTGTGGACATTATATTTAAAAATTAACAGCTCAACTTTTATATATTGAGAAAAGCAATTTAACCAAGAATTAGCCTTGTAAAGGAAGTTAGGGAACTCAACAAGGGATGAAACATGACTTAAGGACCTCAGTTTATTATTGAATATATTAAAAACTTTGCCTTTGGAAGAGCTTTCCGCCATAATATTAAACCTTAACATTTATGCACTCTATTCATTGTATATCAAAATTGCAAAATAACTGATATCCAAAAAGCTCAGAAACACTGTTGAGTTTACAGAGAAACTAAAAAATTTTCACACACACACAAATACAAAAAAAGTAAAACACAGGAGAATGTGGAATTAAAGTCCAATAAGCTCAGGTTTGTTTAATGAAATGTTAACAATTCTTCTCATACTGAAAAGGTATATTGAGAGGAAGCTATGATCCTTTTACAGTGGAAGTTGGGATTATGGCAAAGCACAGGAGAATAAGAAAGGTGAGCCAGTTTAAATGACCTTTATTCAAGCTCTACTGAAACAAATGAATAAGAGGATTTACCTAACAGACTATAAAACAGAATTAGAAAAAAGATCCAAATACACAAATGAATATACTTTCATCACAGGAAATCTATAAATGTGTAATTATATAGTAAAGTATTTATTCTGGATTTTTAAAGTTAAAACAACCATATTTTTTGACACACATGTTTCTGATATGCACAAATTAAAACATTAGCAATATATATATATATATATATCTTGTTTAAACAATTGTTACACAATTTAGAACATTCCCAATTACTCAAACATATGACTATATGTTTTTGTTTCAGAAAATTTTTTAAAAAATTCTAAACCATTAGATCAAGTGTCAAAGAATTGGGCTTCCCTGGTGGCTCAGACAGTAGTGAATCTGCCTACAATGCAGGAGACCCTACTTCTATCCCTGGGTCGGGAAGATCCCCTGGAGAAGGGAATGGCCACCCACTCCAGTATTCTTTCCTGGATAATTCAATGTACAGAACTCTGAGCCTAGTGGGCTACAGTCCATGGGGTCGCAGAGTTGTACACAGCTCTTACCGTTAAGTTATTCTATGTGATCTTCTCTGGTATCTCAAAAAGATTATACAGTCTCAAGTGTTCAGATGTAGTAATACTAGCAAGAGAACAATCACTTTCTTCTGTTAGCATTTATGATATAATTCAGAGCTTCCTTCCTTGTAATAATTTTGTTACTACACTAGTGTGTACAACCTGAGGATTGTTTTCCTCCAAATAATTTTCTTTAATGACCATAAAATGAAACAAATCTAACGGAAAAATTCTGGGCAGAAATTAACAAGGAACTCTGAGGGTCAATTGGGGATAGTGTGCATAAACATGTTGTTAGTCTTTAGGTTGTGTCTGACTCTTTTGCAACCCCATGCACTATAGCCTGCCAGGCTTCTCTGTCCATGCAATTTCCCAGACAAGGATACTGGAGTGGGTTACCATTCCCTTCTCCAGGGGATCTTACCAACTCAAGGATTGAATTTGCATGAACTTGCTTGGTAGGTAGATTCATGGACCAGGGAAGTCCGTGATCCATAAGTAATGAGCACCATTATTGAGGATGAATCAAATATAGGAGAATGTCTCTTTCCAAAGAAGTAAAAATATTGCAGAGTGGCTCACATTTTGGGCTGGATTTTTAAGTATAAGTAACAGTCTGTTCAGTAGAAAAAATGGGAGAAGTTATTTTAAACAAAGGGAACAATATGAGGAAAAGCACTGAATCACAAATACTTAACGGATTTGTACAGGGGCTTCCCTTGTGGCTCAGCTGGTAAAAAATCTGCCTGCAATGTGAGAGACCTAGGTTCAATCCCTGGAGTGCGAAGATCCCCTAGAGAATGGAAAGGCTACCCACTCCAGTATTCTGGCCTGGAGAATTCCATGGACTGTGTAGTCCACTGGGTCACAAAAAGTTGGACATGAGTGAATCACTTTCACTTCATTTCACTTCATGCATTTGTAAAACAATGAGAAAGATAATGTAACTGGATCATGAAGAATGGAGAATAGAATAGAGAAAGGGTCAGAGAAACTAGTTTCTGTTAGCATAATTTTGTTTCATAGTGTCTAGATGCCCTGATGAATAAGTGAAATTGACTTTCCAGACTGACAAGTTAGAGTATACCAATGGGCCCACACATTGTGAGATAGCCTGAATCAGATTGCTTTTATATTAAAACTGTCATACAATGCTAATTGTTATGAATAAAACTGTCATTTCATTTCCAAGGTAGCCCAGAATTGTAACCATATGGTATTCTCCTTTTTTCCAGAATAGTCCACTAAAAGAATACCTGTGAATTTCTGGCTAGGTATACAGTTTTAGGTGCACGATTAATCTTTCCTTAATGTTTTTTCATGTCATTGTTGTGAATGTGAAGTCTGTATGATTTTATATATTTTGGGGCATTCTTGCTAATGTTATCACTGGGAGAAAAGTTTAATAAACTGTTCATTATTTCATGACATGTGAGATGGAGTGAAAACATAGGGGAAATAATGGGTCACATTTGCTGTTATCTCCAAAGCAATACTCTAATGAGTATGTTCCTGTGGGAAAAAAAAATGCAAGGTGTTTGCAGGTATCTTGTTTTTCTATAAATAGTACTGCAATTTGCTGGAAAGAACATATAAACCAAACAAAAACTAGATTAGTTCACTGTCAAGGAATTTTAACTAAAATGACAGATAAATATCTGGGAAGAAAATGTGAATTTCATTCAAGAAGAATGAAGTAAGACAGACAAAAGAATCCCACCAAAGATAACTTTAATAATAACAACATCACAAAGTCAGTGAAAGGAAATAAACAGAATCAGGTGGAAAAGATTTAGGAATTTAAGTGATTTGTTTCCACAAAGAATGCTCTGCAAATGAAAAAAGGGAAAGGAATTTTCATAAACAGAAATATATGAAAATAACCTGGGTTATCTAATATGTTTACCTTTTCTAAAGAAAAGAACCTTTAAAAAAATTAATCTTACCAAGGAAGAATACAATTGAATAATTTGACACATATCTTACACAAACACAATAAATCTAGAAATATTTCTGAATGTATTCCTGTTGTTGAATAGTTCTCAGAGAGGAAACACCTAATTAGGGTTTGCATAAATTTTACAAATTGCATTGATTTGGTTTTTTTTTTTTTTTTACTAAATCTTTCTTTAGTAGTTATTTGCTATTGGAAATCTAGGGAATTGTTCTTTTGTCAGGAATATAAAACAACCTTTTTGGTTTTCTCATTTGGAATTCTTTTTAGTTTAATATATATCAAATGAATGACAGAAATGTTGATTTATGATAAGAGAATGATTTATAGATGTTTGGTCCATTGCATGGGTATAAGTATGTTTTCCCAAGAAAACATCAAAGGGGCAATTTACAATTTGAATCTTTGTTTAATAGAGGGTAAATGATTAGTATGACAGTTGATCCATAACGTCTTATCAAGCATATACTAAGCACTTAGCATTGTTCAAATAGTCATGAGGAATATAGATGAGGTACAGTGAGTTTAAATTTTATTTGAGAACAAGACTAACATGTTATTGCAGGGAAAAAATTTCAAATTGCACTCTGTAGAACACAGCACCTTTAGAATTCAGGACAGTCTCTTGGAACAATTAAAACATACTCTGAGCCTTAAAAAATGGTTTGGATTACATAAAAGGAAACAAAAAGCAAATTTGCAGAAATGACCCTAACCTAAAGCAAGGCAAATGATATAATTCATGCTTAAAAAAAAAAAAGAAAAGAAAACTGGTGAAAAAGAGTATGTGAAAAGCAGACCAGAGGGATGTACTTAATAAATTTGCACAAAAGAGGCATACTTACCAAATTTGTGGAAAAGAGATGTAGCTACTAAATTTTAACCAACTTTAATATCAAGCCATCAGACCTGATTTTAAAAAGGCAGCACATAGAAAAAAATTGCCATATTGTGTTTTGCTTTCAGTTATCATTTGACATGAATAAATGATTGTTCTTAAAGCATGTGCCTGAGCAGAGGCAGATGAACTATCCAGTTAGGATTTTTTTTTTCCCTTTTTAAATCCAGTTAAGTGGCAGTTTGGAGCTAGATTAAGAGTAAGATGAGAAATAATATAAAAGGAGAAAATAGGGAATTGAATGAAAAGCCTCAATGAGAAAGATGACTGAATTTGTTTGTTGTTGGGCCCAGTAATGACATGGCCACACAGAGGATGTTTCCTGGGAGCCACAAGTTAATAAATGTGATCTTGGACTCAGGTAGCTTGAGGATTTCAGAGTAATCATTTTCTCTCCATTCTCACTTGATTGACATTGTGATTTAGTTAAATAAGAATAGAGTAGACAAAGTCTATCTGAAGGATGAATTCTGAGATGCCCTGTTTTAGATTTTTTAGAGTCACTTATAAAATTGTACAAATCAGATATGGAAGGATGTAATTAAACTCCTCTTCAAAGCAGCACTAACCTGTCCTGTGTCCTCAGCAGAGGTAACATCTAATCAGTCGGAGGGTTTCCTTATAGAACTATGCATATTTTTGCATATATTTATTCATTTGTATATATTTCTATATAGTTCTGAAAGGAAATATATACATACATTATCTAAATGTATTCATGCGTTTCTCAAGCTTGTTTCTTTTTCTTCACTAACCTTGAGATCTTTCTATGACATCATATTTAAATATACTTTATACTTTTAAAAACTTTATTATAGTCTTTGCTGAACTGAATTATTATTCTTAACTCTCCTCTAGTAGTATTTTAGGTCCACAAAACTTGCTCTAGCCTCCTGGTGAATGAGATGTGCTTTCTTGTCTCATGACCATGTGATTTGCTGTGGCCATTGGGATTTTCATGCATAAGAGCAGAGTCTTAACAAGTTATTTTTGGTAGGGCTTACTCCAGTAAATTATTGCCAAAGTGATGACAAGAGCAAAGTCTAGGGAGCCACAATCATTTTGCCTCATGCCAGTGTGACACAGATCCACAGCTGAAGTGAATCTTAACAACCCACAGATTCTCAGACTAAAGCAGATCTCCTCATTCAGGCAAATTCTTACCTGTGAAGGAGACATAAATACCTGTTTCTGTATCTCACATAGACTTTGTGTTTGCTCTAATGTATTAACAGATAGCTAATGTATATTCTTTAATATATTTGTACTATATTTACTTAATCTGGCATCTCATGCATTAGCAGGCAGATTCTTTAACACTAGTGCAGTTGCCTGTAAATCATGAAACCCTTTACCATTTCTGATGTTGCTATTTTTATTCTACATATTTTAGCTTTTAAGCACCACTATTTGGCCTATTCTACTCCTAAAACCTATTATCCCTTTGAAAGAAATGAAAGGCTCCACAAAAAGTTATTCTACCTGGTCTATGGAAGAAAGTCCTATTGAATAGATTTTCAAAACTTCTGACTCCTTACTAGTGGATATGATATCATTTTAGTAATAAAAGATGTCTTCTGGGCCATCTGGAAACATTGTGACCCAATTGATTCCCTGGTCTTATATAATTAATTCCCTGTAGTATTTCCACTTCTCAAGCTCCCTGACCTCATTCTTAATACTCTGCCAAAGCAGTTCCAACTCTCATTCTTTACAGTATGCCATTATCCGTAAACTTAAAGAAACCATTGCACCATCATAATAAAACCAACTTCAGGTATCCTGCCAAGATGTTAAATTCAAACTCAAAGAGTGATTCCTTATTAATAAACTTTCTGCTCACCAGTCTTGAATTTTACCTCCCTTGCTTCAAGCCTGTGTATGTTCCCTTAGTTCCTGCAGGTAGGTATATGCCAGGCTCAGCAGCTCTTTTCAGTTAAGGATCCATTTCTCTTTGAACCAGGATCCCTACTTAGGCTGTGCTAAACACTGACAGTAGTTGTTGCTCTGGAAACAATGAAAGGAAGAAGAGACACTTGATGCAGCTAAGCATTATCTTTGGAGGCCTTCGTATCAAGTGAGGCATTTCCTTTATCTCCAGCCAGTGGTGGTGGCGGCAGGCAGTCTCCATCGACAACGGGAGGGATGCCATTGCCTGCCAATCTGGAGGTTTAAAGAAATGTGAGAAGTTTAAGATGCTCAAGTGAATCTATCCTAGTCCTCAGGACAGCAGCTATTCACTTCCTCACTATTGAGATCCTCAATTTAACATAAGCAATCATTAGATTGTGTATACTACAATGTAAGTTCATCACTTTTACAACTAAACTTTCAGTTTTATTGCCAGTACAATCTGTGCTCTAGCTGCAAGAAACAAGATATGTTTAAATGCCATGGAGGTTTCCTGGCTTCATAGTGTGTCTTGAGTTAATTGCTTGCTGAAGCTGAACATTGAACAGTATTTTTTTTTTAAAGCAGTTAAAAAAGAGAACAGAATCTACAATCATTTTAATTACCCTGTCTTTCAAGTGGTGGAGCTAGTACATGCCAGTGCTTCTCCTTTCCCTTGTATCTTGTCACAAAGCACCACTCATGAGAGCGTTAGGATAAGAGATAATGATGAGTACAAGGAATGTATTCTGGAGATTATGTCAAGGAGGTGAATAGGTGAATTGGAAATGGAGAGTTGAGTCAAGGAAGGGAGGAAAGATGATGGGGGTTTGAATCCCAGATCAGGATGTGCAACTTGAAGAGTCTGTTTGTAGAAAGCACCTGAAAATTTTTCCACCGAGGGGCAAAGAAGCTGAGATATTGATTCATCAACTCCTGTCTTTATTTTCTAAGAGTTATTCCTGAGGACATAAACTCCCTATTTTGGCCTGTTCTGAGCTCCACTTGAGGTAGCTTCTATGGTCAGAGAAACATAGGTATATAAGACAGAAAGTTGTAAGTTTATGATTTCTCAAGCTGCAGGTGCCATCTAGGATAGAATAAAGAGATATAGTTGTCACTAAAATATAAAACCATGCTGTCACCATAAAGCAAACCTATGATGCAAATTATTGACTTCCCTGCTGGCTCAGAGGTTAAAGCGTCTGCCTGCAATGCAGGAGACCTGGGTTTGATCCCTGGGTCGGGAAAATCCCCTGGAGAAGGAAATGGCAACCCACTCCAGTATTCTTGCCTGGAGAATCCCATGGACGGAGGAGCCTGGTGGGCTCAGTCCATGGGGTCAAAAAGAGTCGGACACAACTGAACGACTTCACTTTCACTTTTAGTGTTATTGAGGGACCAAGATCATGTTAAAATCTATAGCTTTTATGAGTCAATTCACTTTTAATTTTTGTATTATGTTTTATGTGTGAATATCAGAGAATGTTGACATACACGGCTAAAGCAGTTTTTTGTTTACTACCCATCCAACAGTTTTCTTAAATATATATATTTTATAAATCTTAGGATTTTAGTGAAAATTTCAAATACTTGGCAACCTTAATTAAAGTTAGAACATAAACACAGTTAACCAAGATCACCTAAAATTCACAAACATTTATATTTTTTCTTTTATTAAATAAATTGTTTGAATAATTTTTTTTCTTTGATGTTGCCTGTGTATTTACAATAGCAATATAACTCTGAACCCTAGAGTCTCTTATTTGAAGAGATTTGTTATTATTCTTCAAATTTTAAGTAAATTGTTTAGATTGATACCCTGAAATAACTTAACTTTGTTCCAAAATTGCTTTGTTTTCCATTATTTTTATACAGTCTGCTTAAACTTTAAATTTTGGTGAATATTTTGTTTGATTTTGCAGCAGCACACAAATTATCACAAAATATCATGAAGATTCTAGAAGACTGTTTTCCTTATTTGTTATTAAACATTAAAATTGATGTTAAACTGAAGATAGAAAAGAAATGTATTATGCAAAAGGACAATTTGATCAGAGAATTTTAAATAAATAAGAAAAACAGCTCATTTTGAATATAACAAGTGGGAAAAAGTTCATATATATATATTTCCATATGAATTCTATTATTTAGATAACAAATCATTCTGAAAGCNAGACAGCCTGCCTAAGGTACCAGGAGTAGAGGACCTTAGGTCAAACCTTAACATGCTGGATTCTCCAGAAAGCTTGACTGAAGAAACTCAATGATCCTGTACAGGTGTGTTTATTTTATTTAGATTAATTAATTTTTTAATTGAAGGATGTTTTCTGTCAAACCTCAACATGAATCAGCCATAGTTACACATATATCCCTCACTTTTGAACTTCCCTCCCATCTCCCTCCCCATTCCACGCTTCTAGGTTGATACAGAACCCCTGTTTGAGTTTCCTTAACCATACAGCAAATTCCTGTTGGCTATCTATTTTACATATGACAATTTAATCACAATGGTATGATCACTCACCTAGAGCCAGATATCCTGGAATGTGAAGTGAAGCGGGCCTTAGAAAGCATCCCTACAAACAAAGCTAGTGGGGATGATGGAATTCCAGTTGAGCTATTTCAAATCCTGAAAGATGATGCTGTGAAAGTGCTGCACTCAATATGCCAGCAAATTTGGAAAACTCAGCAGTGGCCACAGAACAGGAAAAGGTCAGTTTTCATTCCAATTCCAAAGAAAGGCAATGCCAAAGAATGCTCAAACTACCACACAACTGCAAGCATCTCACTCACTAGTAAATTAATGCTCAAAATTCTCCAAGCCAAGCTTTAGCAATACATGAACTGTAAACTTGCAGATGTTCAAACTGGTCTTAGAAAAAGCAGAGGAACCAGAGATCAAATTGCCAACATCTGCTGGATCATGGAAAAAGCAAGAGAGTTCCAGAAAAACATGTATTTCTGCTTTATTGACTATGCCAAAGCCTTTGACTGTGTGAATCACAATAAACTGTGAAAAATTCTGAAAGAGATGGGAATACCAGACCACCTGACCTGCCTCTTGAGAAATCTGTATGCAGGTCAGGAAGCAACAGTTAGAACTGGACATGGAACAACAGACTGGTTCCAAATAGGAAAAGGAGTAAATCAAGGCTGTATATTGTCACCCTGCTTATTTAACTTTTATGCAGAGTACATCATGAGAAACCCTGGCCTGGAAGAAACACAAGCTGGAATCAAGATTGCTGGGAGAAATATCAATAACCTCAGATATGCAGATGACACCGCCCTTATGGCAGAATGTGAAGAGGAACTAAAAAGCCTCCTGATGAAGAAAGAGGAGAGTGAAAAAGTTGGCTTAACGCTCAACATTCAGAAAACGAAGATCATGGCATCCGGTCCCATCACTTCATGGGAAATAGATGGGGAAACAGTGGAAACAGTGTCAGACTTTATTTTTGGGGCTCCAAAATCACTGCAGATGGTGATTGCAGCCATGAAATTAAAAGATGTTTACTCCTTGGAAGGAAAGTTATGACCAACCTAGACAACATATTGAAAAGCAGAGACATTTCTTTGCCAACTAAGGTCCATCTAGTCAAGGCTATAGTTTTTCCAGTGGTCATGTATGGATGTGACAGTTGGACTGTGAAGAAAGCTGAACACTGAAGAATTGATGCTTTTGAACTGTGGTGTTGGAGAAGACTCTTGAAAGTCCCTTTGACTGCAAGGAGATCCAGCCAGTCCATCCTAAAGGAGATCAGTCCTGGGTGTTCTGGAAGGACTGATGCTAAAGCTGATACTCCAATACTTTGGCCACCTCATGCGAAGAGCTGACTCATTGGAAAAGACTCTGATGCTGGAAGGGATTGGGGGCAGGAGTAGAAGGGGATTACAGAGGATGAGATGGCTGGATGGCATCACCAATTCTATGGACATGAATTTGAGTAAACTCCAGGAGTTGGTGATGGACAGGGAGCCCTGGTGTGCTGCGATTCATGGGGTCGCAGTCAGGCAGACTGAGCGACTGAACTGAACTGAACTGAACCACAAGTTATTTATCCATTCATCTGTCGATGGACATCTAGGTTGTTTCCTTGTCCTACTATTACAAATAGTTCTACAATGAACAAAGTGATACATGTGTCTTTTTCAATTTTCGTTTTCTCAGGGTACATTCCTAGGAGTGGGATTGCTGGGTCACATGCTGTTTTTATTCCTAATTTTTTAAGGAATCTCCATACTGTCTTCCATAGTGGCTGTATCAATTTTCATTCCCACCAATGGTGCAAGAGTGTTCCCTTTTCTCCACACCCTCTCCAGCATTTATTGTTTGTAGATGTTTTGATGATGGCCATTCTGACCAGTGTGAGGTGACATCTCATGGTAGTTTTGATTTGTATTTCTCTAATAATGAGCGATGCTGAGCATCTTTTCATGTGCTTGTTAGCCATCTGTATGTCTTCTTTTGAGAAATGTCTGTTTAAGTGTTTTCCCACTTTTGATTGAGTTGTTTGTTTTTCTGGTATTGAGTTGTGGAAGCTGCTTGTATGTCTTGGAAATTAATCCTTTGTCAGTTGCTTCATTTGCTATTATATTCTCCCACTCTGAGGGTTGTCTTTTCACCTTGCTTCTAGTTTCCTTTTCTGTGCAAAAGCTTTTAAGTTTAATCAGGTCCCACTTGTTTACTTTTGTTTTTATTTCTATTACTCTAGGAGGGTGGGTCATAGAGGATCTTGCTTTGATTTATGTCATCAAATGTTTTGCCTGTTTTTTTTCTCTGAGAGTTTTATTGTTCGTGGTCTTACATTTAGGTTTTTAACCCATTTTGAGTTTATCTTTGTGTATGGTATTAAGAAGTGTTCTAATTTCATTCTTTTACTTGTAGCTGTCCAGTTTTCCCAGAACCATTTATTGAAGAGACTGTCTTTGCCTCATTGTATATTCTTGCCTCCTTTGTCAAAAATAAGGCACCGATAGGCGCATGAGATTATTTCTGGGCTTTCTATCTTGTTCTATTGGTCTATCTCTCTGTTTTTGTGCCAGTACCATACTGTCTTGATGACTGTAGCCTTGTAGTATAATCTGAAGTTAGTAAATTTGATTCCTCCAGCTCCATTCTTCTTTCTCAAGATTGCTTTGGATATTTGGGGTTTTTTTGTGTCTTCATGTGAATTGTGAAGTTCTCTGTTCTAATTATGTGAAAAAATGTCATTGGTAACTTGATAGGGATCACATTGAATCTGTAGATTTCATTTGGTAGTATAGTCATTTTCACAATATTGATTCTTTGTACGCAGAAACATGGAATATCTCTCCATCTGCTTATGTCATCTTTGATTTCTTTCATTAGTGTTTTATAATTTTCTGTGTACAGTTCTTTTGTCTCTTAGGTAGGTTTATTCCTAGATATTTAATTCTTTTTGTTCTTTTGGTGAATGGGATGATTCCTTCATCTCTCTTTCTGATTTTTCATTATTAGTATATAGAAATGCATGTGATTTCTGTGTATTGATTTTGTATCCTGCAACTTTGCCAAATTTGCTGATTAGCTCTAGTAATTTTCTGATACCATCTTTAGGATTTTCTATGTACACTCTCATGTCATCTGCAAACAGTGAGAGTTTTACTTCTTTTCTGATATGGCTTCCTTTTATTTCTTTTTCTTCTCTGATTGCTATATCTAGGACTTCCAGAATTATGCTGAATAATAGTGGCAAAAGTGGACACCCTTGACTTGTTCCTGATCTTAGGTCGAATGCTTTCAGGTTTTCACCATTGAGAACAATCTTTGCTGTAGGCTTATCATATATGGCCTTTACTATGTTGAGGTAGGTTCCTTCTTTGCCCAATTTTTGAAGAGCTTTAGTCACAAATGGGTGCTGAATTTTTTCAAAGGCTTTTTTTTTTCCATCTATTGAGATTATCATGTGCTTTTTATCTTTTAATTTGTTAATATGGTGTATCACATTAATTGATTTGCATATATTGAATAATCTCTGCATTCCTGGAATAATCCCAACTTGATCATGGTGAATGAGCTTTTTGACGTGTTGCTGAATTATCTTTGCTAAAATTTTGTTGAGGAATTTTGCATCTATGTTCATCAGTGATGTTGTCCTATAGTTTCCTTTTCTTTGGGTTGTCTTTGTCAGGTTTTGAAATCAGGGTGATGGTGGCCTCATAGAATTAGTTTGGTAGTGTTCTTTCCTCTGTAATTTTTGGAAAGAATTTTAGAGGCATTAGCTCTTTTCTAAATGTTTGATAAAACACTCCTGTGAAGCTGGTCCTGGGCTTTTGATTTGGGGGAGGTTTTTGATTACAGCTTCAATTTCAGTGATTGTAATTGGGTTGTTCATGATTTCTATTTCTTCTTGGTTCAGTCTTAGAATTTGAACTTTTCTAAGAATCTGTCCATTTATTCCAGGCTATCCATTTTATTGCCGTATTATTCATAATAGTCTCTTATGATCCTTTGTATTTCTCTATTGTCTGTTGTAATATCTCCTTTTTCATTTCTAATTTTGTTGATTTTATTCTTCTCTCTTCTTTTCCATTATGAGCCTGGCCAAAGTTTTGTCAATTTTGTTTATCTTCTCAAAGAATCAGCTTTTAGTTTTATTAATCTTCACTACTCTCTCTAACTTATATGCAGAGTACATCATGAGAAACGCTGGAATGGAAGAAGCACAAGCTGGAATCAAGATTGCTGGGAGAAATATCAATAACCTCAGATATGCAGATGACACCACTCTTATGGCAGAAAGTGAAGAGGAACTAAAAAGTCTCTTGATGAAAGTGAAAGTGGAGAGTGAAAAAGTTCACTTAAGGCTCAACATTCAGAAAACGAAGATCATGGCATCTGGTCCCATCACTTCATGGGAAATAGATGGGGAAACAGTGGAAACAGTGTCAGACTTTATTTTGGGGGGCTCCAAAATCACTGCAGATGGTGATTTCACCCATGAAACTAAAAGACACTTTCTCCTTGGCAGGAAATTTATGATCAACCTAGACAGCATATTAAAAAGCAGAGACATTACTTTGCCAATAAAAGTCCGTCTAGTCAAGGCTATGGTTTTTCCAGTGATCATGAACAGATGTGAGAGTTGGACTGTGAAGAAAGCTGAGTGCTGAAGAATTGATGCTTTTGAACTGTGGTGTTGGAGAAGACTCTTGAAAGTCCCTTGGACTGCAAGGAGATCCAACCAGTCCATCCTAAAGTAGATCAGTCCTGGGTGTTCTTTGGAAAGACTGATGCTAAAGCTGAAACTCCAATACTTTGGCCACCTCATGCAAAAAGTTGACTCATTGGAAAAGACTCTGATGCTGAGAGGGATTGGGGGCAGGAGTAGAAGGGGATGACAGAGGATGAGATGGCTGGATGGCATCACTGATTCGATGGATATGAGTCTGACTGAACTATGGGAGTTGGTGGTGGACAGGGAGGGCTGGTGTGCTGCAGTTCATGGGGTCTCAAGGAGTCGGACACGACTAAGTGACTGAACAGGACTGAACTGAGCTGTCTTTCATTTCTTTTTCAATTATTTTTTCTCTGAAATTTATGACTTGTTTCCTTCTACTAATTTTGGGTTTTTTTTTTTTTTTTTTTTTTTTTTTTTT
>SJYQ01001969.1:463191-479112 GCA_006410935.1 Redunca redunca
GCTTTTGCCCCTGTCCAATTATTTTTGAGTTGTCATGTTTTCATTGTCATTTGTTTATAGAAATTTTTTTTATTTCTTCAGTAATCTGTTTGTTATTTAGAAGTGTTGTTTAGTCTCCATGTGTTTGTGTTTCTTACAGTTTTTTTTTTTTTTTTCTTGTAATTGATATCTAGGCACATAGCATTGTGGTCAGAAAAATGCTTGATATGGTTTCAATTTTCTTAAATTTACTGAAGATTGATTTGTGATCCAAGATGTAATCTAGCCTGGAGAATGTTCCATGTGCACTTGAGAAGAAGGTGTATACTTCCACATTTAGATAGAATGTCCTGAAGGTATCAATGAGATCCATCTCATCTAATGTATCATTTAACACTTGTGTTTTCTTATTAATTTTCTGTTTTGATGTTCTGTCCATTGCGAATGGTGTGTTAAAGTCTCCTACTATTATTGTGTTATTGTCAATTTCTCCTTTTATATCTGTTAGTGTTTGACTTATGTATTGAGGTGCACCTATGTTGGGTGCATAGATATTTATAATTGTTATGTCTTCCTCTTGGATTGATCCCTCAATCACTATGTAATGTCCTACTTTATCTCTTGTAATCTTTACTTTAAGGTCTATTTTGTCTGATATGAAGAATGCTGCTTCAGCTTTCTTTTGCTTCCCATTTGCATGGAATATATTTTTCCATCCTCTCACTTTCAGTCTATATGTGTCTTGAGATCTGTAGTGGGTTTCTTGTAGACAGCATATATGTGTCTTGTTTTTGTATCCATTCAGCCAGTCTGTGTCTTTTGGTTGGAGCATTGAATCCATTTAAATATAAAGTAATTTTTGATATATATATGTTCCTATCACCATTTTCTTAATTGTTTGGGGTTGATTTTCTAGATCTTTTTTGTATTTTCTAGATCTTCTCTTGTATTTCTTGACTATATTAGTCCCTTTAATATTTGATGTAAAGCTGGTTTGGCAGTACTGAATTCTCTTTAATTTTGCTTGTCTGAAAGCTTTTTATTTCTCCATCAATTTTGAATAAGTTCCTTGACAGATACAATAACCTGGTCGTAGAATTTTCCCTTTCAGTACTTTAAATATATCCTTTCATTCCCTTCTGGCCTGCAGAGTTTCTGCTGAAAGATCAGCTGTTAAATGTATGGAGTTTCTCTTGTATGTTGCTTGTTGCTTTTCCCTAGCTGCTTTTAATATTGTGTTTGGTCTTTGTTAGTTTGATTAGTATGTATCTCCATGGGTCTATCCAGTATGGGACTGTTTGTGCCTTTTGGACTTGATTGACTATTTCCTTTTCTATGTTGGGGAAATTTTCAACTATAATCTATTCAAAAAATTTCTCAAAACTTTCTTTATCTCTTTTTCTTCTGGGACTCCTATACTTCGAATGTTGGTGCATTTGATATTGACCCAGATGTCTCTGAGACTGTCTTCAGTTCTTTTCATTCTTTTTACATTATTCTGCTCTTCAGAAGTTATTTCCACCATATTATCGTCCACTTCACTGATTCATTCTTCTACTTCTGATATTCTGCCATTGATTCCTTCTTCAGTTCAGTTCAGTTCAGTCGCTCAGTCATATCTGATTATTTGTGACCTCGTGAACCAAAGCACACCAGGCCTACCTGTTCATCACCAACTCCCAGAGCTCACCCAAATTCATGTCCATCAAGTCAGTGATGCCATCCAACCATCTCATCCTCTGTCTTCCCCTTCTCCTCCTGCCCTCAATCTTTCCCAGCATCAGGGTATTTTCAAATGAGTCAGTTCTTTGCATCAGGTGGCCAAAGTATTGGAATTTCAGCTTCAACATCAGTCCTTCCAGTGAACAGCCAGGGCTGATATCCTTTAGGATGGGCCTGGTTGGATCTCCTTGCAGTCCAAGGGACTCTCAAGAGTCTTCTCCAACACCACAGTTCAAAAGCATCAATTCTTCGGCGCTCAGTCTTCTTCACAGTTCAACTCTCATATCCGTACATGACTACTGGAAAAACCATAGCCTTGACTAGACGGACCTTTGTTGGCAAAGTAATGTCTCTGCTTTTCAATATGCTGTCTAGGATGGTCATAGCATTCCTTCCAAGGAGAAAGTGTCTTTTAATTTCATGGCTGCAGTCACCATCTCCAGTGATTTTAGAGACCAAAAATGTAAAGTCAGCCACTATTTCCACTGTTTCCCCATCTATTTCCCATGAAGTGATGGGACCAGATGCCATGATCTTAGATTTCTAAATGTTGAGCTTTAAGCCAACTTTTTCACTCTCCTCTTTCACTTTCATCAAGAGGCTCTTTAGTTCTTCTTCACTTTCTGCCATAAGGGTGGTGTCATCTGCATATCTGAGGTTATTGATATTTCTCTCAGCAATCTTGATTCCAGCTTGTGCTTCTTCCAGCCCAGCGTTTCTCATGATGTACTCTGCATAGAAGTTAAATAAGCAGGGTGACAATATACAGCCTTGACGTACTCCTTTTCCTATTTGGGACTAGTCTTTTGTTCCATGTCCAGTTCTAACTGTTGCTTCCTGACCTGCATACAGATTTCTCAAGAGGCGGGTCAGGTGGTCTGGTATTCCCATCTCTTTCAGAATCTTCCACAGTTTATTGTGATCCACACAGTCAAAGGCTTTGGCATAGTCAATAAAGCAGAAATAGATGTTTTTTCTGGAACTCTCTTGCTTTTTCCATGATCTAGCGGATGTTGGAAACTTGACGTCTGGTTTGCTGCCTTTTCTAAAACCAGTTTGAACATCTGGAAGTTCATGGTTCACATATTGCTGAAGCCTGGCTTGGAGAATTTTGAGCATTACTTTACTAGTGTGTCAGATGAGTGCGATTGTGTGGTAGCTTGAGCATTCTTTGGCATTGCCTTTCTTTGGGATTGGAATGAAAACTGACATTTTCCAATCCTGTGGCCACTGCTGAGTGTTCCAAATTTGCTGTCATATTGAGTGCAGTACTTTCACAGCATCATCTTTCAGGATTTGAAATAGCTCAACTGGAATTCCATCTCCTCCAGTAGCTTTGTTTGTAGTGATGGTTCCTAAGGCCCACTTGACTTCACATTCCAGGGTGTCTGGCTCTAGGTGAGTTATCACACCATCATGATTATCTGGGTCGTGAAGATCTTTTTTGTACAGGTCTTCTGTGTATTTTTGCCACCTCTTCTTAATATCTGTAAGGTCCCTACCATTTCTGTCCTTTATTGAGCCCATCTTTGCATGAAATTTTCCCTTGGTATCTCTAATTTTCTTGAAGAGATCTCTAGTCTTTCTCATCCTATTTTTTCCCTCTGTTTCTTTGCATTGATCCCTGAGGAAGGCTTTCTTATCTCTCCTTGCTATTTGAAACTCTGCTTTCAAATGGGTATATCTTTCCTTTTCTCCCTTGCTTTTGGCTTCCCTTCTTTTCACAGCTATTTGTAAGGCTTTCTCAGACAGCCATTTTGCTTTTTTGCATTTCTTTTTCTTGGGGATGGTCTTGATTCCTGTCTCCTGTACAATGTCAGGAACCTTCATCCATAGTTCATCAGGCACTCTGTCTATCACCTCTAATCCCTTAAATCTTTTCTCACTTCTACTGTATAGTCATAAGGGATTTGATTTAGGTCATACCTGAATGGTCTAGTGGCTTTCTCCACTTTCTTCAATTTCAGTCTGAATTTAGCAAGACGGAGTTCATGATATGAGCCACAGTCCGCTCCTGGTCTTATTTTTGTTGACTGTATAGAGCTTCTTCATCTTTGGCTGCAAAGAATATAATCAATCTGATTTCAGTGTTGACCATCTGGTGATGTCCATGTGTAGAGTCTTCTCTTGTGTTGTTGGAAGAGGGTGTTTGCTATGACCAGTGCGTTCTCTTGACAGAACTCTATTAGACTTTGTCCTGCTTCATTCTGTACTCCAAGGCCAAATTTGCCTGTTACTCCAGGTGTTCCTTGACTTCCTTCTTTTGCATTCCAGTCCCCTATGAAAAGGACATCTTTTTTGGGTGTTAGTTCTAGATGGTCTTGCAGGTCTTCATAAAACTGTTCAACTTCAGCTTTTCAGTGTTACTGATTCCTTCTATAGTATTTTTAATTTCAGTAATTGTGTTGTTTTTCTCTGTTTTTTATTCTTTAATTTTTGTAGGTCTGTTAATTTTTTCTTGTGTTTTGTCCATTTTGTTTTCCAGGTTTTTGATCATCTTTACTATCATTCTGAATTCTTTTTCAGGTAGTTTTCCTATTTCCTCTTCATTAATTTGGACTTCTGTGTTTCTAGTTTGTTCATTTGTGTAGTATTTCTCTGCTTTTTCATTTTTTATCTTATTGTGTTTGAGTTCTCCATTTTCCAGTTTTCAAGGTTGAATTGTTTCTTCCTTTTGGTTTCTGCCCTCCTACAGTTGGTCCAATGGTTTGTGTAAGCTTCCTATAGGGTGAGATTTGTGCTGAGTTTTGTTTGTTTATCTGTTTTTCCTCTGATGAGCGAGTGTGAGTGAGGTGGTAGTCTTGTCTGCTGATGATTGGGTTTGTATTTTTGTTTTGTTTGTTGTTTAGATGATGAGTCCTTAATAGGGTGTTACTGATGGTTGGGTGATGCTGGGTCTTGTGTTCAAGTGGTTTCCTTTGTGTGAGTTATGACTATTTGATACTCCCTAGGGTTAGTTCTCTGGTAGTCTAGGATCTTGGAGTCAGTGCTCCCACTCCAAAAGCTCAGGGCTTGATCTCTCCCTAGGATGTCCTCCAACACTGTGCTGATCTCTTAACCTGTTGTGGGGTCAGCTCAGATTCTAATCTGGTCCTGCTCCTGTGTGTTCTCCAATATCCACAGCTATCAGAACTAGTGCATTTTCTTTTGTGGGAGCTCTCAACATCCTTTTATATGTTCATCAACACAGAGTCTGCCTAGTTGATCTCATGGACTTAATCTGAAGCTTGTACAGCTGGTGAAAGGTTTTGGGTCTTTTTCGTTAGCCACACTGCCCTTGCATTTCAATTATGGTCTTATTCCCACCTCTCCATGTGGGTTGTCCACTGGGATTTGCTCCTTAGGCTTCCCTGGAGTACTTGGTTTTGCCCCTATGAGGGCTAGTTGTGGCAGTGGTGCAACTGTTTGGGTCACAGGGGTTCTGGCAGCACCGGGTACTCAAGGGAGTTGGCTAGTGCAGCAGGAAATATAGTGCTCTAGAAGGGTACGACAACCAGTATTGGCCAGTACACTCCAGAATTCTTGACTGGAGAATTCCCCTGACAGAGAAGCCTGGAAGGCCACAGTCTACAGGGTCACAAAGTGTTGGACATGACCGAAGTGACTATGCATGCATAGATGCAAGATTTTGGGGGCCTGTGGCAGCTCTGCCCTAGTGAGTTGAGTGTGAAAGTAGCGCAGCTGCTTGGCTTGTAGGGGCCCTGGTGGCACAAAGTGTGCAGGGACATGGACTGCCACCACCCCAGGAGTTATGGCTCTAGCAGGGTCTTTTTTTTTGAGCTTCTTGTACCTGGCCTCTTTGGCCAGTCTTTCTCCATACCTCCGACCATTCAGGAATTTAGAGGATTCCCTTGCCTGTGGTCCTTCTCTGTTATTTGGCACATTAGGCACATAGAGGGCCCCCCTTGACTGGGGTCTTATTCTGTAGATTGGTGCATCAGGCACTTAAAGGGGCACCCTGGGTGGGGTCCTACTCTGTAGTTCAGCATGTCAGCTGTTTGATGGGCCAGCCTCTCTATTGTTCAGCTGCTGATGCTGGCGTGCAGGGGCAGAGAGAGGCTATGGTTATGGCTCCACCCCCTATGTGTGACTCAGAAGTATTGTCTTGCTTCCATGGTTGCCTGGCTTTCCTCTACAGGCATTTCCCACCACAGTCTTTTCTCTCACATCCCCTTGATCCGTCTCTCCATAGTCAACAGCAGCCCTTGCTCTGGGATTGCTCCACAATCCCTAAACTCCAGCTCCCTCCTACTGTGCTTACCAGGGGACCTGCAACCCTGTCTGGGATATGTATGGTATGCAGCAAGGACTGTCTGATTCTCATTCCATTTAGGCTGCCACAGATCAGCTGTTTCACTCTCAGTCTTAAATGTTTCTCCTCTGACCCAGACAGTTGCCCTGATGTGGGGATTGGACCCCTGCTTCAGTTTCCCCACTCCACCAAGGGCAGGCCCAGTCATACTAATAGTCCTGCTTTTCCCCCTAGTTTCTTCATCCTACCCAGTTTTGTGTGGTTCTATCTATTCTTTTCCACTAGTCAGGTATTCCTGTCAGCTCTCAGCTGGTGTATTGCATGCACTTCTGTGTCTGAAAGTGTATTCCTGATGTATCTGTGGAGAGAGATGTACTCCATGTCCACCTACTCTTCCACCATCTTGTTCTCTCTGAGTTGTTTTTAGATTACTATAGCTATCATGCTTCTTACCATTCATCACCTTCAGGTCTGCTGTACTGGTCTTGCATCTCATATATAAATAGATTTATGACTGCAAAATGGACGATAACAACTCCCTAGAAATTGTGAACTTCCAGAATGAAGTTGTGAGGAGTGCAAGGAACTTAGTGGACTGTCTCATCAGTGAAACAAACCATTTAAATGGTGAAAATTATTTTTGAAAAAGTTAAAGTCTGAAAACTTCCTTAAGGGCATATGGTAAATGGATAAAGATTTATTCAAAAAAATCAACTTTCATTAAGAACAGGGTACATCTCTGACCTTTGAACCATAACTCCCCCATTCTCTTCTCTACTCCAGCTAAGTGTGATGGAATCTCTGTTTTATGTTAATGTGGTCAAAAAAACAAGACTTCCACTTCCTCCAGCTCCCAGGTATGATTATGATTTCATCCCCAGAGGGATCAACCTTAGATATCTGTCATATCTTCCAGCTTTCTGTTGCAGTAGCTCTATTCCATGCTGGCATGGATAAAAAAGAGGAAATTAGCTCTCTTCTGTCATCTGACTCTCATTCAAGGAGCACAATGTCTACTTTAGTTGTAACTGGTTGAGAATACTTGGCTCCAACTGTTTCCACCCTAGCTTGTTCATACAGATTTTACACTAGAAGGGCAAGGTTGATAAAAACCGTGATACCATCCCCATCCTGTAGACTGTTCATAGAGAAATAATGGGAAATTGTTCACAGAAGGAAGCAGACTTTTGTCTCTCTTTTAGTTCCAGTGCAGTGACTCAGAAGCTCTGCTTAGAGAGAAAAGCAGACCGCAAAAGCTGAGAATTTCATAGCTTGCTCAAAAGCGGGGGATGACTTTATTTTGGAAAAGAGCACAAAGTTTATTCTTAATGGTTATGTTGAAAACAAGGAACATTTTGTTGCCGGGTAATTAAGAAGGGATTGTAGCTCCATGATACTATTAATATTAACAATAAGAATAGTGGTAAATCAGCTAGAAGTTTAATTGAGAGAACCAGGGAAAGAGGTAAGATAAATCCTCCTTTGGTCACTGCAAACTTCAGAGACTAGAGGCAAGCTGCCCTGCAAAAAGGGTTGAACTTTAATTGGATTAAACTCTGGAGCAATTGAGAAATACCCCAAGTGTGGCTAGGGGTAAGGAACCCACCTGCAAATGCAGGAGACCTAAGAGACACAGGTTTGATCTCTGGGTCATGAAGATCCCCTGGAGGAGGGCATGGCAACCCACTCTAGTATTCTAGCCTGGAGAATTCCATGGACAGAGGAACCTGGCAGGCTATAGTTCATAGGATCGCAAAGAGTTGGACACGGCTGAAGCGACTTTGCATGCACGCACCAGGACATTCTCAAACAAAATAAAATAATCATATACTGACTAACAGAAGCTATCAGATTGGCTTGATAAATAGAAGACCAGTCAGAAGTTTAGTGGATAAAATAAAGAGATTTTCTACAGTCTAAGAGAGCCTGGCTAAAGTGACAGCCATCTGTGGTGGTCTAAAGCATTGTTCACATACCCAAGACTGTTCTTTCCAAGAACACCATCAGAAGTTGCACAGTGTGGAAGCAGTGATATTTTCTTAACTCTTGCAGTGAAGTCACTAAATAAATATGCAAGCAAATAATATAAACAACAAGCCCTAGACTGGCAAGATTTATATCCAGAGATACTACAATATATTATCTAAAATATCTGTGTGTGTGTGTGTGTGTGTGTGCTCAGTCATGTCTAACTCTTTCACAACCCATGGACTGTAGTCCCCAGTTTCCTCTGACTATGGAATCTCCCAGACAAGAATACTGGAGTGGATTTCCATTTCCTGCTCCACATGATCTTCCTGACTTAGGAATCAAATCCACATCTGCACTGTCAGGTAAATTCTTTACTACTGTGCCGCCTAATCAAGAAAACAGATTATCAGACATATAAGGAAACATGAAAGTATGATGTGCATACAGTAAGTAAATAAAGAAGAGGAAAAAAGGAACAGCAGAAAATAGAAAGTTTGCATGAGGGAGTTCATGCATTGAACTGACAAGAAAAGGACTTTAAATAGTTATTTAACTAAGTACTTCAGATGGTACCAGAACAGTTTGGTTTTGAGGATTACTCATTCAGCAAAAGAGTGCTCCAGTTCCAACATTCTAAAAGTTGCAAGGAGAATTAACATTTAGCAGAGATCTGCAAATTGGCACGGTTAATCTCACAAAATTACAGAAAAATACATAAAACAGTAGGATAGAGTCAGAGTCAGACCCCAAACAGACATCTACGGTTGTTAAAAGGCTGAAAATCTGTAGCAGCAGATGTATTTGTATATTTGTCCTGTATTTTATTTTACCACATATGGTTCCATATTACCACTGAACATGATGATTGTAGTTCTGCTCATCTTGTTAGAGTTAAGGCAATAATGCCATTTATAAATTTTTTTTTTCACCTAGGTGTTCCGTTTATATTAAACTTTATACAATTTCCTATGACTTTAACTTGTCATAATGTTAGGCCATTGAAAGCATAAAATATCACAATAGAAGATTTTCATTTTATTTCTTCTGATAGACTCAGCATCAGAGTTTATGAAATTATGTGTATCTCCATTTTCCATCAGTTTCATTGAAAAGTTTTTAGGGCAGGTAGAATCTTACCTACAGACACACAGGTGGCTACATCCCCTAGAAATGTTGATCTCTCCAAGCTCTGATTTCAGATTCTTTTCTCCTGCACCTCCCACCCCACCCCCCACCCCTTGCCCTTGGACTCCCATCTGTAGCTTTCAGAGAAAAAGATACTTTGAAAAATAAGAACTAACAGTTGCCAAACAGGGGATCTAGCTTCAGGAAGCAATAGTTTTCACATTCAGAGGCTGTACAACCTTCTTTCCACTTGAGCAGAATAGGTAGTAAGGGGTTGAAAAAACAATGTACTGGTTGTTTATTTTTTTATATTTTTATTGATTTTTATTCTTGTATGATGAAAAGGATAGTACTCAAAAAGGCATTGGATTCTGGAAGTATTCTATCTTACTTGATAGATTTTAGTTGAGAAGCTTCTTTGGAGAGACTATTTATTTTAGCCATATCCCTTTGGTCTGTTATAACTCAAAACATTACTGTATTCACTTGTAATATATTAGAGTCATTGAAGACATCAACCTTGGACATGAACTTTCTGTGTGCCTCGTCTTCCATCAGTAAATTAATAGATTTGTGCAGAACTGGAACAGATCAAAAAATATTTTTAGCTTTTTTCTACATCCTCATAGTTAAGTAAAACTACCCAAACTTTGTAAATTTTGTCTTGTGTGAATCATGCTAGGCATTTTATTTGTTTATNTTAATAGTATATACATTTCTGTTATTGGCTAATATTTTAATGGGCTTTTCCTCCAGCAAACTGTGGCTTTCTGATATCACTACTATACTTATTAGTTGGAAAATAGTAGGAGGTAAGCTGTTCACTCTGGGAGTTGGTGATGGACAGGGAGGCCTGGCGTGCTGTGATTCATGGGATCGCAAAGAGTCGGACATGACTGAGTGACTGAACTGAACTGAACTGAAGCTGTTCATAACACATGGATGGACCTTATTTCTAGGGCCAAATCATACTTACAAAGATACTATAACATAAACAAAATCAATACTTTACATTTTATGGAAACTTACTCTGCAAATGATTCTTACACACATACTTTATTCGTAATCTTCTCTTTTCTCTATTTTTAGTAATGCTATATATGCTGCTATTTTGTCAAAGTGATTTTTGGAAAACTCTAGTGGCAGTGGACTCCTTAAGGGTGATTATTTATTTTACTTTCTTTTCTGATTTTTCTCATCTAATTAGAAATGAAGTTATCTATATTTAAATATGTATGTATGAACAAATTAGTGTCCATACTATATACCACATTATTTGTGTCAAGGTGAAAAACAGACTGCTTAAGGATAGAGCATGACTACAAGCTACTAGGAATGAGAAGGAAACAACATCTTGATCATGAGGAATGCTTGACACCATAGTCAGGCAGAGGACTGGGGCTCTTTGCTCTCTTCCTGCATGTCCAGACTGGATCATTGCCTCTTCAATTGCCTCTGCATGACAGTGTGACAGCAAAGCCAACCCAGCATGTTGCGATTAATGTTTAATTTCAACAATTCACTAGAGCCAGTACTGGAATAAACTGGATTACAACAGGTCCGGTGTAACCATCCCATCCCACCCCATTCGCTCTTTGTTCCTCCATACCTTGAATGTAAGACAAATAAAAAACAAGAGAGGAAAGATCTCAAGGAAAGCATGTAGAAGGAAGAGAAACAGAAAGTCCCTGAAGGGCAGAATTGTTGCTTACAGGTTAACAAAGAAGGGTGATTAAGCCCAGTTACAGTGCTCTGGGCTCTCTCCCTACAGTGACAGCATCTGTCAGGCCCTGGGCTTTGTCCCAATATGCAATACCTGGTACCAGCCAATTGAGTTGATTCCATTAGAGGAATACATCTTCAAAGGAAAAAAATAACACAGATCTAAGGCTGTATATTGTCACCCTGCTTATTTAGCTTATATGCAGAGTATATCATGAGAAACGCTGGACTGGAAGAAGCACAGGCTGGAATCAAGATTGCCAGGAGATGTATCAATAACCTCAGATATGCAGATGACACCACCCTTATGGCAGAAAGTGAAGATGAGCTAAAAAGCCTCTTGATGAAAGTGAAAGTGGAGAGCGAAAAATTTGGCTTAAAGCTCAACATTCAGAAAACGAAGATCATGGCATTTGGTCCCATCACTTCATGGGAAATAGATGGGGAAACAGTGGAAACAGTGTCAGACTTTATTTTTTGGGGCTCCAAAATCACTGCAGATGGTGACTGCAGCCATGAAATTAAAAGATGCTTTCTCCTTGGCAGGAAAGTTTTGACCAACCTAGATAGCATATTTAAAAGCAGAGATATTACTTTGCCAACAAAGGTCCGTCTAGTCAAGGCTATGGTTTTTCCTGTGGTCATGTATGGATGTGAGAGTTGGACTGTGAAGAAAGCTGAGCGCCGAAGAATTGATGCTTTTGAAGTATGGTGTTGGAGAAGACTCTTGAGAGTCCTTTGGACTGCGAGGAGATCCAACCAGTCCATTCTGAAGGAGATCAACCCTGGGATTTCTTTGGAGGGAATGATGCTAAAGCTGAAACTCCAGTACGTTGGCCACCTCATGCGAAGATTTGACTCATTGGAAAAGACTCTGATGCTGGGAGGGATTGGGGGCAGGAGGAGAAGTGGACGACAGAGGATTAGATGGCTGGAAGGCATCACTGACTCGATGGACATGAGTCTGAGTGAACTCCGGGAGTTGGTGTTGGACAGGGATGCCTTGCATGCTGCAATTCATGGGGTCGCAAAGAGTCGAACACGACAGTGACTAAACTGAATTGACCTGAAGGTGCTCACTATTGATCAAGGAAAGATAACAAGGAGAGAGAAAGTGAAAGAAGAATTGAGACTGATGAAGGAAGAAGTGTTGGGACAAGAAAGGTACAGAAATGCACATGTGCTGGGAAGATAAAATATGGGGACCAACTGAGAGGAGGGTAGATTAATGGAGGTATAAAAAGGGAGAGACATTGATGAAGTAAAGAAAAAGTAAAAATAGACAAATGTCATGATTGCATATAACATGAGAATATTACAATTAATTTTCTCTAATCATATCTTTCTGTTCACTAGGACCCTGGATATAAGCATATACTGTCATCTTATCAGTACACTTTAAAGTATTCATTTACTCTTCAGAAATTTTAAAAAAGATAATTTCTACTCAGAGAATTATATACTTTTATATTTAAAATGCATCATCTAATTTTAGGTAAAACCTCACTTGCTGTTGAAATTCTAAAAAGTTTACACTAATGTATGATTGACTAAGTATATGTTTTTAAAAATAAATGATTTTAAATGTGAAATTAACTTTTTAAACATCACTATTTCTGTCATTTACAAACAGAGACTAAAAGTGCTTTTGACATTTCAAAGTTGTCAGATTGTCTTATCCTGTTTTTTAGATAGATAAATGCTACTTAGTTCATAACTATTAGAGTCTACATTTAAAGTAAGTATTCATAGCATTGCACTAAACACTTTTTCTTTCTCAAACAAAAACAAGTTTTAAGTTCTAATAGGTTTTAAAATCTAACAATATTCGGTGAGAATATTATAGCAGATTGCTTTATTATTCCCTATTCCTTACCCTTTTCTGTATTCCAGCCTTCTGCTCTGTCATTACTGTATACAGTTCCTCCAGCTACAGGCAGAATATATTCCCTGTCCTTGTTAATTCTGGGTTTGACCATGTCACTTACTCTAGCCAATGGGATATGAGCAGAAGTGCCCATTTCAATTCTATGTCTTGGAGAAGTCATATGTTTCTGCTGATCTCTTCCACACTGCTGTCATGGCTTGCATGCATTGGCTCAAGGAAAATGAGAGTCATGCAGAGGTAAATCTGGAACAACCTGAACACAAACTATACCCAACAATCCTGGCTGATGAGGAATTCAGAGAACTTTGGTAACTGTGATGAAGATTGTCCATTAAATTTCTACTTAATCATAAGGTATTAAACCCAATTCCCTTAAGGTAAAGAGCAAGGGAAGGGTGGTCACTATCATAACATCTGTCCAAAAGGTATTTAATGCACTAGTTATAACTAGAAATAGCATTAATAATTCATACAAAATATTTTCTTAGAATTACAAAAATTCTCTATATTCATGGCCACTGTATTTTCCCCTTATTTCTAATTTTTTAAAATCTGTTATTTTTTCTTTTTCTCTCTCATTTTCCCCCTTCCTTGTATTTCCCATAAAACTGTTTATTTTATTGGAATTTCTTAAGAAATAAATTTTAATTATTGATTTTACAGATTTTNTCTTCTGTGTATCTTGCCACCTCTTCTTAAACTTTTCTTTTTCTGTTAGGTCCTTATTCTATTGTTTATCATGTTCATCTTTGCATGAAATATTTCCTTGATATCTCCAATTTTCTTGCAGAGAACTCTAGTCTTTCCCATTCCTCCCCTGCCTCTGTTTTTTTGCATTGTTTAAGAAGGCCTTCTTATATCTCCTTGCTATTCTCTGGAGTTCTGCATTCAGTCGAGTATAATTTCCCTTTCTCCCTTGCCTTTCAGTTTTCTTCTTTACTCAGCTATTTTTTGTTATACTTGCATAAATCAGCACATCCTTTTACTCCTGGAAAAATATGGGAACCTTTACATGTTAGCGCTCTGTTATCTCCTTTTAATCATTCATAATCTAATCATTTGCATATATCATGGATCATTTTATACCATTTTTAATATTGTTATTTTTTGTACTGAAACTGCCCAAATTATTCAATGTTTATTTAGCTATATCGACTTGTTTATAGTATCTTTACCCTCCTTGTTGCAAACAGACACTAAGGAGGTCCACTTGATCCTTCTCTTTAGGTATTCAAATGTTCTCTGCAGGAGTGTCTTACATCTATCTCTTGGGAAATGTCAAAGACGATGGGATGGATGTGACTCTATTTGGTTATGTTATATAAAACTATAATGCCCATATTTTAATGTGATACACATCATTGCTGGTTTAGAAGAAGCAAGCAACCTTTTAGAAAGCTCCTACAGCCACTGATGGAGGGTCGTTTTTGAGAAACACCAGCAAGAATGTGAGGCCCTCAATTTGACAACATCCACATGAGTTTGGAAAAGAATGTCATATTAGGTGAGCTTACAGATGAGGAACGAGTCCTGGTCAGCTCCTTGATTATCTTTTTGAGACTGTGAAACGGAGGACTCAGTTAATCTATGCACAGACTCCGGACTCACAGAAGCTGTGAGATAAAAATTGTATTGTTTTGGGCTTCTAAATTTGTGATAACTTCATCATGCAGCAATAGATAATGCACTCTTATCAGTGTATTTTTTAATCAGAAATTATATCACATCAATTTATAATATTTCTCTTTATTTAAAATTTACTTCACAGTTCTACTCAGTATGATATTAATATCATTTCTTCCTTTCTGTATCACTTTTTATGTTTTGTTTATGCATCTCTTGCAAAAGACTCCTTTCTCCTGGTTTTAATTTTCTTCTCACTGAGACACATTCCTTATTAGTTCTTTGATTGAGATTTTATTTGTAATCTTTTATATTTATCTAGTGGGGTTTCCTGCATGGCTCAGCAGTAAAGAATCTGCCTACAATGCAGGAGGCACAGGGGATGTGGTTTTGATCTCTGAGTCGGGAAGATACCCTGGAGAAGGAAACAGCAACCCACGCCAATATTCTTGCCTGAAAAATCCCATAGAGGAGCCTGGTAGACAGTAGTCCAGAGGCTTGCAAAGAGTAGGACTTGACTCAGTAACTGAACATGAATATTTATCTAATAGTGTTCACGTTTTACCCCCATTCTTAAATAATAGCTTAAGTGGTTATTAAAATGATAAGTTAATAGGTATTTCCCCTCAGTACTTGAAGATATTATTTTATTGCTTCTAGCCTATCATTACTTATAATAAGATTTCTGTAAATTATTGTTTTGTATAGATAGAATAAATCTTCTATTGCTTTCTTTTTTAAAGACAAGTATTGAGATTGAGCTATAATTTTCATACAGTAAATTATTATAATGAAATTTTAGAGCATAAATCAATGAACTTTGAAACATACATAGTTATGGAAACACCATCACAATCATCATGGAGAATGTGTCTATTAATCCAAAAATGTTTTCATGTCCATTGAAGTCAAGTTTCCCTTTCCTTTACCCACCTCAAGGATTATTTGACTTTTTGTTCCTTTATTTTGGCTTTTCTTGTATGACATATAAACAGAATCACTATACAGATTATTTGTGTGGCTTCTTTCACTTAGCAGAAAATTTTTGAAATTCATTTACAGTGGTGCAAGTATCAATAGATCATTTATTTTTACTTACCAGTAGTATTTCAGTTGCATGGAAAAATCACTGTATGTTTATTTATCCCCTGATAATCGACATTTGAATTGTTTTAGCCACTGACAAACATAAATAAACCTGCTGTAAACATTATTCACCTAAGAGTCTTTGTGTAGATATATTTTTATATTTCATGGGTAAAATATATTTATATATATTTCATATATATTTTAGTGGGTCTTTTGATAACTGTGTGTTTAACTAGATAACTATCAATGCTTCAAAATATTTTTCAAGGGGCTTTATCATTTTGCATCCTCTCTAATATACAAGAACTCTTCTCTGAATTCTTTCTAGCACTTGATTAACAGAATATGTGTATGAGTATGTGTGTGTGTGTATTTATGTATTGCCCTTCAGTAGGTATAGAGTGCAAATCTATTGCGGTTTCAGTTTGCATTTCCTTAAGAATTAATGATTATGAGCACATTTCATGAATTTATTTGCTAACTGTAGTTTCTGTTATAATGTGTACTTTTAGATCTTTCATCCTTTATTTATTTGTGCTGTTTGTATTTT
>SJYQ01001969.1:479160-503153 GCA_006410935.1 Redunca redunca
AGTCTATGGTTTATCTTTTCATTTTCTTAGAAGTGTTTTATAAAGAGAATATTTTAGTTTTAATGAAGTTCAATTTATCATCTTTTTACTTTTATGGTTTGTGCATTTTGTGTCCTATCTAGGAAACCTTTGCTTAATAGGCCACAAAATTTTATCCTATACTTTCTTCTAGTTAGTTTTATAGTTGCAACTCATGAATTTAGGTTTATGTTCCATTTCAAGTTAATTTCTGTTTATGATGTAAAGTAAAGGATAAAGTGTTTTTGTTTTTTCACTGTATAAATGCCCATTTGTTTAAGCATCACTTAGACTATCTTCTTCATTGAATTACTTTGGCATCTTCTAAATTTGGCTATATATAAATACATGTGTATGTGTGCTAATTTCTAGATTTATTCTATTGACTTATACATTTATCCTTATTTTAATTGTAAGCTATGTTGCTTGTTGTGAATTTATAGTCATATTTGTAATTATGTAGTACAAATTTTTTAACTTTGTTCTTTTTTGTCAAAATTAATTGTCTACTCTAGAAATCTGCAAAAGGATTGAATTTGAATTCTAAGCGCAAGCTTCCCAAATCCCTAACTGACTGTCTGTGTATAAATGTTTTCCTTGAATCACAAATTCAAAGATTTCATTAAAATATATAAAGAATTTGTGTAGTGAGCAAAGCTGGAAGTAGAATTGTGTACCTCTCCATTCTCTGCTTCCATCAAGTAAAGAGTACCTCAGCCAACTTTGAAGAAATAAATGAGTATCAACACAAAACCATTTAACTATTCTCATGAGAAGTTTTATAGAAAAACTAAATAGAATCTTAGAATTCAAAGTGGCCTGAGCTCATCTACTCCAGTTTTTACTTAAAGCAAAAGTACCCTCTTTGATATTTTAATAGATGATTTGGGAATTTGCTTAGGACATTTAATATTTTGTAACATTTGTTGTTTTGTCACTAAGTCCTGTCCAACTTTCTGTGACCCATGGACTGCAGCACACCAAGCTTCCCTGTCCTTCACTATCTCCTGGAGTTTGCTCAAACTCACATCCATTGAGTCAGTGATGCCATCTCACTATCTCATCCTTTGTAGTCCACTTCTCCTCCTGCCCTCAATCTTTCCCAGCATCAGAGACTTTTCCAATGAGCAGCTTTTCACATCAGGTGGCCAAAGTATTTTGTAACAGTGATTCCTCCATTTAAGTCAGCTCTAATTGTAGAAAAGCTCTACCTCTCACTTCTCTGGTGGCTCAGAGGGTGTCTGCAATGTGGGAGACCTGGGTTCAATCCCTGGGTTCGATCCCTGGGTTGGGAAGATCCCCTGGAGAAGGAAATGGCAACCCACTCCAGTACTCTTGCCTGGAAAATCCCATGGACAGAGAAGCCTGGTGGGCTACAGGCCATTAGGTCGCAGAGTTGGACACAACTGAACAACTTCACTTTAATCCTTTTATTTTAGTTAGAAAACTGCTTTCCTGAAATTTTCAACTTGTATCACTGTATGGAAAAACTCTAATAATCCTTTTCCTGAATGACAGCTCTTAAAATATTTGAAAGCAGCTATTACATCTCCAGTAAGCTCTTTTTCAACCTCATACAACTTTATTATATTTCTTTGTTTGCTAACATTTCCTATTCCTACTCCATCTTTTCTGCATGTGCTCCAATTTGCTCAAATGAAACACTCAGATGTGAACTCCAGCTGGAGTCAGATCAATGCAAAGTGCTTCTAAGAGTAGTGAAAAAACCTCATTTCTTCATTGGAACTGGATAGATTATTCAGAAAATGAGACTAACAAAATAAAAGCACCCTTAAGAGAAAGCGTTTCTCAGAGCAACTCTGCAACTTCTCTGTGTTGTAAACTTGGACTATTGTTTGTAACATTTTGAGGTATTTGGACTTGATCACAGTTTATTAATCATATTATTTTACTGATTCTCTGTAGCAATGTACCTTATAAAGTACATACACTCCAGTGCTCGTAGCAGCATTGTTTACAATAGCCAAGATATGAAAGCAACCTAAGTGTCTATCAACAGACACAAAAATAAAGATGTGGTGTGTATGTACATATGTGTGCTCTGTCACTCAGTTGTGTCTGACTGTAGCCCACCAGGCTCCTCTGTTTGTGGAATTTTCCAGGCAAGAATACTGGAGTAGGTTGCCATTTCCTCCTCCAGGGGATCTTCCCCATCCAAGGATTGAGCCTATGTCTCTTGCATTGGCAGGTGAATTCTTTACCACTGTGCCACCTGGGAAGCCCCATTTATGTGTATGTGTAATGCTATATTGTTTTCCTGTGGTGCTATAACAAATTACCATAGACTTAGTGGCTTAAGGAGCTTCCCTTGTGGCTCAAACAGTAAAGAATCCTGGGTTGGAAAGATTCCCTGGAGAAGGGAATGGCAGTCCACTCCAGTACTNAGAAAGGAAGAGGTGGGTATGGTGGGAGGAATGGGTAAGGCAGAGCTGTATGATGAAAGATGGAAACTAACTTTTTGCTGGTGAGCATATTGTATACAAAAATAGAAATTAATGTTGTATATATATAATACATTATATAATTCATTATATAATGAAACTTATATAATGTTATAAACCAAAATACCTCAATTTAAAAAAATAACAAAAAACAAGCAAATACTGGAACACAAATTCTCAGGATGGAGAATACACTGATGGGCAGGGGGATCTGAGAAGAGAGGGAACATAGGATCTCTGAGGCTCTGGAAGGTGGAAAACTCCCAGCATGTTGAAGAAAGTAGTATAGTTATAGGTGGTTGCATGGAGGTCCTAAGGAGATGTTCCGGAGATAAATTCAAAGCATCTCCTTTGATCTGTCTGATTGAACCCAAGTTGCAAACGTGAAAGATGCCTCAGATCTTAGTATATATCATGCAGCCAAAGATGAGTCACCTCTCCCTCATGCTTATAAGAGCCTGAAATGTATATATACTCATGGAGCAGGAATGAAATACATATTTCAGTCTTCATTAATACATTTTAAAATTGAATCTAAGTGAATAGCTTGGGTTTAGTTAAGTTTTAACCATCTGACAATATTGGGGTTCATGAAATAAATGTATCCTGTTAGAGGAAAATTAAGTTATAATAGAAAACTTGAGTTGATAGCTTCTGAAATTTGTCACAGCAAACAATAAGCTAGATTTTAAAAGAATTACAGCATGAACATACTGTCCTTGACAAGACTTTGCTAAATCCTTTTTACTAAATGGGAAGTCTTGTCCTTGACAAGACTTTACTAAATCCTTTTCATTTAAATGGGAAGTCTCTTTATGTTCTTAGAAAAACACTTAGGAAAACATCAAATAAATAGCCCTTCACAAGAAGATATACTCATTCTTTACTAAACCCACAGTCATAACCAGAAACTGAGAAATTCATTTAAAAATATTCTGAACTGCTTAAAATATAATCCTGTATTTCTTCATATTGACATTTCAAATTGTTAAGCTTAGACTTTTCCAAAGTTAAAGTAATCAACTGCTTGTTTCTTCTGTTTATAACCATGTACACACTTGCACTAACTAATAACCTTTGTGTTGGAATGAAAGATTAAACACTCATTTAGTTTAACTTAGGTTCCATTTGTTTTCAATTAAGAAGAGAAAATCCTTTCAAGAACAATAGGTTATTTATATTTATGGTGCTTCATTTATAAAACCAAATAAGATTTTAGTGTTTATAGTCATAAATGTTATTGAAATTAAATTGTATTAAATGAATGAGTTCAATAAAAAATGAAAATAATTTAAGAGGTAAAAAATTAATTTAGATGACGTTATGGCAGTCCACTCAAGTATTCTTGCCTGGAAAATCCCGTGGATAGAGGAGGCTGGCAGGCTACATTCCATGGGGTTGCAAGGGTCAGACATGACAGCAACTAAACCACCACCACCACCATTATCCTATAGTTATAATCTAAAGTTTGGAAGCAGTAAGAGTTTACAAATATTGTAGGGAATTAGCTTCTTTTATTTAATTCATATTAGACAAGTATCTTTGTTAAATTCTATGTCATCCTCTATAGCACACACACACACATACACATACACACACACATTAATTAATAGCTGTAAATCTACCAAAAGTTTATTTTTCTGCCAGAGATTGCCACTGACAAATAATATTTCAAACTATGCATATAAACCTACGGTGCTTTAAAAATGAGTGATAGGCAGAATGATTCATACACACACACACACACACACACACACACACACAACCCCTCACCCTCCCCACCAAGATGTGGATATTCTAATCCCTGAAACCAGAAATTGACTGCATTACTTTAAATGGTAGAAGAGACTTTGCACACACAATAAAGGTTAAGCACCTTGAGATAAAAAGATTATCCTGGATTATCTGGGTGGACTCACTCTAATCATATGAGTCCTTTAAAGCAAGGAACTTTCTTGGGTGTAGTCAGAAAAAGATGGGACCAAAGAAAAAAAAGTTAGAGATTCAGCTTTATCAGCCTTAAAGATGGAGGAAGGGAGCTACAAGCCAAGAAATGCATGCATGCTGCTGCTGCTGCTGCTGCTAAGTCGCTTCCGTCATGTCTGATTCTGTGCAACCCCATAGACGGCTGTCCACCAGGCTCCCTGATCCCTGGGATTCTCTAGGCAAGACCACTGGAGTGGGTTGCCATTTCCTTCTCCAATGCACGAAAGTGAAAAGAGTCATGTCCAACTCTTAGCGACCCCATGGACTGCTGTCTACCAGGCTCCTCTGTCCATAGGATTTTCCAGGCAACAGTACTGCAATGGGTTGCCATTGCCTTCTCTGCAAGAAATGAATACAGCCTCTAGAAACTGAAAAAGACAAGGAAATGGATTCTTCCCCAGAGCCTAGTAACACTTCAGTTTTAGTCCAGTGAGAACTTTATCAGACTTATGACATATAGAACTGTAACATATAATTGTGTTGTTTTAAGCCACTAAATTCATGGTAGTCATTTGTTATAGCAGCAATAGCAAACTAATACAAGATACCATATTTCCAGCAGAAATCTCATTTTTAAAATTGGGACAAACTTTATAGGATCTTTAATCATTTGCATGCTCCTTAGAAGAAAAGCTATGACCAACCTAGACAGAATATTAGAAGGCAGAGACATTAATTTGCCAAAAAAGGTCTGTCTAGTCAAAGCTATGGTTTTTCCAGGAGTCATGTATGGATGTGAGAGTTGGACTATAAAGAAAGCTGAATGTGAAAGAATTGATGCTTTTGAACTGTAGTGTTGGAGAAGGATCTTGAGAGTCCCTTGGGCTGCCAGGAGGTCCAACCAGTCCATCCTAAAGGAAATCAGTCCTGAATGTCCATTGGAAGGACTGATGCTGAAGCTGAAGCTCCAATACTTTGGCCACCTGATATGAAGAACTGACTCATTGGAAAAGACCCTGATGCTGGGAAAGATTGAAGCTGGGATGACAGAGGATGAGATGGTTGGATGGCATCACCAACATTATAGACATGAGTTTGAATAAACTCCAGGAGTTGGTGATGGACAGGGAAGCATGACATGCTGCAGTGCATGGGGCTCCAAAGAGTCAGACAGCACTGAGTGACTGAACTTAACTGAATCATTTGCACTACCCTGATGGAACTTTTTTAAGTGAGAGAAGAAGGCTATACTAGTTTTCACAAACTAGTACATTTTTCTTGTTGTGTTTTAGAAAATCAAATATTTATGTATTCAGCACAAATATTCATTAACATTGATAATCAAAACTCCTCAAACTACCATATTTAGCATGCCATGCACACTATTAAATTTCCCTGTGAGAAGATTCTGCATATACAGTCCTAATCTAAACCAAATGCCCCTTGGAGACTGATCTCTTTTAAACAGAAAATTTCTCAGGAGATTGAAAAATGCATATTATAATTATAGAATCTTAATTTTCACTCAAAATATGGCAATTTCAGGCTCATGGATTCCAACTTTGGCAATTAAACAATGCATAGAAAAGGGAAAAGGGGTTACTAATGTTCTTTCTTTTGTATAAAGAGACTTCAATAGCATCTAAAATATCACTTTTGTCTAAGTCTTTACTCTCCCTACATTTTGATTTTGGGATTGTGAATAAAATCATATTCCTGAAAAATCATTGCAAATAATGTTATTTAAAGGAGTCTTTCATAAACTTCCTTCAAATTTTAGTTGCATAAGTTAAGTCAATGAATAAAACACTGTCAAGGCACAGATGAACTGAAGATTACAATTGGGTCTGCTATTTTAAAATCAGTAACTTAAATGCATATGGATAAAAATCTTACACATGATCCAAAAGTAACTGCCACTGATGCAATTAATCTGATATAGGCATGTAGAAAGTACAATATTTGTAAAAATGCTAATTGTTTAACATCACTAAGGACAGTTTTTCACAACATTGAAGTTCCAAGATTTTTTTTTTTTAAACCTACTTTAGTATTAGGCAAACATTATAAAAATTAAACTTTGTCATTTTCATGAAGTGTTCAAACCATGGAAATTTATGATTCAAAGTCATGTAACTAACTGAGATTTAAAGAAAATGTGAAAAACATATGTCTGTCAATGTATATCTGTATTCATACACTGATAGATATAAGTATGTAAATAAACAGTTTCAGATATGTTGATATAGATATATAGCTTATAATCACAAAATGCTGGAATTGACACATGTGCTGTCTTTCTTAAATATCATCCATCTTCTTTAATTTTGTTTTCCATTTTTATATAGAAAACAATTTTATTACATGATCTTTAATTAATACTGATATTTGTGAATAATTACTAAAAACACTCTCCTACATTTTTCATCAATTGATAATTTTCATGAGCATGCATAATAAATACTTGTATCTCTAAAATATACAAAAAATATGTTTTTTAAATAACATATTTACCTTTTAAAAATCAGGATCTCCCCCATTTTGCTCTGTTTCTGTGCATTTTACCCATGACATATATAATTATAAAGAAGAGTGTTCAGTCACTAAGTCATGTCCAACTCTTTGTGATCCCGTGGACTGTAGCATCCCAGGCTCCTCTGTCCTCCACTATCTCCTGGAGTTTACTCAAATTCATATCCATTGAGCTGGTGATGCCATCCAACCATCTCATCCTCTGTTGCCCCCTTCTCCTCCCTCCCTCAATCTTTCCCAGCATCAGGGCCTTTTCCAATGAGTTGGCTCTTCACATCAGGTGGCCAAAGTATTGGAGCTTCATCTTCAGCATCAGTCCTCCCAATGAATATTCAGGATTGATTTCCTTTAAGATGGACTGGTTTGATCCCCTTGGTGTTTAAGGGACTCTCAAGAGTCTTCAACAGTCCATGATTTGAAAGCATTAATTCTTTATCACTCAGCCTTCTTTATGGTCCACTCTCTCATCTGTACATGACTATTGGAAAAACCATTGCTTTGACTATATGGGCCTTTGTCGGAAAACTAATGTCTCTGCTTTTAATATGCTGTCTAGGTTTGTCATAGCTTTCCTTGCAAGGAACAAGCTTCTTTTAATTTCATGGCTACGGTCACCATGCACAGTGATTTTGGAGTCCAAGAAAATAAAATCTGTCATGCCATAATCTTAGTTTTTTTTATGTTGTGTTTTTAGCCAGCTTTTTCACTCTCCTCTTTCACCCTCATCAAAGGATCTTTAATTCTTTTCATTTTCTGCCATTAGAGTGGTATCATCTGCATATTTGAGGTTGCTGACATTTCTTCTGGCAATCTTGAACCTAGGTTGTGATAAGCAAGTAACAATATACAGCCTTGTTGTACTTTGTACTCTTTTCACAGTTTTGTCCAGTCAGTTGTTCTGGGTTTGGTTCTAACTGTTGCTTCTTGACCTGTGTTTTTCAGGACACAGGTAAGGTAGTCTGGTACTTCAATCTCTAAAAATTTTCCACAGTTTGTTGTGATCCATACAAAGGTTTGAGTGTAGTCAGTGAAGCAGAAGTGTATGTTTTTCTGGAACTCTCTTGCTTTTTCCATGAGCCAACAAATGTTGGCTGTTTGATCTCTGGTTCCTTTGCCTGTTCTAAATTCAGCTTGTACATCTGGAAGTTCTTGGTTTACATGCTGCTGAAGCATAGCTTGAAGGATTTTGAGCATAACGTTGCTGTTGTGTGAAATGAGCACAATTGTATGGTAGTTCGAAAATTCTGTGCCATTGCCTTTCTTTGGGACTGGAATGAAAACTGATCTTTTCCAATTGTGGCCACTGTCTGGTTTTCCAAATTTGCTGGCTTATTGAATGCAATACTTTAACAGCATCATCTTTTAAGATTTTAAATATCTCAGCTGGAAATCTGTCACCTCCACTATCTTTGTTTGCAGTAATGTTTCCTAAAACCCACTTAACTTCATACTCCAGGATATCTGGCTCTAGGAGAGTGACCACACCATCATGATTATCTTGGTCGTTAAGACTTTTTTGTATAGTTCAGACTTTCCTGGTGGCTCAAATGGTAAAGTGTCTGTCTACAATGTGGGAGACCTGGATTTTTCCCTGGGTCAGGAAGATTCCCTGGAGAAGGAAATGAAAATCCACTCCAATACTCTTGCCTGGAAAATCCCATGGACAGAGGAGCCTGGTAGGAGCCATGGGATCACAAAGAGTCAGACACAACTGAGCAACTTCACTTTCACTTTCTGTGTATTCTTGCCATCTCTTCCTAATCTCTTCTACTTCTGTTAGGTTCTTACTGTTTTCCGTCCTTTATTGTTCCCACCTTTGCATAAAATATTCTCTTGATAGCTCCAGTTTTCTTGTAGAAATCTCTAGTCTTTCTCATTCTATTGTTCTTCTTTCTTTTCTTTTTTTTTTTTTGACCTATTTATTGTTCATTTAAGAAGGCCTTCTTTTCTCTTCTTTATATTCTCTGGAACTCTGCATTCAGTTAGGTATATCTTTCTTGTTGCCCCTTGCTTTTCACTTCTTTTCTTTCCTAAGCTATTTGTAAAGCCTCTTCAGGCAATCACTTTGCCTTTTTGCATTTCTTTATCTTTGGGAAGGTTTTGGTCAGTTCCTCCCATACAACGTTATGAATCTCTTTCCATAGTTCTTCAGGTACTCTGTCTACCAGATCCAATCCTTTGAATCTCTTTGTCTCTTTTACTATATAATCATAAAGAATTTGGATTAGGTTATACCTGAGTTGGAGAAGGAAATGGCAACCCACTCCAGTGTTCTTGCCTGGAGAATCCTAGGGACAGGGGAGCCTGGTGGGCTGCCGTTTATGCGGTTGCCCAGAGTCGGACACGACTGAAGTGACTTAGCAGCAGTAGCAGTAGCATACCTGAATAGTCTCGTAGCTTCCCCTACTTTCTTCAATTTAAATCTGAATTTGGCAATAAGGAGTTCATGATCTGAGCCACAGTCAGCTCCTGATCTTGTTTTTGCTGACTGTATAAAGTATCTCCATCTTTGGATGCAATGAATATAATCAATCTGATTTCAAAACTGACCATCTGGTGATGTCCACGTGTAGAGTCTTCCCTTGTGTTTCTGGAAGAGGGTGTTTGCTATGACCAATGTGTTCTCTTGGCAAAACTCTCTTAGACTTTGTCCTGTTTCATTCTGTACTCCAAAGCCAAACTTGCCTGTTACTCCAGGTATCTCCTGGCTTCCCACTTTTGCATTCCATTCCCTGGTGAGGAAGAAGATATCTTTTTTTTTTCTTTTTTCTTTTTTGATGTTAGTTCTAGAAACTGTTGTAGGTCTTCACAGAGCTGTTCAATTTCAGCTTCTTCAGAGTCAGTGTTTGGGGAGTAGAGTTGGATAACTGGATGTTGAATGGTTTGCTTTGGAAAGGAGACCAGATCATTCTGTTATTTGGGGGTTACATCCAAGTACTGCATTTTGGACTCTTTTGTTGACTATGAGGGTTAATCCATTTCTTTTAAGAGATCCTTCACGGTAGTAGATGTAATGTTCATCTGAATTAAATATGCCCATTCTCATCCATTTTAGTTCACTGATTACTAAGATGTCATGGAGAAGGCAATGGCAACCCACTCCAGTACTCTTGCCTGGCAAATCCCATGGACAGAGGAGCCTGGTAGGCTGCAGTCCATGGGGTTGCTAGGAGTTGGACAGGATTGATCGAGTTCACTTTCACTTTTCACTTTCCACTCTCATGCATTGGAGAAGGAAATGGCAACCCACTCCAGTGTTCTTGCCTGGAGAATCCCAGGGACGGGGGAGCCTGGTGGGCTGCTGTCTATGGGGTCGCACAGAATCGGACACGACTGAAGCAACTTAGCAGCAGCAGCAGCAGCAGCAAGATGTCAATATTCAATCTTGCCATCTCCTGTTTGACCATATCCAATTTACCTTGATTCATGGACCTAATATTCCAGATTCCTATGCAATAATGTTCTTTATAGCATCAGACTTTACTTTCACTACCATACACATGCTCAACTAAGGATTGTTCCTGGTTCAGTTCAGCCACTTCTTTTTTTCTGAAGCTATTAGTAACTTCCCTCCATCTTTTCACAATAGTTGTATTGACATCTTCCTAACCTGGGGGACCCATCTTCCGGTGTCATATCTTTTTGCCTTTTTGTACTGTTCATGGGGTTTCCCAGGCAAGAGTACTGGAGTGTGTTTGCCTTTTTCTCCTCCAGTGGGCTGTGTTTTGTCAGAAATCTTCACTATGTTGTCCTGTCCATCTTGACTGGCTCTGCATGGCATGGCTCATGGCTTCACTGAGTTATATGATCCCCTTTGCTATGACAAGGCTATAATCCATGAAGGGGATTAAGGGGAATAAATGACATTTAAAGTAGAGATCAAATGGCCCAAAGATGAGAAGCAGATATGTCACACGACGTGTCAATCCCAGTTTTGCCTACCCCCGTACATCCTTCCTACCCTTACTGACTCCCTCCCATAATAGTCACCTAAATCATGAAGCCAGTCAGTCTATGTAGTCTACTTCTAATTAACCCTATACCCTTAAAAAAGTTGAGAAAGCTTAACACTTTGATTACAAATTTTTTATCCTAGCTCAGTGCCTTCCAGAATGAAATGTGGAAAGGGCAACCCAAGAGGCACTGATAAAGTGAAATTAAATATTAGATTTTACTTATATTTTCATATTTTTTTATTATTTTAAAATTTCAATTTCTTTGCATGTGTTATATATGTGTATATATATGTTTTATATATAATTTAAATATTGTAAGAATAAATAAGAAAGATATAGTTTCCTTAAAACTGTGGGTGATAGAAGTCTGCGATCAATAAATTTGGAGGAAATTGTCCTGATGGAGTGTCATGGGGAGAGTGTCTGGCTTTATTAATTAATTGCTGACACAGTGTTCTCAGAAGTGGATTCTGACTTCTGTTCTCCTTATCTAAATTCACTTTATACCTACAGCTGCTTTAAACTTAACCCAAAATACCCAGTTCTATCCTGATTTTTCAGAGATTCCTTAAACTAGGTTTAGTATTTTTTTTAATCAAAAGAGCCAAGTAATGTCTTACTGGCCGTATGTTTACTATCATAACTGCTCTACTTTGTAAACTCTGGTACTGCAATGTTAAAACAGCTATAGACAACATATCAATGAATGGACCTGGCTGTGACCCAGTAATACTTTATTTACACAAACAAGTGTCAGGACAGATATGCTTGACAGGCTGTAGCTTTTCAACCCTTGCTTTAGACACTAACATCCACTTGAGTTTTCCACATTATTGATTGAAGTTGTTTTAAGAATGCTCACCTTTCTTTCTATTGTTAGAATTTTCTCAACTGTTGCCTGGGTATTAATAGTTCTGATAAATGCACATTTACCATGTTATAAATTGTTTTTAAAAAATATCATCCTGTTCAGATGGGAATGTGGGAATACTATATCTGGTGAAGATGATGATAACCAAGGAAAAACATTTTTTTTTATATCCTTATTGTTTCCTTGTCTATACCCAGAAGACTTCGAAACTTGACTAGAAGTCTGGAGGGAGTAGGGTGCAGTGTGCTTTGAGAGTGTCTAATTGTATAAAGAAAGGATGAAAGAATGGCGGGAAATAGTGGGAAAGGGGAAAAATGGAGGGAATGGCAAGAAAGGGGGAAAACAAAGATCTCTCAAAAGTCAAAGACCAAATCCCTTACATATAACTTTGTCCTTCTACTATGACATTTTGAAGAAATTATAACTAGTGTAAAAGCTTAGACTTTGGATAAATGATTGCCTGTATTTTTTATCTTTCTATTTAAAATCTATCCTGTAACTAACCTCCTCAAAACTTCTTCTGAGAATGCTAAGAAGACATATATTAGTTGTCTCAATATTAAATGAAGCTTTCCAAGCATTATTTTGAGTCCTTAAGGGCCATGCATGTGTGCATGCCAAGTCACTTCAGTTGTGTCTGACTCTTTGCAGCCCTAGGATCATAGCCTGCCAGGCTCCTCTGTCCATGGCATTCTCCAGGCAAGAATATTGGAGTGAGTTGCCATGCCTTCCTCTAGTGGATCTTCCTGACTGAGGGATCAAGCCCACTGCTCTTACATCTCCTGCACTCGCAAGCAAGTTCTTTATTACTATACCACCTGGAAGCCCCTTAAAGGCTATACCCTAAAAATAATAGCCAAAATTTCTGTTCTGTCACTATGATAAATCTGCCTTTCAAAATGTTGGTAGTCAGAATTAAGTGATAAATAATGTTCACATTAAAATGCTTAAAGTAAATAATTATTTGTTTTCTGCTAGCAGAGTTTTAACTTTTTCCTTCTTAAAAAAAATAACCTCTAGATAAGTTCAAATCATATTGGGGCTATAAAAGCAAGACACAGGCTAAGCAATTTAATAAAAGCAACACAAAAGAAAACAAAAAGAGAATGAGTCAACTGTCTTTATGAAAAAAAAAAATAAAAAGCAAAAACCTCTGCAATCTTGCCTAGTGAAAAAAGACTTAAATTCTTGAAAACAGTTAGGGGATAAACCTCTATCTTCTCTGGTAAAATAACTTAGTATTAAATACCATTGCTTTTTTTTTTCCCCTCTAAAACTTTATTCCAATATTAAGGCTTAGAAAAGTGCATGTTAAAATTTCAAGAGATAATTCAAAAACATCAAAACTTATTATGCAGTTGAACAAGTAGGCAGAGCACCAAAGTAATGTAACTTTCCTTGAAGATGGTATTTAAACTCAGTAAATTGGAGAGTTCATTGTTTTTATCTTTAATTTATTTTACAGATGATCATACTGTTATTTGAAGTGCTGAGAAACGTTCTCAGGCCTACAAACTTATTACAAGCTGCAACTATGTTTTTGTATTAAGCCTATTTCATTGCAGAACTTATATAATCACAATTCCATACTGTCTTTCTGAATGTGATTCTAAAGCATGAATATGAAGCTGTGCTTATAATAGAACTGCAGCAGCAGACATAGAAAAGAAGAAATAAATGAGTGCAGATGGCATAAAAATGGACTAGTCAACATCTATTATTAATTGGGTTGGAGGGAGCATTAGATGATATGCCCATGAAAATTTCAAAATTTTCCAAATTAGGTAAATAGAAGAAAAGTAGTGACTAATGACAGAAGTGAAATCTGAAAGAAAATTTGTGAAAAAATAATTATGATTTTGTTTTCACTTATATTGAGTTTAGAATGACAGTGAGTCTCCAGGTCACAACAGATGGCCCTTCACTGAAGATACAGTCCAGCTTATTTGTACATTTTCTCTATAAATTAAAGCTATGATATTTAATGAGCTCTCTGATAATATGCTGTGTTTTCACAGAGAGTATCTACAGTTAGAGGAGCATAGCAGAAGTGAATAAAACTTTCAGTCATTCCATACCTGTCTTCATCTGCTAACACAGCTAGTTTTTCCCTTTGGTTGGCACTTTGTCCTCTTTACCTCTTTACCATGAAACTTCAGTACCTTTTCTGAAAAGAAAACTTTCTTCAAAACCAGTAACTTCATCTCTGACTTCTACTTGAATGTAGTTATGTAAATCATCATCTGTTTTCCCCCAAATCACTGGATAACTGTTATCTTCACCCTTTGTGTTATAAAGAATTGCCATGCATCTGCTACCCCTACACTAAAAGCAGCTCTTGGGTTAAATTTTCTCATCCCATCTTTTATGTCTTTGTTAGTTCAAATTTTTCTGTAATGTAGATTTGGTTCATGTTTCATCAGAGAGTATCCAATTTTAGAAAATTCATTTACTGTGAAAAGGTTACTATTTTATACTCAGTCATCTATGAAATGTAATTATTCTGGCTATGTACCCCACCAAAAGCAAAATTGCGAGTTAGTGTGATAAAACATGGTATGATCTTAGAACGGAGAAGATAAAATCGAATGAAGCCTGTTTTCACAGAAACATCTCAAGGACAACTTTTGATGCCTCAACGCATACAACCTCAGTCATCTGTGTTGATTTTCTCCTTTAACTGATTTATTCAAGCGTCTGTATTTTGAAATAGGATCTGATGTTACCATCCTGTAAATAATTATTTTCTGGTTAAAAAAATAACAACATGATGCTCATGACTTTCTCTGTGGTGTAAGCATAGGGAATATGAAGATGCAGTACATTGCAACTCTGTAAAGTGGATTTGTGACTTCTCTATGAAATAATGTGTTTTTTGAAGCACTTCTGGAGAGATGTTATGGATGGAGACACACACACACACATATATATATGATTGTGTGATGCTGACCTAAAACCTACAATTCTGGCATCCACACATTAGTTTTATGATTATATTCATCACTTAGAGTATAACTAGAGGAAACTAATATATAGCATGTTTATTCTTCCTGAGCATCAATTGTCAGAATTCGCTTTCGATTCTGGCAAGGACTCCTAAGGAAAGATCTCCTAGAGGAAGCCCATAAACATATCTTGGTTAACTTATGATCACAATCCCATCTGAGGAAAATAGAAAATCTTATGTCAAAATCTATATTAAAATACTGAATCTTAAAGTAGGTTCTCACAGAGGAAAAAAGAAATGAATTTTATCAGCCAATTCCTTTTTATCTCCTGTAACTTACTGTTCAAAGTTCATCCTCTGGATGCTAACACCCATACAATTTCAAGCTACATCATTCAGCCATTTTTGGTAGCTTCTAGGAGAGCTAGAATCCATTTGACTTCTACAACACAACAGTAGTGGCTTCTACAACACAAGTCATGAGCACAGAGCTGTCAGCGAGAAGGGGAAAACCAGTAGCACCCTGCCTATCTTGAGCTCACTCTTATGTAACCTGCTCAGTCTAGCAGTGCATTCGTGTACATACCAAGCATATCTTTTAAAATTTCATGTTTCACAAGTGACCAGGAAGTTTGTGAAATTTTATTAAGAGGTGGGTGGTATAAAGCATGAGATCAGGCACTATTGAATTATTCCATAATTATGGGAGTAGCTGTGTTCTACAAGCAAGGCAAGCACTGCAGCAAGGCTGGCACTTCATGAAAGTGATGTTGAAACTGTTTCTCCAAAGAAATGGAAATCTTCCCATTGTCAACTATAAGAATGTGGTGAATATCGTGTTCCTGTGCTCATTTGCTTCAGTTGTGTTTGACTCTTTGTGACTCCATGGACCGTAGCCCTACAAACCCCTCTGACCATGGAATTTTCCTGGTAAGAATACTGGAGTGGGTTACCATGCCCTCCTCCCAGGGGATCTTCCTGAACCAAGGATTGAACCTGCATCTCCTGCATTGTAGGTGGATTCTTTAACACTGAACCAGAGATATCAGCAAAAAATTAGAACTCTTTGGCCAAGTGATGTACTTAGTCGCTCAGTCATGTCCAGCTCTTTTGGACCTCATGGACTGTAGACCACCAGGCTCCTCTGTCCATGGGGATTTTCCAAGGAAGAATACTGGAGTGGATTGCCATGCTCTTCTCCAGGGGATCTTCCCAACTCAGGGATTGAACCCAGGTCTCCCACATTGCAGGTGGATTCTTTACCATCTGAGCCACCAGGGAAGTCCAAGTGAATCTAAAGAAATGTACACATTGAGTTCAACTTTGGTAACATGAAGAGTGAATGGGAAGACTTGCACAAAACTTGTGTGAAAGGAGAGTCAAAATTTAGGAAATCACATCACATATACATATTTTGTAGGTAGACTCCACTTAATGTGGACAGGGGACTGGAAAGGGAAAGAAAATTTCCTATAATTTCTTTGCTTGAACAACTATATAACATGAATTACTGAGACCAAGATGGTGGGAAATATGAATACCTCCTTTTAAATAAAATGTATTTGAGATTCTTGTGGTATTTATAGTGGAAGAATAAGGACAAAAGTGGAGTGATATTTTGAAGTGAAATTTAACAAAGAAGTGTTTTATATTGTATTATATTTGTTTTGCTAAAGGCCAGGGAGTTACAATATAAATAGTCTGAATGCTGTTTGGAAGTTGAGTAATGAGCTCTGAGGAGAGAGGCAGTAAGCATGACTCCAGGCTCACTTCCAAAGAAAGCTTGAGTCTGAAAGCCAGATTCAGGTTTTATTGGTCATGTGCACAGTACTCTTGCTTGGAAAATCCCATGGACAGAGGAGCCTGGTAGGCTGCAGCCCATGGGGTTGCGACGGTTGGATATAACTGAGCGACTTCCCTTTCACTTTCATGCATTGGAGAAGGAAATGCAACCCACTCCAGTGTTCTTGCCTGGAGAATCCCAGGGACGGGGGAGCCTGGTGGGCTGCCATCTATGGGGTCGCAGAGAGTTGGACACAACTGAAGCGAGCAGCAGCAGCAGCAGCACATAAATAAGTAGTTTAACTTGTCTAAGCTCCAAGGGAAAGCCAGATTAAAGACAGAACAAAAGCAGTGTATTCTGGTAAGAGACTGAAGATATAAATGATTTTACTGATGACAGAGGGCGGGTGTACTTTAGGAGCAGATAAGGATGTGAATTAAGATCAAAAGAGATGAATATGAGCCATTTTGGATTTTAAGAGATGAAAAACAGTCTAGAAAACCTGTCTGTGGGTATAAACAAATATAGGACCTGTCATTAAAAAAAATAGGGTAAACATCATAGTGAGATTAACCTTGATGGCTTCAAGGCATAGTATCCGTGAGGTTGTGTGTGTCCTGGTAATAAAGGGGATTGATGAGGCTATTGCTTTGAGCTTTCCAAAATCAGTAGCATTCCCTGTTTCCATCTCTTTGACTTAAAACTCATAATTTACATCCACTATGTAATACTTCTATATTTTTTTCAGTGGTGGTTTTGATCTGTTAGGGACTTGGGGTAAGTTTTGCTGTTTTACTTACTCCTCCTGCATGATTTTTTTTTTGGGGGGGGTGGGATATGAAAGTTTATTACTATTGTGCTTTCATCATCAAAACTTATGATCTTGGTCTTTCCTTCCTACCTTTATGTAAGCCTGAAAGAGAGCCTTTGGCTACTTTGACAGTCTTAAAGGGGACTCTAGGAATGTTACCAAGAGCATGGCCACTGTGATCATTATGATCATTGTGATCAAACCCAGCAACCAAAGCTTCATCACTTTCCTCAATAAAATTCAAACAATCATCATTGGGTACAAAGACTATGATTTTTTTTTTTTCCATTCTTAACTGAAGCCTGATACACTTTTTGGTGGCAGAATTTGGCTCTTTGACTTCAACCCCTACTTTTTCAAGGGCAATTTCTTTGGTATGAGAAATGCCTCCAAAATGTCCTTCAGGGCTGTGCCAAAATGGGCCTTCTAGAGCTGCGTATCATGCCGCTTGTGGTCTCCCTGGTAGCTATGGATCTCACTGGCAGTATGATTGGCAGTATGACAATATGATATTTGTGCATCCTGCTGGCACCATGGGCCTGAGTGAAAGAGAGAAACAACACAGGAAGGACCACAAGCCTCTACCCCCTCTTGATTTTTTATGGTGATTTTACTATGGGAGATATATAGATATATATTAAATGGTATAATGATAAATGTAGTGTTGCTTTATTAACATCTTGGCCAGCTCCTGGTGGCTCTTCAGGTTGGAGTTTTATACTGAACTGTGTGGCTTGGGCCCAACTGAATGTCTTAGTCAGCAGCAGAAACATGAAGAACAAAAGAAAACATCTTGGTGTTCTAATCTGCAAGCACTGTAACCCCACCTAACACTAAACATAAACTAATGCAGGTTTCAATTCAGTTCAGTCACTCAGTCATGTCCTACTCTTTGCGACCCCATGAATTGCAGCACGCGAGGCCTCCCTGTCCATCACCATCTCCCGGAGTTCACTCAGACTCATGTTCATTGAGCCAGTGATGCCATCCAGCCATCTCATCCTTTGTTGTCCTGTTTTCCTCCTGCCCCCAATCTCTCCCAGCATCAGAGTCTTTTCCAATGAGTCAAGTCTTCGCATGAGGTGGCCAAAGTACTGGAGTTTCAGCTTCAGCATCATTCATTCCAAAGAACACCCAGGGCTGATCTCCTTCAGAATGGACTGGTTGGATCTCCTTGTAGTCTAAGGGACTCTCAAGAGTCTTCTCCAACACCACAGTTTTAAAGCATCAATTCTTCTGTGCTCAGCTTTCTTCACAGTCCAACTCTCACATCCATACATGACTACAGGAAAAACCATAACCTTGACTAGATCGAACTTTGTTGGCAAAATAATGCTTGTGCTTTGAATATGATGTCTAGGTAGGTCATAAGTTTTCTTCCAAGGAGTAAGGCGTCTTTTAATTTCATGGCTGCAATCACCATCTGTAGTGATTTTGGAGCCCCCCCAAAAATAAAGTCTGATACTGTTTCCACTGTTTCCCCATCTATTTCCCATGAAGTGATGGGACCAGATGCCATGATCTTCATTTTCTGAATGTTAAGGTTTAAGCCAACTTTTTCACTCTCCTCTTTCAAGTTCATCAAGAGGCTCTTTTGTTCTTCTTTGCTTTCTGCCACAGGGGTGGTGTCATCTGCATATCTGGGGTTATTGATAATTCTCCCGGCAATCTTGATTCCAGCTTGTGCTTCTTCCAGCCCAGAGTTTCTGATGTACTCTGCATATAAGTTAAATAAGCAGGGTGACAATATACATCCTTGATGTACTCCTTTTCCTATTTGGAACAGAAAACTGGTCAATGGAGGTTTCAGTTCAGTTCAGTTCAGTCGCTCAGTCGTGTCCGACTCTTTGTGACCCCATGAATCGCAGCACGCCAGGCCTCTCTATCCATCACCATCTCCCAGAGTTCACTCAGACTCATGTCCATCGAGTCCGTGATGCCATCCAGCCATCTCATCCTCAGTCTTCCCCTTATCCTCCTGCCCCCAGTCCCTCCCAGCATCAGAGTCTTTTTTCAATGAGTCAACTCTGCATGAGGTGGCCAAAGTACTGGAGCTTCAGCTTTAGCATCATTCCTTCCAAAGAGATCCCAGGGCTGATCTCCCTCAGAATGGACTGGTTGGATCTCCTTGCAGTCCAAGGGACTCTCAAGAGTCTTCTCCAACACCACAGTTCAAATGCATCAATTCTTCGGCGCTCAGCCTTCTTCACAGTCCAACTCTCACATCCATACATGACCACAGGAAAAACCATAGCCTTGACTAGACGCACCTTAGTCGGCAAAGTAATGTCTCTGCTTGTGAATATACTATCTAGGTTGGTCATAACTTTTCTTCCAAGGAGTAAGCATCTTTTAATTTCATGGCTGCAGTCACCATCTGCAGTGATTTTGGAGCCCACCAAAATAAAGTCTGCAACTGTTTCCACTGTTTCCCCATCTATTCCCCATGAAGTGATGGGACCGGATGCCATGATCTTTGTTTTCTGAATGTTGAGCTTGGGTTCCAAAAAATGAGGAGCTAGGGAGAGGCGTGAGCTGACAGATTGAGTTGTAGGCAGGAGTATTCCCTATGAATGGGAAGAAACAAATGTTGAGAGAATGGAATGAAAGTTGCAATACCCCTACATCATCCATTCTTGTGATTTCAACAAGCATTGATATATTAACATCATCAAATCTAAATAGCCAACGCTGCATTTCTCCTGAGATTAAGATCACTATATGCAAGTATCCACAAGGACACTCTCATGTAGATGTATAAAAGGGCTTTCATACTGTGTCCAAAATGTAATATACCATCTTTCTACCAAGCTGGTATTCCTCTGATCATAAGCATTTCATCAAAGATAGCACTAATCAACTACTTCTTCAAGCCACAAGCCAACCATCTACCCCTCCCTCCAAATCACCACATATGAACAATTACAGAGGCTTCAGGTTACATTTCATGGGTATATTGTGATTTTTTGTTTTTGCACTAATTTCCAATTTTACTTCTACTATTAATCCATTCTTCACAGAATTCTAATTGATATCTCCCTTATTTTTTTATTACTTATATTCATTTTATTTAACTGCTGATTCCATTTTTCACCTAGTTGTGAAGGTTATATTCTTAAAATATCCAATCTAAGTTCACCATTTCTGTGTTTCAATTCCCTCATGACTTTTGATTGTTTTTATAATCAATTACAAAAGTGTTATTATTGTTTAGATAACCTTTCATATTCTGACTTCTGCTTACATTTCCTCAATCATAAATTATTTATTCAGTTAACTAAGAATTTTGTACCCATTATATGTCAGAGGCTATTTTGAGTCTTTTGGACACATAGTGAAAAATACAGACAAAAGAGTTCTGCTGTTTTATCAGTTCAGTTCACTTTAGTTCAGTAGCTCAGTCGTGTCTTACTTTTTGTGACCCCATGGACTGCAGCATGCCAGGCTTCTCTGTCCATCACCGACTCCTGGAGCTTGCTCAAACTCATGTCCATTGAGTTGGTGATGGCATCCAACCATCTCATCCTGTGTCATCCCCTTCTCCTCCTGCCTTCAATCTTTCCTAGCATAAGCATCTTTTTCAATGAGTCAGTTTTTCACATTAGGTGGCCAAAGTATTGGAATTTCAGCTTCAGCATCAGTCCTTCCAATGAATATTCAGGACTGATTTCCTTTAGGATTGATGGGTTTGATGTCCTTACAGTCCAAGGGACTCTCAAGAGTTCTTCCCCAACACCATAGTTCAAAAGCATCAATTCTTTGGTGCTCAGCTTTCTTTATAGTTCAACTCTCACATCCATACATGACTACTGGAAAAACCATAGCTTTGACTAGAGAGATGAACTTTGGTTGGTAAAGTAATGTCTCTGCTTTTTGATACGCTGTCTAGGTTCGTCATAGTTTTTCTTCCAAGGAGCAAGCATCTTTTAATTTCATGAGTGCAGTCACCATCTGCAGTGATTTTGGAGCCCAAGAAAATAAAGTCTGTCAACTGTTTCCATTGTTTCCCCATCTATTTGCCATGAAGTGGTGGGATTGTGGGCCATCATTTTCATTTTTTGAATGTTGAATTTTAAATGAACTTTTTCACTCTCCTCTTTCACTTTCATCAAGAGGCTCTTTAGTTCTCTTTCTGCCATAAGGGTGGTGTCATCTGCATGTCTGAGGCTATTGCTATTTATCCCGGCAATCTTGCTTCTAGTTTGTGCTTATCCAGTCCAGCATTTTGCATGATGTACTCTGCATATAAGTTAAATAAGCTGTTTATGTTATATGGCTAGTATACAAATAGAGTTTCTTCTCACCTTCAGAACTTTAAACAAAATGTTTTCTACTTGAAATTATTTTTCTTTATTTTCTAAGGTAATGCATTTTCTCATTCATACCATAATACTAGGTATAATCTGTTTCAGGAAATGTTTCCTTTTATCCTCCTCAAAGTCTTTCCCATACTCCAGATGGGTATCCATTCTATGTGCTAACTTATAGCACTTATCAGGTTGGTTTCTTTTTATTTTATTGTATCTTATTTTTATTTTATTATGTATGTATGCAATATTTCACCATCCTTATGAAAGTAAGACTTGAAGTAATTGATGCTCTTTGTTTGTTTGTTTGTTTCTATCTCTATTCTTGCAACAGTATTTGACACAGAATAATTTTTTCAGGAGTTGGTGATGGACAGGGAAGACTGGTGTGCTGTAGTCCATGGGGTCACAAAGAGTCAGACATAACTGAGGAACTGAACTAAACTGAACTGAATTTTTAAATATATTGGAATGGAAATGTATCTGTTTTATCACCTATTTTTAATAACTAGTAATGTGTTTTCAGTTAAGCCATGTTGTTCCTCTAAGCCACCATTTATTAAAAATGATAAGAGCTTTCCTGGTAGCTCAATCTGGAAAGAATCTGCCTGCAGTTTAGGAGAGTGCCTGCAACACAGTAGACCCGGGTTTGATCCTTGGATCAGGAAGATCCCCTGAAGAAGGAAATGGCAATCCACTCCAGTATTCTTGCCTGGGAAATCCCATGGACAGAGGAGACTGGAGGGCTACAATCCATGGGGTCACAAGTTTGACACAACTTAGTGACTAAACCACCATTAAAAATGATGGAGTAATTTGGACCAGAAACTATCCTTATATTACTAAAGTCTACAATAGTATTCTATAAAGATAAGACGCAGTTTAACTACCAAATAAGGNCCCAAAATATGCTAGATTAATTATTTTTTTATTATTTCCTTTAAACTCTGCTTCAAAATCATGTAATTGATACAAAAAGATCAATAGTAGGTACTATTTTTAATTGCATTATGTTGGGTAATAGATGAAAATCAAGAGGTGAGCAAGCTAAAATATTCCTGAAGTTTGGTAAAAATTACTCTGTACTTTTTTAGGTTGGTACAAATGTTATTGTGGTTTTGGACTGTGAATTTTAAAACATTATAACTAGACTCAAACAGATCTTTATTAATCAAAATAAGAACTATTACAGTCAACACATTTTTGCCAGTAAGAAATAAATTTGTTTATTCCTGTAGCATAAAAAGTTAAGCTTCAGGATTCAGTGAACTCTTGGAAAGCACTTTCTGCATCCTGCTTTCCAGGACTGTGGAAGCAGTTTTCCTGCAAAACAGTTGTCGAGATGCTTGAAGAATTGGTAGTCAGTTGGCAAGAGGTCAGGTGAGTATGGCTGGTGAGGCAAAACTTCATAGCCCAATTCATTCAGCTTTTGAAGTGCCTCTTTTGGGATATTTGGTCTGGCATAGCATGGAGAAGAATTGGGCCCTTTCTGTTGACAAACTCCAACTGCAGGCATTGTAATTTTTGGTGCATCTCATCGATTTACTGAGTATACTTCTCAGAGGTAATAGTTTCACAGGAATTCACAAAGCTGTAGCAGATTGGACTGGCAACAGACCACCAATCAGCAATTTTGGTGCAAGCTTCGTGTTGGGAAGTGCTTTGGAGCTTCTTCTCAGTCCAGCCACTGAGTTGGTCATGGTTGGTTGTACAAAATCCACTTTTCATCACAAGTCACAATCTGATTCAGATACGGTTCATTGTTGTCGAGTAGAATGAGAAGACTACACTTCAAAACGATGTTTGTTTTTTTTTTTTAGTCAGCTCATGAGTCATCCGCTTGTTGAGTTTTTTCACTTTTCCAATTTGCTTCAAATGCTGTACACCCATAGAATGGTCTAGATTCAGTTCTTCAGCAATTTCTCATGTAGTTGTAAGAGGATCAGCTTTAATGATGGCTCTCAATTGGTTGTTGTCAAATTTCTATGGCCAGTCACTGTGCTTCTCATTTTCAAGGCTCTTGTCTCCTTTGCAAAACTTCTTGACCCGCCACTGCACTGTCCGTTTGTTAGCAATTCCTGAGCCAAATGCCTTGTTGATGTAAGCTGTCTCTGGTAATTTATGACTCGTTTTGAACTCAAATAAGAAAATTGCTGAATTTCTTTTTTGTCTAACATCATTTCCATTGTCTAAAAAAATATAAAATAAACAGCAAGTAATAAGACATTAGCAAAAAAAAAGAAAAAAACATGAAGCAAAAATTTCACATTAAAATGATGTATAACATAACCACACATTAAGAATGTATTCAAATATCAAATTGTAAATTTCAACAATATAAAAATTGCAATTACTTTCGTACCAACCTAATAACTACTCT
>SJYQ01001969.1:503190-514660 GCA_006410935.1 Redunca redunca
TCTGTATTAGTAAGTAACAAAATAAACCTACTTTATGTGAGTGACATATATAATATACATATATTTGCAAAACTAGTGTGACTTCTTCCAAGTTATATATACCAAGAAAATGGCAATTTTACCTGAAAATTTTTTTTGCAATATAAAGGTATGAACTTCTGATTGTTAATGTTGTTAGCCTTTAAAAAATAATTATGAAACTTACAAAAAAATGATCATTGTTTACCATTTTTTCTGTGTTGCATTTCATTTATGATTTAGGTAAACAGTTCTTGGTTTCTGCCTCTCTTTTTGATTGCTAAGTTTCTCAAGTTATGTGTGCTATTCCATTTCTATCCAGTTATTCTTTTTGCTTGAGTTGTCCAGAATCATTACTGTTTCTCTGTAAGCCAAGATCTATAAATAAAATGAAAACGTAAATATACTTTTTTTATGCATTATAATTAAAAACACACATATGGACTCTAAAGCCCAGATTACAAGCTCAAAAATTTTATTTCATGTAAGATCTATAAGAATGCTACGTGTGCATTCATGCATGCATGCTCAGTTACTTCAGTCATGTCAGAATATGTGCAACCCTATGAACTGTAGCCCACCAGGCTCCTTTGTCCATGTTATTCTCAGGGCAGTTATACTGGAGTGAGTTGTTATCACCTCTTCCAGGGAATCTTCTGATCCAGGGATTGAGCCAGTGTTTCTTGTGTCACATGCATTGCAGGCAAATTCATTACTGCTGAGCCACCGGGGAAGCCCAAAGAATGCTGTACTGGATACTGGCTCTAAAATAGAGCAGCAACAGATTCTGTGAGGCTTCTGCTTTGGGTATTTCATGATTGCCTTTCAGCTCCAAACTCAACAAACCATACTCTGCCTTGTGATGCTTGGGCTGGGAATTTAGAAAACCCATTTCTGTTTTACCAGTGGTCTCCCTATCAGTCTTTGCCAAAAGGCCATTAGGGAGAGACTGCTAACTGAGGGAAGAAGAAGGGACTGCTGATTTGCTCCCTGTGGCCTACCTGTGCACTTTCTGTTGCTGTGTGTCTTACCTCATTAGTGCTTCTTCAGTCCAGCAGAGGGAGTTTCCTCCTAGAGAAGCAGCTAACTTTCAGTTCAGTTCAGTTCAGTCGCTCAGTCCTGTCCGACTCTTTGTGACCCCATGAATCGCAGCATGCCAGGCCTCCCTGTCCATCACCAACTCCCAGAGTTCACTCAGACTCACGTCCATCGAGTCAGTGATGCCATTCAGCCATCTCATCCTCTGTCGTCCCCTTTTCCTCCTGCCCCCAATCCCTCCCAGCATCAGAATCTTTTCCAATGAGTCAACTCTTCTCATGAGGTGGCCAAAGTACTAGAGTTTCAGCTTTAGCATCATTCCTTCTAAAGAAATCCCAGGGCTGATCTCCTTCAGAATGGACTTGTTGGATCTCCTTGCACTCCAACACCACAGTTCAAAAGCATCAGTTCTTCGGCACTCAGCCTTCTTCTTAGTCCAACTCTCACATCCATACATGACTACTGGAAAAACCATAGCCTTGACTAGATGGACCTTAGTTGGCAAAGTAATGTCTCTGCTTTTGAATATGCTATCTAGGTTGGTCATAACTTTCCTCCCAAGGAGTAAGCTGACTTTAGCTGACTTTAGTTTTCAGTTATTTCATCACTTTCAGATATCTCTCTGCAATATCTGTCCCCTTCTAAGATTCCAGAACCAACTGGCCATCACTCTCTACATCAATTTAAATTGGCTGCACCATTTATATTCCTACCAACAGGGAATGAGGGTTTCCTTTCCTCCACATTCCTATCCTCCACATCCATTTCCTTCTGAGAAATCTGTATGCAGGTTAGGAAGCAAAAGTTAGAACTGGACATGGAAAAACAGACTGGTTCCAAATCAGGAAAGGAGTCCGTCAAGGCTGTATATTGTCACCCTGCTTATTTAACTTATATGCAGAGTACATAATGAGAAACTCTGGGCTGGAAGAAGCACACACTGGAATCAAGATTGCCGGGAGAACTATCAGTAACCTCAGATATGCAGATGACACCACCCCTATGGCAGAAAGCGAAGAAGAACAAAAGAGCCTATTGATGAACGTGAAAGAGGAAAGTGGAAAAGTTGGCTTAAAACTCAATATTCAGAAAACTACGATCATGGCATCTAGTCACATCACTTCATGGCAAATAGGTGGGGAAGCAACAAAAACAGACTTCATTTTGGGAGGCTCCAAAATCGCTGCAGATGGTGGCTGCAGCCATAAAATTTAAAAACAAAAACAACACTTGCCACTTGAAGAAAAGCTATGACCAAACTAGACAGCGTATTAAAAAGCAGATACATTACTTTGTGGACAAAGTCTGTCTAGCCAAAGCTATGGTTTTTCCAGTAGTCATGTATGGATGTGAGAGTTGGACTATAAAGAAAGCTGGGTGCCAAAGAATTGATCCTTTTGAGGTGTGGTGTTGAAGAAGACTCTTGAGAGTCCCTTGGACTTCAAGGAGATCCCACCAGTCCATCTTAAAGGAAATCAGTCCTGAAAATTTATTGGAAGGACTGATGCTGAAGCTGAAGCTCCAATACTTTGGCCACCTGATGCGAAGAACTGACTCATTGGATAAGACCTTGATGCTGGGAAAGATTGAAGGTCAGATGGCATCACAGATTCAATGGACATGAGTTTGAGTAAACTCCAGGAGTTAATGATGGACAGGCATGTCTGGCACACTGCAGTCCATCAGGTTGCAAAGAGTCAGACATGACTGAGTGACTGAACTGAACTAAATATCCCTGGTAACATGTTATTTCTTATCCTTTTGGTGACAGCCAGTCTGATAGAGGGCTTCCCAAGTGGTTCTAGTGGTAAAGATCATGCCTGCCAATGAAGAAGAGTTAAGAGATGTGGCTTCAATCCCTTGGTAGGGAAGATCGTCTGGAGAAGGAAATGGCAACCCACTCTGGTATTCTTACCAGGAGAATTCCATGGGAAGTGGAGCCTGGTGGGCTGCATTCCATGGGGTTGCAAGCAGACAGACATGACTGAGCAGCTAACACTTTCATTCTGACAGATGTAAAGCGGTATCTCATTGTGGTTTTTGACTTGCATTTTCCTGATGATGAGTATTGTTGAGCATTTTTTCACGTGCCTGTTGGTCATCTGTCTTTTTTGGAAAAATGTCTATGCAGGTCCTTTGCAGAGTTCTGTTCAGATTGTTTGGGTTTCCATATTGAATTGTGGGGGGGCTTTTACATAATGCAGATTTTGTTGCTGCTTTGTTGTTTAGTTGCTAAGATGTGTCTGACTCTTCATGGAACGTAGCCTGCCAGGCTCCTCTGCCCATGGATTGTCCCAGGCAAGAATCCTGGAGTGGGTTGCCGTTTCCTTCTCCAGTGAATTTTTCAACCCAGGAAACAAACCAGCGTCCGCTCTCAGAAGACAGATTCTTTACCACTGAGCCACCAGGGAAGCCATAATTCCTATATTAACTCTTTATTGGATAAATCATTTGCAAACAGCTTCTACCACTCAGGAGACTGCCTTTTTGTTTATTGATAGTTTTCCTCACTGTGCAAAATACTTTTAGTTTGATGTTTCCCTGCTTGTTAATTTTTGTGGCCCTTGCCTTAGGACAGTGCCTTAGGAGACACACCCAACAAACGAAAAATATTGCTAAGATGGATGTCAAAGAGCATACTTCCTATGTTTTCTTCCAGGAGTTTTATAGTTTCAGGTCTTACATTTAAGGCTTTCATCCATTTCGAGTTTGCTTTTGCATATGAGAAAGTGGTCCAGTTACCCTTTATTAAGATTTCCCCCTTATCTAAGCTTCTGAATCTGAACCAAACTGCACTGAAACAAATTTTCTTGTTATAAAATTATTTGGTAAGAAATAATTAAAATGGAAGAATTGACATATTATTTAACATGTAAATTTTTTAACATATTAATATTATTAACACATAACATGCTACTTAGACCTTGAGAAAAGAGTTTTGTTATTTTGTATCTAATTATTTCTCTCAGACACTCTTTACAAACAGTGAACATGCCCAAATGCACATAAGAAGATGTTTATAGCATGTAAAACATGAAAGTGTATTGACTATAATTCTATAAAAATGACAGGTAATACATTCAAAAGTACACGATTTTTGGTAGAGGACAGCCCATAAATTCAATACATTTATTGAATGGGCAATTACCGGAGCCCTTCAAGAAGTAAGGAAATCCTATTATCAGTCAGTTCAGGAGACAGAATTAACATTTAACTGAAGAGAAAATTTCATATAGGGAATAGTTAACTAAGTGTAAAGTTGTTAACAAGACAGCAAAAAAAACAAGGACACAGTAAAATACTGCAAAGGTAGCAACTGATGAACATTGTAACCATGAATGTAATGACCAAACTTAGGAAAATGTATTTGTTTTCCATCACCATATAACAAACTATGACAAATGTAGTGGCTTAAAACCACACACTTTAATTATTTCACAATTTCCGTCAGTCAAGATTTAAGACAGGCTTGACTGAGTCTTCTGCTTAGGTCTCACAAGGCTGCAATCAGGTGCTGGGAGGATGGCCTTCACATTTGGAACTCTTCAAGCACATTTAGATTGGACTGGGTTAGTTTCTTATAGCTGTTGGATTGAGGGCCTCAGATCGTAGAGGCAAGACCTTCTCTACTGGACTTGCTACATGGTTGTTTGCTTCTTCCAGGCCAGGATGCAAGCATCTTTTAAGCTCGTTCACCTAAGTCAGAGACACCCAGGAGATTTTCCTTTTGTGTAACTCAAAATAAGCTGATTTTGGACCTGGGAAACTTAGAAGCTTGGAGGAGTGGCTCCATGGAGATGAAACTAAAGAGGGAATACCAGCTGCCTGGTGCTGGTATCACAGAGAAAAACATCATGAGTCTTTACTGTAAGCTTTGGAAAATCTATAAACAAAATTCAGCTGTCAACAAAATATATTAAGGGAAAATGGAAAAAGAAGAAAACTAATACACACAAATACATACCTACACACACACACATATATACATACATACACACACATGCATGCACATCAACCAAAAAATAAATTATATGTAGCTATGCACGTGTGGTAAGTTGCTTCATTTGTGTCTGACTTTGTGCCACCCTGTGGACTTTAGCCCTCCAGGCTCCTCTGTCCATGGGATTCCCCAGGCAAGAATACTGAAGTGGCTTGCTATGCCCTTCTCCAGGGGAATCTTCTTGATCCAGGGATCAAACCCACATCTCTTATGTCTCCTGCACTGGGAGATGGGTTCTTTTTCATAAGGGCCACTTTAGAAGCCCAAATGTAGCTATAGCAGTCCTCAATTCTGTAGCTGGTTGAGGAGCCTTAGTTAACAACTTTGTTTTCTGTTGTCCATTTCATATTTTCTTTGCCTTCAGGAAGGACCTCAGCTCTTCAAAATTCTTTATTTGATGTATCGGCAGTAATTAATGTATTATCTCTCAGATTATCCATTCATCCATCTTTGCCATGCTCTGTATAGTAGGGATGCACCCTGTGAACCTTTCTTCCTTGTCAGAAGGCACAATGTTAAGCTCATAAGCTTAGTTAGTAGTGAGGGAAAAAGGAATGCTACAGGGTGAAAGGCTTTCTCTTCCTGGTTCCAGTGAGCTCTCTCCTCCTTGCTCTGGTGACACAAGATATCCAGGGTCTTCTGAATCATCCTATGATTCTCACCACCAAGCAGCTATCTGTAGAGACTCAGAAAGTGGTTCCTTAGTGAATTCTTCTAGTTTCTCAATGTCTTCTTGCTGAGTTTTACAGACACAATAAGGGGGAAATTTTCTCTGGAGTTTTAACAGGACCTCTCTGGTAGCTTCTCAACAAAGTCTCAGGAAAATTCTAGGGGCCATTGTCTAGTAAATTATCTTCCCCAACAGGAAGTTTCCTCTTTGTTGAACTCAGAGTACATGATCTCAATGAATTTATCCATCATCTATAGTATCACAGCCACACTTTCAATAATGAGGTCTAAATTTTAGACTTAGTGGGCTCTCTTGAAAATTTGTTTCTCCCTTTGGTTCTCTGCCTCAGTCTCTGAGGCAGTGACAGCTCTGTATATCTGCAATTTCTGCATTCTTTGGAATTCTCTTAGTCCCTTAGCAGTTAATCTCTTTAGGGATTAATAGTTAATGTATTCTTTAAGGTGTCTGTCCTAAGTCACTTCAGTGGTGTCCAACTATATGCAACCCTATGGACTGTAGCCTGCGAAGCTTCACAGTCCATGGGATTCTCCAGGCAAGAATACTAGAGCAGATTGCCATGCCCTCCTCCAGTGGATCTTCCTGACCCAGGGATCAAACCCATGTCTCTTACGTCTCCTGAATTGGTAGGCATTTCCTTACCACTAGTGCCACCTCAGAAGCCCTTATTCTATACATTAGTCTTTTTAAATTTTTTTCTGTTGAAATTCCTGTGTTATTCTTGTTTACTGACAGAACATGAAACCCTTTGTGACCCCATGGACTGTAGCCCACTAGGCTCCTCTTCCTCTGATCATGGCATTCTCCAGGCAAGAAGACTGGAGTGGATTGCCATTCCCTTCTCCAGGGGATCTTTCCTATCCAGGGACTGATCCCAGGTCACCTGCATTGGCAAGTAGATTCTTTACTGTCTGAGCCACCAGATGCTTCTGCTGCTAAGTTGCTTCAGTCATGTCCTACTCTGTGCGACCCCAGAGACCTTGACTAATACAGAATTGGTATCAGGAATGGTCCAAGAAAATGTGTACAAAGATGAGATTCTGAAGTTGTTTTAGTTGTGTCATTAGTCTTCAGTGAAATGCTGAGCTCTTTGTAAATGGGAAATAAGATGATAATAATCCTTGGCGTGCAGTAGCATCACAATTAATCAATCTATTACCTATGTTTGATTTTGATGAATTACCTACTGAAGCAACTACCTTGGGATACAAAGCAACAGCTGCACTTGACTCTTATGTCAGAATAGCGACAACAGGTCCTCTGGTGTGAATGAAATCTCCTCTAGTGAACAGGGCTCTTAGGGAAAAAAAAAAAAAAATGACATACTCAGTTAATTTAATGCTCAGCTCAAGATAAGATCTGAGAACCAGGGAGTTTCTGTTGACTGCCTTTAAAGAATCATTTATTTCTGCAGTCACAGGGCTGATGTTAAAATGAAATACAAAATTAAATTGAGGGGGTTGAAGTCAGAGTTTCTTCATGTTTCTGTGTGAAAGTTAGAGCAATAGTGAAAAATAATGAGATTCAAAAATTTTAAATGGGGACATCTGTTTGAGTCCATATTAAACTAAAGATATGGAACCCAAAGTCACTGTGGGCTTTCATTGCTAATGGAAATAGGCTGACCTGCAATGTCTACGAATATTAACTTACCTATCTTGAAACATTTGTGATATCATAATTTAGGGCAGGTGCCCTGCAGAAGTAAGCCATTCCCCTCAAAACCCAGAACAACTACCCTTTGTTGCCAGTAGACCTTTAACTAGGATAAAATCTCAGGTTGTTTTTGGAGGTCAGGCTCACACCATTACCTGGAAGGAAATAGCTTACACATTAAATAATGATAAAATATGTATATATGCATGTGTCTATATGTATGTACTTATATATATTTATATATGTTTGTGTTTGTATATTAAAATTAATTACACAGTGGAAGAATATAGGATGTGCCTATCAGCAGAAACTTTGGAAATATACAGGAGAGTAGATTCTGAAAGTGTTAGTGCAAAGAGGTAGGGTATATAGTATTGAATGAGCCTAACTGTATTAATTAGGGTGCATTACTAAAGACTAAGGGTTTCCCTTGTGGCTTAGCTGGTAAAGAATCTGCCTGCAGTGTAGGAGAACTGGGTTTGATCCCTAGGTTGGGAAGATCCCCTGGAGAAGGGGATTCCAGTATTCTGGCCTAGAGAATTCCATGGACTGCATAATCCATGGAGTTGCAAAGAGTCAGACACGATTGAATGACTTTAACTTTCACACACTTTACTAGAGACTAGTGGTTTTTATGTGTTAGTTTGGACATTTGGAATTGCCTTTAACAGGTCACTTGGTTTGATGACTGAAATGTGAACTCAGCAGAGGCCAACGTTTAAAGACATTGGTATGTCAGAACTTTCTCAGCACAATGTGGAGGAAGGAATCCAAATGCATCAAAAGTAGGAGAGTTTAAATGGACCCATCATATGCGATCTATACATCTATTCCTAAAGTACATCCTCCTGAAAGGTCGACAGATGTTCCCTGCATTAAGGTGTTGAGAAATACATTGTAGAGGGTATTCCTGCATTCTTGAAACAGTCTATGGTTTCTTTCCTTTATAGGCCAGCTGTAGGGGATGCTATCTTTGAGACAGGTTCTTTGATGTCAATGAGGAGGATGGAATCCTGCAATGAACACTAAGGTGCATATATCTTTTTGAATTTGAGTTTTCTCTAATATGTGCTCAGGAGTGGGGTTGCAAGACCATATGGTAAATCTGTTTCTAGTTTCTTAAGGTAGCTCTATACTGTTTTCCATAGTATGATAGTAGTGGCCCAATTTGCATCCACCAGCTGTGTAAGAGGGTTCCTTTTTCTCCATACCATCTCCAAAGACCTTGATGCTGGTAAAGATTGAAGTCAGGAAAAGAAGGAGAAGACAGAGGATGAGATGGTTGGATGGCATCACTGACCGGATATACATGAGTCTGAGCAAGCTCCAGAAGTTGGTGATGGACAGGGAAGCCTGGCATGCTGCAATCCATGGGGTCACAAAGAGTCAGACACAACTGAGTGACTGGATTGAGCTGAACTTCAGCATTTATTATTGTAGACTTTTTAATGATGGCAATTCTGACTTGTGTGAGGTGATACCTCACTGTACTTTTGATTTGCATTTCTTTAAAAATTTGTGATGTTGAGGATCTTTTCATGTACCTATTGGCCACCTGATTTTTGTTGATATAAATAAGAAAAATCTTACAATTCTTTTGATGTATAAGTAATTTTTTTTTTACCAGATCAGTTTCTGTAATTATTATCCCCAGAGCATGGGAATTCTCACCATTGTTACTGGTCTGTTGCAAACAAAAGATGACTGGAAGTGCCTCGAAGATAATGACTTTTTTTTATAGTTTTCATTTTTTATTGGAGCATATTTGGCTTGAAATGTCGTGTTTCCTCTTAAGTCAGCTTTCTCAGGTGATTTTGGTAAGCACAAGAACAGAAAGGCTCATCCCTTCAGGAAGAGGATGACAAACTGCTCAGGTTACATGATTAATAGTGTGTCTGAGTCAGACTTCCACTCCTTCCACTCAATGCTTTCACCTTCTCATATGAGACACTTGGTAAGGCTATGAAAACTCACACTGTAATCATGTACCCTGAACAATTTAATTCTGTATTTGATTTTCAGTGGTACTGACCTTGCAGCTACAAGAAATAAACAATTTTCAATGGCTGTGTTAGACATTTCCTTATTGCTTGACCATCACAGAGATGAGAATTTAAAGACATGAACTTGTCACCTCCTGTATATAAGTGCTATACTGTACTCAGAAGAATCCATTCCACACAATAGTATGTGTAACTGAAATTACTGTGCTAATAGCAAACTGTAGCAGCAACTTGGTTCCCAAACACTTATTTCTGTAGGCATTTTTTCAATATTAACTCCAGGTAATAATTTGATTAATTATGATGTCAATGAATCATTTGGATAATTAGCACTCCATTTTCCATTGTTGAAGAGATCATCACTACATTCAGGTTCAAGGACATAGCAAAATTAATATACCAAAATCTCATCTTTGAGAATCTTTTTCCTGGAACTCCTAATATCAATTTCAGTATCAATCAATGACCACTCAGAAGACATAAAAGACTGCTCATGAATACAGCAAATTTATATAAGAAATTATTAACTATATATAAAATTGTTAACTAAGTAATCACAGAGTCAATAAGTGAACATCAAGTTGTCACAGAAGTAGTGATTGAAGGAAGCAGCTATCATTTCTAGGACTAGAACAAATAGGAGAGAATGGGATCACTGAAAATTAGAAACATGCAAGGAAGGCACTTCAGACGTGAAACTTAAACCTTTGAGGAGGATGTTCTGATTAACTTCTACTGATGTGTATGGATCACAGAGCCAGGGCATTATGGCACTGGCACTCAGACCACTCTCTGTGGTGTGTGTTTCAAAACTTTGGGCTGAGTATCAAATATTACTCAGTCAAAAAAGAATCAAATTTCACCATCTGCAACAACATGGATAGACCTTGAGGGCATTATGCTATGTGAAATAAATCACAGATAGACAAATACTATTTGACTTCACTTATATATGGAATCTAAAACACAAAACATAATGGAAATAAACTCATGTATATAGAGAGAACAAACTGATGGTTCCTGGGGGAGGTAGGTGAATAAAAAAGGTGAAATAGATGAATAAGATTAAGAAGTACAAACATTCAGTTATAAAATGTGTCGTGGGGTGTAATGTATGGCATGGAGAATATAGTCAATAATACTGTAATAACTTTGTATGGTGATGGATGGTAACTAGATTTATTGTTATGATCATTTCATAATGTATACAAATATCAAATCATTGTGTTATACATCTGAAAATAATACTGTAAATCAATTATATTTTAATTTAAAAAAAGAGTAAGTAAAGGGAACAGTAGAACGAAATACTGAAATGTTTGTATTTTCCAAAATAAGGACTAATACTTCTCCATTGTTTTAGAAATATTTCTCCACAAATGCTTCATTTTATTCTCTGTATTTTAGTATCATTTTAACATCTATAACACATAGATATGGAACTCAGTTAAGGCACCATGCTTCGCAGAGTGCTCCAAATTTGTCTTCTCCCCATTCTGAACCACTAATACCTTATTTGTGGAAGTCAAGTTGTATTCAACCCACTTTATTATCTATTTGTAATAGTATCTCAGTTTGCTCCTTCAAATTTGGAGTTTACAAGATTATAAAAATAATTAATGGAGAGATGGTTGGTCACTGTTGAGTTTGGAATTAATGGAGAGATGGTTGGTCACTGTTGAGTTTGGAATAGAGAGATGGAAGAATCCTCCTAGGAAGCTGCAGCTCTCCTTGACCTTTCTTTAACTTGGTAACTCTCTCAGTGATCACCTTCCTCTGTATTCTGCCTTTATGTTCACTCTCAGGCTGCTGCATATGTTACTCTACAAATATAAGATCCTTTAATATTTTTTTTAAATTTTTATTTTAACTTTAGTTTACTTTACATTACTGTATTGGTTTTGCCAAACATTGACATGAATTCACCACGAGTGTACATGCGTTCCCAAACAGGAATCCCCTCCCATCTCCCACCCCATCTCATCCCACCCTCTCCCTCCCTCTCTCCCCCAGAGTCCAACAGTTCACTCTATAGATCTGAGTCTCTTTTGTTGTCTCGCATACAGG